>NW_020769446.1:880407-935243 GCF_900518735.1 Pseudonaja textilis | reverse complement strand
TCTTCTTCTTCTTCTTCTTCCTCCTCCTCCTCCTCCCCCTCCTCCTCCTCCCCCTCCTGATGTTTTGGGTTGCTTTAGTGTGTTTGTGCTCAGCTGAATAACGTTCTTGCACAGCTCCTCTTGTGGAAGGTTAGGTTGTTAGTTTGGTAAGGCAACACTTGGTTAGTGTGGGTGGTTTTTTTTTTTTTTGATAGGGTTGCATTTCTAATTTGCTGCCCTTTCCTCTTCTTCTGAGGATATCTCCTCCTCCTCCTCCTCCTCCTCCCCCTCCTCCTCCTCTTTTCTTCCACCTTTTCCAGCATTAGAGCTTCTCCAGAGAGCTGTATCTTCACATAATGTGCCCAAAATAGGGTCATTTGTGCCTCCAATAAGAATTTGGTGTTGGCTTGTCTTCCTTTCTACTCACCACATTCTCTGCCCCAACACCAAAGTTGAAAAGTATCAAGACTCTTCCTTTCTTGCTTCTGAAAGTCAAACTTTTCCACAAGGAATATCATGGCTTGCATGATTCTGCTCTTGTGACCTACATCACAGCATTTGATAGTCAATAGAAACGCATCAAATTTTACACGTCTTATCATACTGACAAGCTTGAATCCGGCAGATCGGAAGTACGCTTGCTCAGATGTGTTCGTGTGGTAACGAGTGTGACACTTAAAAATTAGCAGCACCTAGAACCCCAACGTGAATGTTTGGGTGACCTAGGACACGTTGAGATGCTGGTTATCTTTGTTCTGACATTATCCTCAAGCAGGAGTTCTAGGTACTTGGGGTAGGAGGCAGTTCTGTGTCTAAAGGGGAAATATACTCCCCTATTCTTGGTAGAATCACAGAAAAGCGACTTTGAATCAGATCTCGCCTACTTGAAAAACAGCAGCATCTTGTTGGGGACACAATAGACCTTCAGAACTTCTGGAGGAAACCAATCGGGTCATGAGGTGGCCCTGTGTGGTCAGAGAAGAATGTTCTGAAGAATTCTTTGAAATAAACCACAAAGAGGGGGGCTAGGGAGGAAAGACCCCTTGCAAAGCACCCTTGAACTTTCCACGTCTTGGACCATCCTCGGGGACAGCAACCCACAACAGGGTCAGCTTAAGGTTTCTGCCCTGGGGAGAATCCTTGCCAGGCCCTCAAAATCCCATCAGGACAATAAACGAAGCCAAGATTTCAGACTCAGGAAGCCCCGAAACAATGTCAGATTGTTTGCAAGACTGTTTGGCATTGTGCTGCGGTGCTCACGGCAGACTGAGTGGAAGCTTCCCAACCTCTTACAAAGGACTTACATCTGGTCCACTCTGGGGAGAGCGAGGATTTTACACCCAGGAGCCAACTGGACTCAGGCTGAGGGAACACCTTGACGGCTGCCCTGTCTCCTCACCACTTACTTCTCTCTTTCACAGGATACAGTTATAATTGTATTTTTAGAGTGACTTCAGTGGCAAAGACTTCTGCAGTGAGAAACTATATTTACACTCTGCATTCAACAAATTAATTTCCAAATTAGAGATTTCAGGAAGGCTCCAACTCGGGCTTCCTCTGAAGAAGAAATAAATGTACATGATGCCCTTAGAAGGGGAAAAAATGAGGACAATGCCGGCATGAAAATAATGACTCCCTCCCTTTTTATAAATTGCTTAAGAATTTTAACAGGAGGGCCGAGACTCTGAATTATAGCTGTGGGTGTGTAAATTATAATGAATGACTCTACTAACTATCAGAAAAAAAATACTTCCTCTTTCTTATTTTAAAAATATAATAAGTCTGGCCTAATTTTACCTCAAGCCTGTACTCAGTCACGTAACCCACATAACATAGAAATGTTTTCTCAAATTGTTGCCTTCTCTCACCATTCATATATATTTAGAGGGAAATCTGGACTTTATTACTTTGCTGTATTTCCAGTTTGGGCTTCTGAAAACTCAAGATGGATTCCAGCTTTCACAAACTACCGGTCTCTTTCTACAAGGACAGAAAAAAATGCCAATATAGGATATTTTTATGCCGCCTTCATTAATAACTCAAGACTCCTCAGGAACAACAGCCCTGTGAATGAAGGGGGCTGGAGAGAGTGATTGGTCCAAGGCCACCTAGTTTTTCATGGTGAAGGTGGGACCAGAACTCACCTCCTCCCAGTTTGTAAACTGCTGCCTTGGCCCCTAGACCAAACACCTTGCAAATTGTTCAGCTACACAGGTGGGTTTGCGAAGCATTGATGTGGTCTCCTAGCAGTTGCTTCCTTCACTCCTTTAGCACACAATGCCTCTGTTCCAAATCCATCATTCAAGGTCGGCAGGTATTCCCAGTACAGTAAAGAGGGACGAAGGCGTCACCTTGAGGCCGGCAGGTACACAAAGCTCCACCGGGTGGGGGCTTCCGTGTGCCCCTGCCTCACATCATGCCCAGAACAGGTGGGGGAAATCCAGGCCACCCTTAAGCCCCTCAACTAGAGAGGCAATTTGCTTCCCTGCTATCTAGGGATCACATCTGGATTCTCCCGTCCAGATGGGGCAGCCCTGGCCTTACCGAAGGCTGTCGGCCGCTGAAGAGGGCTGTTTTCTTAAGGTATCGCATGACAAGGGCTTTCTCCCAGGGTGCCTGGAGCATTTGGAAGGCCTCCCGCAGGAATGGCTTTGCTCTGCTGTTCCATCTCCTGGGGGAGGGAGCGGGGAGAATGTGCATCCCCTTTGGAAGAAGAATAAAGTATCTCGTAGAATAAAATATCTAAAGAGTTTTTTAGAAAGGGAGACACTGTTGTGGAGGCCGGTAAGCTCCACTTGAGGGGCTGCAAAACAGAGGAATGTTTTCCATCAAAAGCTTTTGCAATTAGCCTTTTATTTACTTAAGCAATTGCTGTGTTAACCGTGTTGTGTTAAGTTTTAACTGATTTATATGTATTTTAATTGTGCTTGGCTGCCATCCTGCCTCACTCAGTCTTATCTGGGATGACCTCGGGTTGAAACAATAAATAGTGTGGCTGATTGACAGGGCAGTGCCGGCTCCAGTCGGAGACACCATGGAAGAACGATCCAGGGGTCTCTCTGTGTGTGTGCGTTCGTGTGCGCGCGCTGTAGTGGACCTCGTCTGGGCTGCCCTGTTGAGTTGGCTGCTGCTTCAGAAGCCCTGGCAGTTTCCCTGGGAATCCCTTCCTCGCTGGGAAGGCACAAGGGAAGAGAGAACACTCTACCATAAAGCCCCACTAGATGGCAGCAAAGAGTTTCGGGGGTTCTGTATTTCTTTGCTGCCATCTAATGCATGGCTGGAGGTTTTCAACCCAAATATTGCGTGTGCTTGAAAGAGTTCCGGGTGAGGCTGTGTGTGGGGGGAGAACAGTGGTTCCTCCGTCTCTTCCAATGATTGAGCAGGAAAGGCGAAGAGATCCAGAGGAAGCCAGAGGAGAACCACCCAGGCTCAAGAGACATACAGCACCCACTAAGGGGCGGCCGTAAGGGTCTCTTCCCTTTATGCTCCCCCTCATCCTTAGCTCAGCTGGGTGGGGAGGGGCCCCTGACCTCTTTCTCCTTGGGAAGCCCCATCTGGGACATTTGCCTCAAGGTCCAGAAAATTCTGCTGATGTCCCAGGGCATCCCCAGGTTCTCTTTCTCTCAACCTTCTTCTACCTTCCCTGGTTGACCTGTTGGGTCCTTCTCAGACAGATGCTTTCCCGAGTTTCCTCGGGTTGAGCTCCACTCTGGTTGACTCCACAAATATCTTCCTCAGCAGAGCAGAGCAGAGTGTGGGTTGCTTTGCCGGGCCTTTGATTCGGCGCTGCCACCTGCTGTGACCTGTTCAGAAGACCAAAGTCACAGAGGGAAGGGGGTCCTTTCTCCTTCTCTTCGCTCTCTGTGATCCTTTTGCCATTTTTCCTGAATGGTAGATTCTCTCCCTCTGTTTTTGAATGTACCGGAGGACTTTTTGGCCCTTCGTAACCTTTCTCAACCTTAAACCATCTTCAACTCTACCATAACACCACCCGCTCCCTCTCTTCCCTGTGTCCCGGCCCCCTTTCCACCCTCTACGCTGCAGGGCGCCCTTCCCGAAGCTCTAAGTGTGGCAATGTTGGCTTCTTCTGCCGATCGCCATTGTTTTCCTCACGGCAATTGTTTCCAATTGTTCTTTTAATATCTTCTCTCTCTCTCTTTTTAACCTATTACTTCGCTTCCACTGTTTTCTCCATTTGTTTCTTCCAAAGAATCCTAATAATTATTGCCGTGGGTTTATTAAAATCTGTTTCCCTGAGGTCCAAGTGGCTTTTAGTTGGAATTCTTTTTGACTGAAGCCACATATAAGCTTAAATAAGCAAATAAATAAATAAATAAATTTTGACTATGTTACGATTTTATTTTCTCTTCATGTGTTGACTGCGCCTTCTGTATTGGCTAAGATCAAGTTAAGAATAGTTGATCCCTTCGCATCTTCCCCTGTCCTCTGAGGGATTTCCCGTGTCTTGTGGGAATATGAGAGGTTTTGGATAGGAATTTGTACATCCTGAATCTGCATCAATATGTTAGTTGGAGGAAGTAATAAATAACAATATCTGTTCGTGTTTGAATTCTCTTCCATGGATTCTGCTCTGTATACCGTTAATTTGTTTATCTAGTAAGAGTTTTTCCCAACATTATTTTTTTAAAAAAATTAAAGCATTAAAAAAAGGCCAACAGGGCATCGTATACCCCAAATGTTATGAAATATCACTATTCTCTAATTCTCATGAATGTGCAAGTCTTGCAAATGTAGGAGGGGGGTTTAAAAAACCACATTTGCCATTTGAGGTTGGGGGCCCCCCTGGCCCTACTTAGTATTAATTATTAATGTCTATATTTCCGACCAGGGATTTGTTGAAGTCCTCCTGACAGCCGTGGCCCAAGTATAGGACAGACTGGACGTCACTGCGTGTCCAATTCACAACCAGCAATTCTATTTTAAAGAGAAAAGACAAACTCATATTTTCAGGTTCAAAATTGGGTGAACTGAATCGTACTTTTTAAAGTCTTACGAATCCCAAATCACGTTCTCCCCTCACACACACCCCCCGGCCATGATTTCAGGGGAAAACCTTAAGAGGGGCGTCATCGGAAGAGGGGAAACTCAGCGCAGGCGCAAGAGAGCGAGCGCCATGGGTTCCAGGCTCCAAGGCCTCCCTGGTCTTAGACAGGAACCTTTGCTCTACACGGGACCAGGCCTCGTCCCAGGCCTCTCCCTCCGTGTTCTCCCCCAAGGCATTCCAGTATGGAGGGTGGGGAAATGCTTGGTTTCTGCTGACCCAAACGTTGTGCTGGCAGTTAGGCAATTGCCAGGGTCCCCTGGGTTGTGAGTGGGGGGTCCTTCGTGTGTGTCAACAAGCATTATATGCGGTTCTGAGGGGGCCACAGGAGACCTTTCCCTGGACACCGCAGTCTCCTTTTCCGAAACGAGTATTTCACAGTGTTTATTATCTTGTGACCCGCCTGGCCGAGGGTGCTGAAATACGTGGCGGTTCCTCCTTCAGGCATTTGCATCCGAGGCTCTGGGAGGAAACTGTGAAAATAAGCATATTCTTTGGAAAGGAAGAAAAGCCTTTGGATTTTGCCCTTGGAAGGCCAGCCCAGGGGGCAGGCAAGGAATCAACTGCAGACATAATTAGCGGGGTTAAGATTGAAAAATGAATCCGCCGCTCAAGGTAAAAGGCCTTAAACGTATGACACGTTGAGTCATTTGTAAAAGTAGCAAAGGCTTTTTAGCCTAAAGTGAGGCATAAAGAAAGGAAATCAACCCCGCGCAGAGAGCCTGGGCCGGGTCGACTGGCTTTCCTCTCTTTTTGCCACCCAGGAAGGCTGCCCGGAACAAGGGCGCAGGTGCTGCCTGCTTCTCTGGTTACTTAGGAAGTCCTCAGCTTACGGCCACAGCTGGCATTTCCATTGCTGAGCCTGGCGGTTGTTAGGGGACTCACCCCCGATGTTGCGACCTTTTTCGCCCTGGCTGTTGTGGAGGAGTGGATCTGTCTTGCCCCGTTGACTCTGCTGGTCAGAAGCCAACTGCTGACCTCGGATGCTGCAACCGTTGTAAATAGGTCTGGATCTTGATCCCGGGGGCCAGGGGGATGCTACAGCATCTGGGAGGGCGAGGAGAGCAATCGTAAGTCTCTTGGTTGCAACTTCAAACAGTTGTCAATGAATGGTCGTAAGTCAAGGACCACCGGCGTTCTTAGTGGGCAACGGCTAATCCCGCAGGGCTCATCCTCTCTCAGGCGTGCCTGTGGTTGGCTTTTCCCAAGAGATCGGCTCCTCTCCTTGCCCCCGAGAAGGCAGCCACACGCCTGTCAGCCCACCCTGGAGCAGAAGGTACCACGAACCGGGTTCCTAAAAAGGCTTCTCAGGGGAGTTACTACTCAGGGCAAGGAGAAATGTTTTCCTCTACTCTCTATGAAAGTGGACTGGCGTTGAACCCAAGATTTCCCCCCCTGACCAACTCCTGGGCAGGTCAGGGCTTCTCAGCCCCAAACCTTCCGGTGCTTAATCCTTAGAGAACTGGAGGCCACACATCTTAAAATTGCCCAGAACCCCTGACCCGCTAGGTGGGAAAGATATAATTCCCAAGGTTTCTCAGCCAGCAGCCATCCTCAACAACCCCCCACTTTAACCTTAAACTATCCCCTATTGACCTCACCCCATTCCTAAGAGGTCCTTAAAGGGGGCGTACATAAGCGCACCACCGTGCCTCCCGTCCCTGTCCGATTGTCCCCATTGATCCATTTTATTATGCATGTACTCATACCTGCTTATACTTATATGTTTATATGTTATGTTCAAACTTATACTTTTCTCATACATGCTTGACAAACTAAACAAAATATAAATAGTAATAAATAAATAAATAAATAAAAAAATAGAGATAGATGATAGATAGATGATAGATAGATAGATAGATAAATGTCAGGCTCCTGCAGGAGGAGGAGGAGGGGGACTTCTGGTGTGTGGAAGAGGAAGGCCTTCCCCTCGGGGTCCTTTAGAGATCTACCTGGGTATCTCCAGAAAGCAAACGGAGGTGAATGAGGCCTGGTCCATTTAGGAGTCAGGTAAAAACATCCCACTGTAGCTGAGCCACTGAAACCAAGTTTTTAATCAGCCACTGAGGCTTGATGCCCTCTTTAAAGTCTTCAGAGACTGGATCAACCTCGAGGAGATGCTGGCTGTTCCCAAAATCCCGCCCCCGAGTCCATGGGGGAACGTTTCCTGAAACCTCCAGTCCAGAACTGAGGCGTAGAGTGCTTGGCGGTGGACAGAAACAGAGATACCTGGTGGCCATAAGAGGAACCTGGTGGATGCAGTTCTCCTGGGATACAGATTCTACGTGCGGGGGGGAGGAGCGGGGGGGAGCAGGGGGGGAGAGAGGGATGGGTGCGTTGAGCCAATGTTCTCCTCCCGTCCAAGAGAGTGCATTGCGTGATAAAACTACTTTGCATGCTAGGAAACCCTGGGACAAGGGAAGCACTGGAGCGCTGGTGGCCCCACATTAAATGTTCTCTGGGCTCTGCTGCCACGGGCTGACCTGGCCATAAAAGCGAAGGGGATCAGAGGGCAGGCAGAGTCCTTCCCATGACCACTGACCTCCCCACGGACTGTCCAGTCCTGGATAAAGTGCGAGCGGCTGCTCACGTTCACCGGACGTGTCCACGAGGAGCCGGGGCAATTCAGGCTGGCTGGAAGGACGGCTCATTCCCGCTCCAGGCTTCGCTGGGGCTAAGGAACTTTATGGTCCATTTAGTCACTGGGGGCAAAAATGAGGGAGGCAGGCGAACGCCTTAAGAGCCCGGCCCTCAGTGCGCGCAGGGAGCCTCCATGTACCCAGAAGTCGGGGGATCCAAGGACCACAGGCGCCTCTCCTGCTTGCCCTGGGCTGGATTCGCTTCCTTGGGATCCCAGCCAGAGTGTCGTTTGCACAGATTCAGCACCGCCTCAGTTTCCAGGGGAGACAAAGCCCCAACGGCCCCTTCTGCCCTCACCCAGGGCAGCAGCCCTTCCCTCCCCTCCCCTCCTCTCGCCCTCCTTTGGACACCGACTGCTATTTCTTTTCTCCCCCTCCAAGGAAAAGGCTGGATTGCAATACACGGGAAAAGACAGGACAGGGTTCAAAGGGCGGCCTTCTCAGAAGGACTCTTGGGAGAAGGAGCAGGCAGGGCCCCGTTTCTTCCTTCTCTGTGAAGGCGTCTGCCAGGTTACTATGGGTTGCCGTTGCGGCTCCTTCACCCGCCAGCCTTGTTCTGCACAGAGATCGGGTTAAATTAAAGCCCTGCTTGTCTATTTGTCCCTGAGATGCTGCTGTCAGCATTTTGCTGTCCAAACATCTGCAAGCCAAAAGCATCAAAAAAACAAGAGGCCCCTCCGATGGATTCCAGAAACCATCCGAGGTCTTTGGCCCTTTTTTCCCTCAGCTGTGCAAACAGGAGCCCGTGAGTCCATGTGTCTGTACTACCTGAGGGAGTCCCCTCCCCTCCTGAGATTTAAGGGAGGAGCACCCCCCCCCGGAGGGGACCGGCTGCCATCAGGGAGCCATGGAGGAAGTGTCTCCTCCAAGGGGCTTCGAGGATATGCGGCTCCAGGGGAGCCCAGCAAGAAACAACCGTTTGGATGAGAATTAGCGTTAGGGTGGGGGCCAGCAAGGGGTGATGCCGACTCGGATAATAATTTAAAAAGGCCTTTTTAAAAAAGCACACGGCCTCCAACGGACCTCTTAGGTCCCCCAGCCTGGCCACTCCTGCTTATGCTGGCCCTGGCTAAGGGTTTGCCTCTCCAGAGAAGCCCGGATTGCTTCTTCTGGCATTTCGGAGTTACCGACCATCCTTTCAGGAAGAGAGAAACCCCCGAGGCAGGAGGAGGAGGAGGAGGAGGAGGAGGAGGAGGAGGAGGCAGGGAGCGAAGTAGGCTCAGGTGCTGGAGGAACAGCTCTCTTCCACCCACAACCCTTCCAGCGGCTGCCCTGAACTCTCCAGGGTTCTGATGCACTCTAAGGCAGCAGCGGTGGCTCCCTTGCGCTCTCGTCGCCTTGCCCTTCCCCAGCGGTCCCTTCCCCCCCCCCCCCCCCCCGCTTGCTAGATCAGGATACCGACTGGTTTTGCCTCTTTAGTTCAGTTTGGAGGTGGCCCCAAAGGGCTCCTGGAGGGCTTGTGACTCAAAGAAAACAGCCGCGGTTTTTCAGCTATCAACTGACTGGTCTGCCGTTAAGATTCTCCTTTTCCCTTTGTTTTGAAAACCGACACAACCTTTGTTCTCCTCAGCTCTCTAGGATTACTCAGTGGTGAAACATCCAAGATGGATGATCGGCTCTCACTGATATTCCTGGCTTGGCCAGACCGTCTGCTGGCTGCTTATGAATCCTGAGATGGAGGCCGCCTGGTCTTGGAAGACAACTTCTTCTCCCCAACTCAGGGCTCCGGGCCTGCGAGCCTTTCGTCCTCCCCTTCACTGGGATTGGATGGGATTTGTGGGTTTGGCCTTTTTTGCCTGTTGCCTTAATCAATAATTAAATAGAGGGTTTATTAAATAACCGATTTAATAAAACAAAATAAGAAGAAAAATAATTAAAACCCTAGTTTAATTAAAAAGGGAAAGGGGAAAAGCAAAACAGCAAAAACTGAAATAAAAACAATAAATATATAATACTGTGTCTATAAAAATGTTCATGTTAGAAAACTTTGAATCGGAACAGGAACCGAATAGCTTTGCTGTTCTGAGGTAAAAAGGAGCAAAGGCAGGAAGAGGCCAATTACTGAAGACTTCACCCTCAGGAATGGTTAGCTCAGCTTTAAAAGGGCCTGAAGATCAGCCAAGGTCTGCCGCCTTCTTTGGCACTTCTCCCACAATGCTGGGGTGGCTGTGGAGACCAGAACCCAAGGTCTAGGTGTCTCCCTGGCTTCGCTGGGAGAACTGGGCTATCCTCCCTCTACGGCTTGTGTGGCGGTGAGTTCCTTTTGTTCCCTCCGCTGCTGCTCTCAAGAGAAGACGCGGCTGAGATCTCCCTCCCCAGATCTTGTCTTGAGGGCACTTCACAGGCCCTGCACCAACTTCCCCAGCCAATGTCTTTTCTCCAGCCACGCAGAGTTTATTGCAATGCGACGGGCGGGTGACCTCAAGGGAGGAGGGAAAGAGGGGCTGCCAGGAAACAATCAGACAAGGGAAGGAAGAAATGGGCTTGAACATCACCAGAGAAGGGGGAGCTCCCAAGGACTTCAGGGCCAGAGAAAGAAACGGCGGAAGGGCCCACCCTGATGGATCAGGCAGTTAAAAGTGGCGGTGGGAAGTTTGAACTTCGGACTTTCAAGGCTGAGTTGATGTATCCCTAAAGCCTATTGAGCTCATCTGGTTGCGGTTCCTATCGGGTTTATCTGGAAGGGCTGATATTGATTCAAGGTTCCACCTCAGCTGCACAAATCGGGTAACCACTAGATGGCAGCCAAGGGGTTTTAAAAATAAACTTTCAATCTTTGCTGACTCCTAGTGGTCAATCAATAATAAAATTTAAAAATGTTCAGTAATAGGAAGTACAGTAGTGTGCTGGAAAAAAGAAAAACAACGAAGAACACTCTGCATGCCAACTGAAAGAGGATTTTCACCCAACGGTTGATGTTGAAGAGAACTAGAGTTTTGGTTAAGTGACCCACCAATTATATCACATTAAAACTGTACAAATAGCTGCAAAACGCACACCATTTTGGAACCCGCTCTGCGAGCAGCAAGGTTTAGGGCATTAGGAGTTTTGACACCTCCAGGATGGGGACTAAACAAGTTGTGTGGATGTGATCAGGGTTTTTTTTTTTCAAATTGGCAAATTTAAGGTCCGTGGTCTTCAGCTCCCAGAATTTCTCATCTATCGTCGGCTTCTACCAACCGTGGGAGACGAAGCCGTCATATCTTAAAGTTGGGGGCGGGGGAGGAGAAACTGGTCTAGATGTACAACATCAGAAAAATACGCCTCTTGCAGCAAAAGGAGAGTAAAGTTATCCTTTGGAGGAAGGTTCGTCTGTAGAGATCGGACACGGAGGCATACATAAACGACATAAAGGGCGAGAACCGCCAAAAACTGAATACAAACTTTATTAAGAAAATTAACAAGTGCTTACATACTTTGCAAAAATATATATTTACAAAACAAATAGCATGAAGTAGTTATACATTTTTCTTTTCACGATGAAAAGTCTTTTTCACATTATTCTGGGAAAACCTGTGGGCCTGCTAACTAGCCCCCCACCCCACCCCCGCTAGAACAACAGCACAAATCACTGCTTGCCCCGATGGGATCCACTCGGTCCAACCCCGATCTGATCTCCCTCCCAGCTGGGAGAGCCGCTTTTCTCCGAGGGAGTCCTGGCTGGCGAGCCTCAAGACAGGGCCGAGGTGGGCCATGAGGAGGCTCCCTCGGGTGGGCCTCCCTGTCTCCCCTCCCTCTCTCTTGCCTCCTTTTCCCCTCTCTTGGACAACAGCGGGGCAGGCAGGCGAGCCCGTCTCTTGCCCAGGGACCGCAGAACGGCCGTCGGGGGGGGCACCAACCTCTGGCGAGCACCTCATGCTCCCGGTGGCATCAGCGGGGTTTCTGCCACCCAGCAAGGAGCCTGTTTCCCCCCTTATCGAAGGGTTCTGGTCTGCTGGGCCCCCTGGTCTCTTGCCGTTTTTCGTGCCTCCTTTTTAAAAAGAGGGCCAAAGATCCCTTTGGAGCACCTGGAATTTGATCCCCAACTCTGGCGGGTCCCTAGATGGGTTTTGAACGTTAAATTCATTTCCTCTTTAGTAAAAGCATATATTAAGAACAGGGAGCATTAATTAGCCCTCCCGATAAGTAGCGCAGCCTCCAGAGGGAATACCTGCCTAGCAAATTCCTGCTCTTAAGGGAATCTTACAAGACCCAGAGCAAGGTTGGGTTACTTTGAGTTGGACAGGGTGGAACAACTTTGACAAGGGTCCTTAGGAACATAACATAATATGCAGAATAGTCTTGTTATATCCAGGAGGGCCAGAAGCAGGTAACTGTGCGCGGGATGGAGGTGACTAGAAGGTTGTGAGTGTGTATGTGATGCGTGCGTGCCTGCAGTGTTAGATATAATTGACCCCCCCACATTCACAATGATACCCCCCCCTCCCAAAGTCCCATTATCTAAGCTACTGTTTCTCCAGCTCTTCAACTTTAAACTTTTTGGACTTCAACTCCCAAAATTCCACAGCCAGTCATGTTGGCTGGAGAATTCTGGGAGATGAAGTTCAGGGATTTTCTGAAGTCACAAGGTGAAGAAACGCCAATTTAAGTCATTTGCTGGGCAAACTGGAGCTGCCTTGATTGCAGTCCTGGGTTTGGCCCTCATTGCATAGTCAATTATCTTGAGGAGGGGAACTCACAAAACTAAACCATGCTAGCAAAACGTCTTCCAACAGTAACAAGAGGATACATCTCATCTTTGGTACACTGAACTTGTAGATGGGAAATACTGGGAAAATATATTTGAAGAAGCTGATTAAGACAGACGACCTAAGAGTAATTAGATGGAGTTTATCTTTGGCATTTCAATTGGAACAAGGAAGTAAATATTTTTGCATTCTAGCTGCATTTAAAGGCTACTGGCGTCCTGACCCTGTTCCCAGGGAAAGAATTCCACTCTTGATTCCTGGACGGCAATTTGTTATTGCTATTTGGGCGATTAAAAGTGGGAGAAAAGACTGGAAGGGCCCCTCTGTTCGCTGTGGTACCCGTTGCATTAGGAGGTGCACCATTTCGTTTTTAAGTAAAGGGAAACGGCTGTGCAGACAGCTTGATTTACATTTAATGGAATAAAGGCTGATTTTCAAAAGCTACTTTCTTACCACAACTAAAAAAAAATGCTCTGATATTTGGACCAGAAACAAACTCCACAGGGCTCACTTGTAAAAGTGTTTATAATAATTCATAGTATCTTAGTAATGGCTACAATAAAAACCTTTTAAGCTCGTGATTCATAAAATTTGGTCGCTTATGGCACAGATGGGGTTCCCTGAGAAGAAATAAAAATATTCGACATGCACGCCTTCTCTCGATTCTGAATGTCTCTCTCTCTCTCCCTCTCTCAAGATTCTGTTTTGGCTGCCTTGTCAGAGCGGATCTGGCCGCCTTCCCTGCTGCCTGAAGCCTCAGGGTTAACATGCCAAGGAGAGCAGGGGTGGGATCTGACAGGGTTAACTACCGGTTCGGTGATTTACGATGTGCTTCCCTGCATGCTGCGCAGGCGCCTGTAAATCGTCATCAGCATGCTGCATGCAGAGCAGCAGCCTCTGAAGCAGCCCTCTTTTCCTGCTTTTTTAACTGCAGCTGTGCCTCACACGGCAGCTGAAGTTGAAACTGCAGGAAGTAAAGGTCAGGGAAGAGCCCGGGTGGGCGAAAACATCAGCAGACACAGAACCGGTTCTCTGCTCTTCGGAGCTACCAGTTCTACAGAGGTGGACGGAACCGGTAGAAACCCACCCCTGAAGGAGAGCCATTGGCATAACACGGTGTTGGCCCTCTCTCTCTCTCTCTCTCACACACACACACACACACACACATGCCCTTTGAATAATTCTCCCCCTCCCTCCTTCTCCCCCATGCAAACGTTATCAAGGGGTCAGTGCCCAGATTCTGCACAGCAGAAGAGATTAATGCTCTGTTTCATACAACTTGCTGCTCTTGAAGTTAGTGATACAAAAAGTAAAATAAAAAAACCCAAGCCGTTCCTGCTACATCAGACAATATTGGCGAAGACAAGGCATTTCTGTGCAAATAGGGGGCTCGGGCAACCGCGGAGCCTTCCCAGTTGAGCCCTGAGCCCCAGAGGCCCTCCTCTGCTGAGGATCCGGGGGGGTGGGGTGGGGCGGGGTGGCTGGAAGAGGGTGCTGTGTAGGGAGCCATTTCCTACGAGGCGGGGCGGAGGTTTCCGGCTCCTACGGAGAAGCATCCCGCAGGCAGCCAGCGCTGCTCCTGGCTTACAGCTTGCCTCTCCTGTTGGCAAAGAAGAGAGGGAGAGTCCATCAAGCAAGGTCTCCGTGGGAGGAGGAGGAGGAGGAGGAGGGCGGAGCTATCGAAACCAACAGGCCAACCCCCAGGGCCAGTGAGCAGGAAACCAACTTGCTATCCCCACTCCCGAAACAGGAAGCCGTTGCTGGCTAAGGCCGATTCCAATTGTGTCCATAGTACCAAATTAGGATTATGCTGGGGAATAATTTAGGCCACTCCAGAGAAGGACACAGGGGCTGGGTTCACACAAGATCCTTGAACAAGCTTATTAAAGAGCTAGCAGATTACACACACACACACACACACACACGGATGCAGCATGCTAAGCTTGATTAGGGGCAGGCCTCAGCACAAAGCCAGTCCATTCAGTTAATAGATGGAGTAGTTAGGTTAGTTTATTTTTCAAGGCATGGTGTGATCTCAGAAACCAGTTCGTTCAATACTTAAACCAGGTTGAACAGTTGAATGAACCTGGCTTGTTAGCAGCTCTGTTTTAAAACTATAGGTTTCAATAAACTTCCACCTGTTTTATATTTACGTTGGGAACTTCTACGGAAAAGGCCTTTGGGTGCCTTTTATTTATCTTAAGTTGTTTTCTGCTGCCTGTCCAAACTGGGGGGCTTCTTTACGGAGACTACCAGATCTCGACAGGACCATCCCCACCCAGCCAATCTGGCCAGGAGTGCAATGTGATGCACGCTATCAGAGCGAAGAGGTCCCCCCTCCTGCCTCCCCATCCGGTCAAGTGAAGGACCGCGGCTGATCTTGGCTGATGCAAAGGAACAAAGAGAAGCAGAGGTCAACCTCTTGTACATTTCCAGGCTGTAGACTGGACTCAAAGTAGCACCCCAAAAGTCGAAAGAAAACTGCTTCCATATCTAGAAAACCATCTAGATGCATCCTTGAAGCCAGCCAGACGATGCGCTCGACTCAAAGAGGTTTCCGCCTTTTGAGAGGCCAGATTATTTCAACTGTCAAGGAAACCTGGAAGGACTTCCAGTCTAATGACAGGGAACCAGCACGACTCTGCCTCCTCCTGCTCTCCGTTCAGGGCAACAAGAGAGTCTGCAATTGACTTGGATTTTTAACCCACAACTGGCCAAGAAGAAAGCAAATTGCCCTGAGAAGCAAAGTCCCTTTTACATTAACTAGCCAAAAGCTGTGAATCTTTCTGCAACCTCACTAGCCTCTCTGTGATTGGCTTTGTTACTTCCTTAACTGGCTCTGTATGTCGCTATTAACGTTATCTTAAAATACGCAGCTGACTTCTTGGAATTTTCCCAGGCACAGCTCCGCTCTGACCTTCACTTGGAACTCAGGGATAGGTAACAAGGGAGGCAAAACAGGCCCGCGGCTCCTTTGGGGCAGTTGGGGCTGTTTAAAAAGTCAGTGCGGCCCCAGACGCTGCCAACTGGGTCACAAGGATCATTTGGAAGCAGAGATCGGAAAAAACCGCATCGGAGTCAGCAGGTGCAGTGATCAAAGTCTTATCTGGGATTCTGATTCAGTCCTGGAATGTCTAGTGGGTCATTAACCTTGATTCTTGGTCGCCCCAAAGGTGCTTCATCAAGAGTCAACTGGACTCTGAAGAACTGAAGAAGCTCCTTGGAGGAGAAGCGAAACGTCTTCAAAGAAAAACAAGGAAGTCCAGTTGACTCTTGAAAGAAAAAAAAAAGGACCTCTGGGACAACCAGGGCCTGGAGGACTAAGAACCTCCACAGACACTTATTCTTGGCACCCACAATCGTTGCATGGAAAAGAAGTAAGAAAAAAGGCAAAAGAGATTAGTGTGCAATGAACTGATATTTTAGCAGGAACCTTCAAAGACTTCAAAGTAAGTCTAGAATTTCCCAAAACTGCATCCTTGCAACAGCCTGGTTAACACAAGAAGAAAGCTGAGGAGATGAAACAACTGACAACAGCCCAACTAAAAAGCATAATTTTTATTATTTAGAAAGCGTTCTTAAATAAATTTCCATATACAGTATATGGAAGTTATAGTATTGAACTAGCCATTTTTGTTTGAATGTACAGTATATGATATATGCACTACACTGTTAGGACAAGCAAAAAGGAAACAGGCTACATTAATACAGTTTTAGCTGTTCGTATGACATCCGGCCCCCTTTAAGCAGCTGAAGAGACTGAAATGGCTGCAATGCAGACACCTAAGACTGGACAGAGAGGAGATCCTCTGACTTGGGACTGGCTTGAAATGTGGCCTTAAGCAGAGAGGGAAAACAGATCTCCGGGGTGCATTCCAAGGAAAAGCTATGGGGCCCACTCTTTTGAAGCCGGGCGTCTACAAAGACCCTAGGATTTCCAGTAAAAACATCCATGTATAAGATTGCTGCCCAGAGGCTCCCCTCACTGCGCCTGCCAGGCTCAGGGTCAACGTCTTCCTTGAACTGCTCAAAATAAAAAGACCATCTGCATAGACCCAAGAGCTTCCCAAAGCGGCTCTGGGGCCCCTTCAGAAGAGCGTGCAAAAGGCCCAAGGAATCTGGCACCTGAGATCCACAAGTCCTCCTCCGCCTGGGCGAGAACTCCTGCGGGGTAACTGACGAGGCTCCTCCCCCATTGCTCCTCTGAGTCTTATCTCTCTAGGCCCCCAAATGGGGGGGGTCTCTCTGGGGGGCAGATAGGAAGCAGCCTCCAAAAACTCAGCTGCCCATTCCCGTTTCACCCAGGGGGCTTTTGTTGTGGGTCCTTTGGGGGGGTGGCTTACTTTTCAAAGTATTTCTCCAGGTACTCTTGAATCCACTTCAACTTGGAGTCGATGCAGATCTGTTTCGTGCTGCTCTTCAGTCGCGCACTGCCGAAAAAGAGAGGAGGGGGGGGGGAAAGAGAGAGAATAGAAAATAAACTCACGTACATAAAACAAACCCAAGTTTCCTAGTTCAACTTTTGTGACAGGGACAATAAAGACATCTGCTCCTTATAACATTACCCAATGAAAGAAAGTTTATTATTATTATTATTATGGTGAAATTAAAAACATTTGTGGCGATTACCACAAATTGACACAAAGCAGCCTCTCTGAGCGACAGCTGGGCCACCTTCAAGCCAAGGCCACGGTGGCATGAAGTTCAATGCACCCAAAGCTTTTGAGTCACCTTCAGGCGGCGTGCGGCAAGTTACACTGTTTTTATTGTCATTTGGCCAATTTGGGAAATTTTGAAGCTCTTCCCACCTCCCTCTGGGGGAAAAAAAAACCCTTGCGCAGAGTGACGAAAGACAGGGTGCAGTTTTGTGAGTGACACTTCTAGCTGCCAAGCAGAAAGCGCCAGAGAAGGGATCTCAAATGATCCTACTTTTTGGAGGTGAACTGAGAGAACAAGCTCAGCACCGTTTTGTGCTCACCCCAACAGCAGCAACTCTGCAAGGGGAGAAGGAGAGCCCGAGATTCAGCGATGGAAATCTTCCTGCTGCTTGTCTGAGCTTCATCATTTGGACCAAACCATCTTTAACAGGCCAGCCTGCCTAGATGAGTAAACCTCACTCGCAGAACGAAAGAGCTTTCCTGACATTTGCTGAACCCCTTTCCCAGAAAAGGGCTGTTTTTTAATGAAAATTTCATCCAGAATCTGCTGGTTTCCTCATTACGTGAAATACCCCGCAATTCTGAAAATAGGCCGTTGGAGCTCAGACTGTGTGTCTCACCGATGAACTGATATGGGAGGTTCTCTAAACGGCTTTTCCTTTTAGTCCTACACTCCACAACGAGCGTTTCATTACGCTGCAGGAAAAGGTTTTCACAGGACACGTAATTAATCTGTCTTCCTTAATCTTTTCTACGCAGCAATCCACGTTCTGAGGCAGAATTATATTTATAAATAACATAAGCAGAATATAAATCAATTTCTAAAAACTATCAGTTGAAAATGAAAATATGGAACATTTCATTTTCACATATTTTACTCTTTTTCAAGAAAGTGTACTTTTGCTTCATTTCAACAACATTTAATAATAGAATAGAAAGAAGTTAATTATAAAGCTTCTCTATATAATCACCCAAGTTGAAGTACTTATGACTAATTTTAATTTTTCTTCAAATACACAACTAAACCTATAAATAAACTGTGACTCTGTTTAGCATAAGGGAAGCATGTAAGGCTTTGCCCCTTCTTCCTGTGTGGTTTTAAATGTTTATCTTGTTTATATTAAAGGGATGCTTTAAGGGGAAAGGATAATGGCAGGAGATGAGTTCTTCTGGATTTTGAAGACCCGGGCTAGAAGCAGGGTAAAAAGAAAACTAACACTTTTGAACCCTGGGACTGGCGAAAATTCCTGGTAACCACAAAAGTAAACCAACGGGTTTGTTGAACAAATCAACTCAAGTTCTCACTTGAGACACGGATGACCAGGCTCAAGGGATCCTTCTCTGCCCCCCCCCCATGAAGACCAAGGCCCCTGGGGGAGGCCCACAGCCCTGGGAAGGGTGGGAAGGAGACCGGCATCGAAATGCCCCGTGCCCAAACCATGAACGTACGTCCGAGGGTGGGAATGCTGCAATGGCCAGGCCAACCACAAGTCGTAAATCCAAACAATGGCAAAACGTGTGGCTAAGTAGCACTGAGAACCCTTCTCAATGATCAAAATTGATCTGCCAGAGCTCAGCCTTGAGTGCCCTCTGGGGGAGGGAGGGGGGAGCATCTGGGTCGCCGGATGGATAAAGCAGCCAGGAGATGAGGTCATCAGGAGATCTCAGGGAGAGAAACACCTTCAAGGTGGTGCCCTTAGCAGTCAAACAAACTGGATGGGCGACCGGCACTGGGAGCTGGTGGCCCTGCAGATGCCTAGGAACCCAATAGATTAAAAGCAGCCCCCCCCCTTTTTTTCTTTTTGCACTGGTGAACTAAACCCTTTGCCTCTTTTGACCCACGGGGACAGATGCTCTGTCCTGGGACCACCTCAGTCCGGTGGGGGAGTACGCCCAGGGGATGGGGGGGGTTTGCAACCCCTCAGGGCCAGAATCTCTGCCCTCCTCTGCCTGCTACCCTTTGCACCCTGCGACTTCTGCTGTCCCTCTAGGCACCACAAATGGTGCCGTTTTTTAGGCCCCCACCTTTTCCACACAAGCATCCTTTTTTTTAAAAAAAAAACACCCTGAAAACAGGAAACCGCCTGAAGCTCCTTAGGTGAAACTCAGGAGACCTGATATTCTTTCAGAACACTCACTCGAACATGTTTGCCAATTTTGATCCATTCTGCCATTAAATCTGCCAAACAAAATTTACAATTTCCTTCGTAAAAGAAGAACAAAACCAGGACTTGGCATCTTGGAAGAATTAATCTGCTCAGAAAAAAATTGCTACTCCTGACAAGGTGATCCAGTTCTGTCAAACCAGTAAACAAAGCCTAAGTAATGCCTCATTTCCAATTAAGAGGCAATGGGAGGGAGGGAGTCTGATTTCAAAATCACAATTAGAGACTAAATTGAATCAAGAGACTAATCTGAGGTAGAAAAAGTCATTTTCTGGGTTTGTAACTCAGTGTTTGGTAACTTTAAGGTGCCGGCTGGGGAATTCTGGGAGTCCACACATCTCAACATTGCCAAAGTTGAGAAAGGCTGTTGAATCTCACGGCCTAAACCAGAGTTCCTTCACCTTGGCGACTTTAACATGGGTGGACCTCAACTCCCAGAATTCTCCAGCCAGCTGTAGTGCGCTGGCTGGGGAATTCTGGGAGTTGAAGTCCACCCACCTAAAAGTTGCCGAAGTTGAGAAACCACAGCCTAAACCATCCATAAATTATAACTTGCTGCTGAGTTGTAAAACTCTTCACCAAACAGATGCAACTATTTACGGTTTTGTTTTTATAGCTGCATCATTTTTATTTCCCAGAAGACCCAGGATAGTTTACAAAAGGAGAATTATAAATGAAAAATAAAACAAAATCAAAATATAAACAGCAAAATACAATAAAATAGAAAATAGCAGCAAATGCAACTGAATCAAGAACCCACAAGATAAAAGCTAATACAAAACAAGCCTCAAGTCTTCCTGGAGACCTCTAAAAATAGAAAGATTTGCCCACCGGGGAAAAACGGGGGGCAGAGCGAATGTAAAGGGGAAATGGGGCTGCCAGTCACAATCGACTCCATGAAATCGGACTCTGAAGGGCTGCACTGCAATGTGCCTTAGTCAAGTCTATTCCTTCTTCTGTTTTTTTTTTTCCTTTAAAAAATCCATTTCATATAAAATACAGCTGGGAGCATAAATGAAGCATTCAACTGATATGACCAAGGATTAACATGTAAACTAGCTGGATAAGGAAAGCAACATTTACTCTGTTTTTATAGTAGACAAAAGCAGAAAAAAAGAGAAAAAAGGGGGAAATAATACAGATGTTAACCACAAACTGTCATTGTTCATGAGGGAAAAAACATATGCAAAATAAAATACAAAATTTTCACTGGAACAGTGACAGCAATTGAGCAATTATTGGCCATTACCAAGACCATAATTTTCCCATGCAGTTAATTTAATCATCTTGATGAATTAAACCTAAATTTCTAGATGACATAAACCATTTATGCTAAGAAGCCACAAGAGGGCAGAAAAACTTCTCATGTCCCTTTTCTGATAATTTTTCCTGTTTACATTCAGGAAGATCTCCTTTGAGTTTCATAAAAAATAGGAGGATTCGGATATTTTTCTTTTTTTTTAAGTGGACCGCTGAACTCACTCCAAATCTCAGCCTCTGCTTCCGCCGTTTCAAATACAAAGATATTTTCTCTAGGCTGAACACCATTCTCTTTTCCAGCTAGATTAAAATCAGGTTTCCTAAAAACACTGCAACCCACAATAAAAATCATAGCAATAGTAACATTTTTAAACATAAACACCACTGAAAATAAACAGAATGACCTCAAATTTCACAATAGCTGTGGGAGGAGGAGAACTTGCGAATGAGATCTCAAATGAAGACTGACCTCCTTTTCCACTCAGATCCTACTAGTTCCTATCTTTTGTTGCAGACTAATTAAGTGCCACTGTTGAATCTCAAAATATAGGGAGAGAGAGAGAGGGCTGGTTTCCTGAAGGACGGAGCTTCTTCCGAGCTTGGCATCTGAGCTGAGAAGAAGAAGAAGAAGAAGAAGGAGGAGGAGGAGGAGGAGGGGGGGGGGGGGGGGGGGAGGAGGAGGAGGAGGAGGAAGAAGAAGAAGACACTTACATGACCTGAAGGGGGCATCCAGGGAAGGTCAGGATCTTCAGGTGCTTGATCTGAGACTTGGCCACGTGGGTCTCAAAATACCTGCAGGGGCAGCGGTAAGTCAGGCTGATGGGCTTCCCTGCAGGGCAGAACAAAGGAGAGGCCTCAGATACCCTGCCTGATAGGGCACAAACAATCCCAGCCCTTCGGTCCTCCTGGTTTGTGGCTTTCGGGAGACAAAAGTGGGGTGAGAAGCTGGAACGGGCATTAGCGGGTTTTTTAAAAGGAGCCGGCTAATTGTCCTGGCGGCAATTACCCGCGATAAAGAGGGGAGCTGAAAGGCACTTGGCCTCCCCAGTGTTATTCCTGCAAAATAATTTGACCCCGGGGCCACATGAGAAGGCAGACAAGAGAAGAAAGAAATCTGAATGCAACCCCCCCCCACCTCCCCCCCACATATGCAGGAGCCCTCCTGGGCAGGGAGGAAGGGCCGAGCTCTCCAAGTCTGCAGCCAGGAATCTGGGGGGGCGGCAGGCAATCACTGCAAACTCCGTGGCTGCTGCAGGTACGGTGGGCTTCAGTCTCACGGCCAGTTAGTCTGAGGCGCAGTGCGAATGTTTGAAGTTCTCCCCCCACCACACCTTCTTCCCCCCCCCCCAAGCACTGGCAGAAGAGGCTGATGATCGCAAGTCCTGCTTCATAAATCACCCTCAAAGATAGGATGGATACTCTTGCAAGACTTTGGAAGTGTTAGAAGCTGCTGCTCCTTCCCTCCTACGAGCGCTGGAAGCCTTTTCCTCCCAGCTGCCTTGTGGCAGGACCGGGAGATAACCGGTTCTCCCCGCTCCCCCCCCTCCCTTATCAGCCAGAAAAACGCGCTCATCATTTTAAGGTCGAAGGAAGGAAGGAAGGAATCCTTTTGATGATAGCCCAAAGCTATCGGCAGCACAAAAGAGCCCAAGTGAACAGAGAAATCTTCGCAATAACGCAACACAGAAGCAACAGATTGCATAGGGCAACTCAGAAAGCAGAGAGCAGCGCAAGTGCCCCCCCACACCATTATCCACCATGCGGGCAGCCTGTTGCTATGTAAAAGACTTGGCTACAATGTGGGAAGGAGCTGGCTGAGACCCACAATAAAAGCCACACGCGTTGGATGGAGCAGCGTGTGACACAATGTCATTGCACAAATAACACCAACTGGATTGTTCAGATCACGTTGTCTTAAAACACGTCACTTCGTTATGGGTTGTTCTGGATGCCTATGGAGGAATGGGCAGGGGTGCCCTGAAATATTTATTAAAAGGGGGGCAGTAAGTTTACTCTAGAGATACCTTACAAATGCACAATACATTTTGTCATGAAGGACATTTTCTCAGCTAATTGCTTTTCCGAGGAGGAGGAGCCAGAGACCAAAACAAGAAGCCTTGGTTTCCAAAAGCTTTTCGCATCCTGATAACTCTCTTCTAAACCTCCCCCGTGAACAAGTGGCAGGATGGAGTTTAAAAGGCCGATGCAATGTTGGACTATATTAACAGAAGCGCTGGCCCAAACCAGGGGGAGGTAGCCATTCCACTGTAAATAGCACTGGGAATATCGTGTCCGGCTCCAGGGACCGCTCTTTAAAGGGGAAAGGGGAGACCCCAGCCTGGGCGATATGTGGAGTCTGGACGTGTCTACTTTGCAAAAATAGAAAGCCCCGAGATCTACAGCTTCTATGCAAGGAGGGAGGGGAGGGGTCTGTTTTGTGGTGAAACAGGACAAGGGACCAACATGGTATAATTCAAAGAGGAATTATTAGGTCTCCCCAATCAAAAACAAATGTTGCACATCAGTCTGTTGGATTTGCCCCAAGGCTGGAACTTCCCAAGGTCATTTGGAATTGTGATTCTTCCCCTCCGAGGTATTAAACAATCTCCTCCAGCTGAAAATCATTTGCAAATTTGATAAGCATCCTTCTGGTTCCGTCCAATAGAAAGATGCTTAAATGGAGCCTGGCAAAGGACCAGCCCCCCCCCCCCCCGACATTCCATGCTCCCTGGGAAGGGATCCTGACCAGATGCGACCCCAACACCTCTGCGTTTCTCCATCTTGGACACAAGGACACTGGGGGGGGGGGACACAAACTGTCTGACCCTCTGCTGAGAACAAGGCATCATGCCGGATTCCTTGTTTCCCCGGCTCCACCAAACTCTGAACTCTGGGTGAAGGCTGAAGTTTACGAAGGTGCAACTGGCTTGCGCAACTTACTTTGGCTGACTCCAGAGCTCGGCCAACTTGACTGACCTGCAGCTCCAGTTTCCCGGGACTGCATCCCGTGGCTGCCCCCTGTTTCCTTTTGGCCTGTAACTGTTAGCCCGGTCTACCTTGCAGGGTTATAAGGTGTGTGTGGGGGGGGGGGGAAACAGGAGGGGAAGAGGGAGCGCTAAATATGCCGCCTTGGACTGCAAATCATCTTTTCTGGTTCGGAGAGTTGGATTTGCTAACAGTGGATTCTTGCCCTGAAGGGTCTTCAGCTACGTTTTACCCTCGTTCAAGGCTGCCACGAACGGTTTCTCTTGCAAGGGAAAAATATATATATATCAGGCAATGCGAATGAAGCGTTAAAGCAATTCTGCCTTTCCAGAGTTTTCCAAGCCCTTCTACACCAACCACCCTCGTGTCTTTTATTTCAGACTTGGCTCCAAATCCTTCTTACAGGCAAAAACAAAACATTCCTTACCTCGTTCTTAGTTTTAGCTTTTGGGACTCCAACCCAGGTTGCCTGCAATGGGTTGAACCCCTTCTAGTCCTTGCGTCCATTCCCTTTAGGCCTCCTTGTTATGATTACTCTATTTGAAAGTGTTAATTGCACAGGGAGCTTCAAAATTTAAAAGACAATAACTGAAGATATCCAACCTATTTTACATTTAAAATGCAGTATTATAAAGGCAGTGAGCGGCTAATGCAAGGGACTGGTGGTCTGGGTGATCCCTGGGTGAATCCACTCGTGGAGCAGGCATGGAGGGATGACTTTAACTGATGCCCAGATGTCCTCTGATGCCCCCAGGTATGAGTGCCTCTCTCAGCCACCTGCGCCCCGGGGCTTCTTAAGATTAGCAGCAAGAAACATCAGGGAAGGGGATAGACTGGATCCTGGGCAATGATATCTCCAAATTGAATTACTTTTAAAACCATAGAGAAGCATTCATTGTCCGTCCAGGTTGAAGAAAATGTATTCTCTCAACTTGTTCCCTAATACAACTTTGTGACATGCAAACAATTAGCCTTTCAATATATGGACTGCAGATGGAAAATGATGGGATAGCCCAGAGTTGTGCTTCTCTCAACCGTAGCAAGGTCAAGATACGCGGACCTCAACTCTCAGGGGGGGGGGGGGGGGGGGGGGGAGAACTCCACAGACCTTAAATGTTGCCAAGGTTGAGAGAAGAGGCTCTGGGGTGCCAAAAGTTATGCAAAGCCTTTTCCATGCCAGCTCTGTTTTCAAGGACAAGCTGAGCTCTTCAGAGAAACATTTTTGGATTAATTAATTTGTAACAAGAAGCAACCGTAGTCAGTCTTCTTTTCTTACCCATAGATTATTATTGATAGATTATTATTCGGCTGTTTTTCCTAATGCCTAATTTCCTAATGAAAAGAAAAGCTCCTTTGGAAAAAAGACGCCCAGAGAAGCAAGGCTTGTCCACCGTCAAGGAAAGTCTAAAAACAAGGATGTAAACCCATGCAACTTAATCATAATTATAGCCTCCGCTGGGTTGGAAATCCTGTGCAATCAGGATTCCTAATTTTGCAGATTACAAAGCTAATCAGACCTTCACCAGAGGGAAGACAAAGAGAGAGCGAAGAGGGGGGAGGAGAGCGAAAGAGCGCGTAAAACGCTGTGTGCAACCTATTAAAGCAGGTCGTAAAATGCTGTGTGCAACCTATTAAAGAAGGTCTGCCTATTTGCAGGATTACACGGTTGTGGTAGAGGCTCTTCTGTGCATTCAGAAGCACCTTCTTGTGAATCTTATCTCAAGCATGCACAACGCCGCCGGCATGTAGCTTTCTCTCTCCATAACTAGAAGCCGGAGATGCGGAATAATTCAGGGAACAGAATGAAAAGTTATCAGAGTCCTCTCTAGCGGAACAAGTGTGGTTCTGCAGTTGCGTTCCGCAAAAAAGGGCATTAAAATCAATTCACCGATGTGTGTGTGTGTGTGTGTGTGTGTGTGTGTGTGTGTGTGTGTGTGTGTGTGGTGTATAACATAACACTGAAAGTGGAATCACTTGTAAAGGTTGTTTCATGATGTGAACCATCTGCAGGCTGAAGTGGCTTATGCTGCCCCTGGGAATATCATGCCCCCCTTTTTCAGTCCTGCGCCTTTTGCCCCAACTTGGCTAGAAGGGGAGACCCAAGCGGCCTCTGGCCCAAGTGAGCCTCTCGGACGGAAGCGGCGGAGGCGGCTTCTTCGTCTGCAATTGAAAAGTGGGTGCCCACAAAGGAGGTTTCTTACCTACCTTCTACGAAGGGCGGCTCTAAAACCCAGAACTGACTGATCCTCCACACTTGATTCCTCCTGCTAAAAATATTTTCTCCTAAACATCCGAAAGCTTCCCCTCCAGTTGGCTCTCAAACTGTGCCCCATCAGCCGCCTTTCCCCGAGGGCAAAATCCCCGGGAAATCATACAGGAGAGCCGGATGGGGGAAAGGGTGTTGGGGGCAGCTCCGAAATCCCTTCGTCCCGATTTTGGCCCAGACTGCCGTTTAGCGCAAGGAATGCAAAGGGACGCGGGTGGGGATGGGACCCGACCTTCGGGGTTCGGGGAGGGAAAGTGGGGGCAGCGTTTCAGACAGGAGCAGGGATGGGAACTCGGGACAGACGGAAGGGCTGGGAAACGGAACCCTGCGAGCGCCTCACCTGGAAGCAGGTCGAGGGAAAGAGTCAGCGGCAGAGCTGAGGGACAGACCAAGGGGGGGGGGGGAAGGGGGGGGGTCCTTCGCCCCTCTAACCTTCCCTGGAGAGAAAGGAGGAGAAGCAGCCCAGGGGCTTCCCAGGCCCCGCAAGCGCTGCAGGGCTCCACGCTTGCGGGCTGGGGGAAGCGGCGGGGCGGGCGGGGGGCCCTGCCGGAAAGGCGACCCCTCCCCGAGCCCTGCGGGGTCCGCCGGGTCTCTCCCGCAGAGCCCGCCACGGCTGGCAGGGGCCCGGCCCTCCGGAGGGGATCCTCCCGCGCGCCCCTCTCGCTTCGGGCCAACCGGTCCGGGCTCTCCGCTGCCCGTCCGGCCGGGCCGCCGCCTCCCTCCCCGCGGGAGCCCGGAGCCCCGGCCGGCTCAGCAGCCCCGCGCGCGCACCTGTCCCCGAGAGCCCCGCGGCAAAGGCGGCCGCTCCGTCGGGCACTCACCGTGGGGGCCGTGCAGGGCGGCCAGCAGGAGCAACAGCAGGAGGGCGAGTCCGCGGCGGGCCATGGCTGAGCGGCGGCGGCTCGGGCTCCGACTCGGGCTCCGACTCGGGCTCGGGCTGCGCTTGGCGTGGCGAGGCGAGCGGCTCTGGCCGGCCCTCCGCCCGCCCGCCCGCTATAGAGGCTGGGGCCCGGGGGAGGGGCGGGGGGGGCGGGGCAGGCGGCTGGGCGGGGGGCCGTGGCGAGGCCTCCTCCCTCCCGGGGCTGGAAGGGAGCCCCCGCCGCCCCCCTCGGCTCCTGCTGGCGCTCCGCTCCCGGCCGGCCAGCCGGCCGCCGTGCAGCGCGGGAGGCCGGAGCGGATCCGACACGGGGGCCGGGGGGGGCAGGTGGGGCGGGGCGGTGGCCCTCGGACCCTCCGAGAGGGAGGAGGAGGAGGAGGAGGCGGCGCGGGGCCGTTTCGGCTGCGCGGCCTGGGAGGGGAGCGGAGCTGCCGCCGCTGCTGCGCCCGGGGAGCCCCGCTTTGCCCCCGTCTCCGTGAAGGGCCCGGGGCCCCTTCAGCGCCCCAGCCCCGCCCTTCGGCCGCCGGCAGGGCCGCTCGCGGGGCCCGGCGCTGCTGGGGGAGGGAGGGGGAGGCCTGCCCGGCTCCGTTGGGGGCCCCGCAGTGTCCACTTGAAGGGGCTGGACTTCAACTCCCAGAATTCCCCAGCAGCCCTGTCGTCGCGGGGGACTTCTGGGCGTCCAGGCCTCTTGCAGCCGCCAGGTTGAGAAAGGCTGGTTAAAGGGACGGTGGCAGGAGGAGATCCGCTGCCAAGGCCTCTCCAGGCTGAACCCTCCCCGGAGGAGGAAAAGGCCCGAGGGGGGGAGGTCTGGGGAACAGAAGCCCCCCAGGAGGCCCTCCCCCCACCAAGGTCAATGACAGGCCCTTCCACCCTCCTACGCCCCCCCCTCCCCAAACTGACCAGAAGAGAAAGCGAAAGGCCCAAAGGGAATTGCCCAGATCCTGAATCATCCTGGCAGAGGAGGGATCCCGAAGGGTTTCACTGCAATTGTTCGGCCACTTTTGAAAAACCAGCCCAGAATTGCCACCTTCGGGTGGGGGCTGGGCAGAAAAAGGATCATGCGAGCTACCCTGTGGCCGCTTTCACCTGGACGGCTTTGGTGGCGAGGATACGGGCATCCCTCCGGCCAGGAGAGGATCCGTGCTCCCTCGAGAAGAGTTTAGAGTCCTCGGACGCAACCGAGGCTGCACGCCCAGCAACCAGCGTCAGTTTGCAGGTAAAGAGGAAGGCTGTTCTGGGGAAGCCCGTGAGGCCTCCCTGGGGTGGAGCAGGTGTCTGCCTGGAGGCCTCTGGGCAGCAGCCCGGGCACGGTCTGGTCCTCTCTGAGATGTCCTACTAGTGACCTCGGAATAGACTTTAAGGGCAAAGCTGTTGACCTCTTCGGGGGGGAAAAAAATCTCCAGAATTCATCGTTTTGGACTGATTTTATCCACAAATGGGAACCTTCTGTCTTGTTAAGGTACCCGGAACTTCACTGAGGGCTGCAGAAATTGGGCAGAGCCGACGATCTGAAGCAGGGGTGCCTCTCCTACTATGGCCCCTTGCCAAGATGGACCAGGGAAGGGTTCTAGGGAGACGGCCGGGGGCCCGGATCCCAGGCGAAGAAGGAGAGCCCCTCCCACTGGACCATGGCTTCGCCTAGGAGGGAGCCAGGTGTGGCACACCTGCCAGGAGCCAGAAGGGTTTCTGCCCAGCTGGCCAAACACGTCCTTCGGAAGAGAGCCGGAGGAGCGGCCCTCGCCCTTCTCCCCGTGGGGAGGGAAAGGCCCGGTCTCCCAGCCACGGAGAGGAAGCCCATGGAAGTGGCTCCGACACAGATGAATCCAATCAGCGTCCAGTCCTCGAAGGCAGGAATTGCAACCAGAGAGTCCAGGGAGTCCGAACAATAGGCCTTCAGTGATCCAACTTTGAGCAATCTGAAGGATTTGGCAGGCGGAGACGGAGGTGGCCGTAAACAAAGGGGAACCAATTAAAGAGGGGAGAGGGAGGACTTGTTTATACAGGATTTGGGGGTCTTAAAAACAGAATTGGTCTGGGAAACAGTCCACCTATTTGTTAGCCCCCCCTTCCCCCCCCCCAAATCCCAGTGAGGGAGAAGATCACACGTGAAGTACCTTCGCTCGCCATAGTATCAAAAGTGCCAGAAAACGGTTGAGTCGTTATTGGTTTAACATGGCTTGAAATGTGAGCCCCTCTCGTTGGGGAAGGATGTGGGGGGGAAATGGCCACGGAGTCAAAGCTGAGCTCCCGTTCTTTGTGGCACAGAAGGAGACACAGTTTTCCGTCGTAGATCATCCCACCACTGACCAGAGGCGGCAGGCAGGGGCCCTTTTCCAAGAGAGACGTTTGTCTTCCTGGGGGGGGGGGGGGGCTGGAAAAGGGCTGGCAGGAGATGGACTTCCAAGGGGCCCCTGCGCTCTCTGCTGAGCGGCCTTGCAGGAGGAGTGAGCCGGGTCCTAAAAATGGGGATTCAGATTTGAGCAAGAGGAATTCGGAGTGATCGGATGGAGAGGTTGCCCCGTTGTCCGTCTGCACACGAGGCTGTTCCTCAAACACCGACAGACTTCGCTCCCTTCCGCGTGGACGTTCGGGAGAGGCCTCAGATGACCCACCTCGGTTCCCACCGAAAGACAAGCAAAGCTGGTAGAGCCTCAAACCTGGGATCGGTTTGCTGCTGTTTAGGAAGAGCTGGAGGGTGCAGAGTTGAAGGGAAAACAAATGTCTTGGGAGCCTAAATGGTAAATGGCTCTTTTTTCCATGCCTGCCTCAAAGTGTGGAATGGCAGAAGGGCTGCTAGAACTGGACCCCGGAGAGGGAGAGGCGGTCTTCGCGAAAGTCAGTCCGATTGAATGCCTCACAGGAAGGCGCTTGCACCGGGCAGGATAAATTGGAGGAGCACACCTGTGTAAATGTGCTTTAGTCCTGCTGCCAATCGTTGGATGCATTGGGGAAAATGGGGAGTTGGGTATGTGTGTGGCATTTGAGGGCCTCCTGGAGCTCTCCTCGTAGCGGTTGCACCCTGGAGTGGTTGCGGGAGTGAGGCTGGAGGTGCCCCTTTGCAGAGGTTCTGCTCCTAACTTTCCGGGCCAGGGGAGGACGACTGTTGCTCACCCCCCTTGGAGTGAGCCTGTGGGGCCCATAAGCTGCCACGAAGGCCCTGGTCTCCTTTGGGCCTGGCCTTTCCTGTGTGGTTGGCCATCTCGGAATGACTCCAAAGGGCCGGATGTGGCAGGACAAACTGAAGCCCTCGGTGGTTCCATGGACGGGACCTCCAGGCTGAGAGAAACGCCTGTCATTCTCTCCCTTAAGAATCAGGTTTTGGGGCCCTGCTGGGTCCAATCGCCGGGCTGGTCAGCTCTTTGGCGATAGCAGGGAGGACGGTTGACTTGCACCAGGAGATCAACCAGCTGGGCCTGACTGAGGTCTAAGGCCGTGTTTGCCAGCCGTGGCAACTTTAAGCTCCGTGGCCTTCAACGGCCATGCCAGAGCAACTGGTAGTTGTCTTCTGAACCCAACTCCGGGCACTCGGGAGGTTTGCACAATGCTTCACACCCAGTTGCAGGACGAGCAGCTGCTCAGGGTCTTCCTGGCACCTTTGGTCATCAGTGGACAACCCCCGGGGCATCTGCTGGGGGTCCTTTGAGTCCTGGCTCTTCATTCTGGTTTTTCTAGGGCCACCTGGTGGGAAAGAGGCCGCTGGAACCGAAGCCCCCCTCTTCATTATTTATTTATTTAATTAATGAAATGTATTGGCCGCCCAGCTCCAGCGGGCTCAGAATATATTACTTTGCTCGCTCAGGCCTTTTAACCATTTAAACTGTTTAATATTTAATTATTTAAAGTGCATTGTTTTATTGCTTTAATAATAAAGTTTTAAGGTTGTTTTTACTGTAATGATATTTCTGTGGCTTTAATTGCATTTCTGCAAGCCATCCTGACCTGTTAAGGAAATGGGCAGCATGCCAACATTTAAAATAAATAAACGTGTAAGAAATGTGGCTGGAGCAGATATCATGCCTGAAGAATCTTGCCACGGAAAAGAAAGAGGGGTTTTACCTGCAATTCATAAGTTTCAACGTTTCTTCAGTAACAAAAACAGTCCTGCCCTTGTAGACTGAGCCCAGATCAAGGAAACGGGGCTTGGCTGACAGGCATCTGAAGACAGAATTCTTTAAAATGCTGGATTTAAAGCTGAAGAAGCTTCTGGGATGAGAAGCGAAACGTCTTCAAAGAAAAGCCCCTTTGGGCTGAATTTAAAAGTTTCAAGTCGTCTCCTAAGCTTGTTGCCTGAATCTCCTGCCACCTTCAGGTTTTCTCGGGCTTCCATTCTTCAGGCAGCAGGTGCGTCATCCCACTTGAGATATTGGGGTCTTCCGCGTGGTTCATATATATGGGGCTTTGGAGTGGACCCCGATTCTCAGGATAGGCAGGATGCCAATATCCAGCTGCAAAGGTGGGTCACCTTCGGGCTTCCTCTCTTCAGGTAGACCATCCCAAGTTTCAGGCTGGTGCCTTATCAAGAGCTGAGGGAGCTTGCTGCTGTTCTGGCTTTTCATTACCAAACTAGGTAACGCCATCAGTGCTAGTCCTGTTGATGACACCAGCACTGACGATGGTGTTACCTGCTGAAGGACACTGAAGCATCTGCAAGGGAACAAGCCAGCCCAGAGGGTGCCAAGGAGCCCCCAGTTCAACCCTGAGCTACAAGTCGACTCCTTCAGTGGAGAGAGAGAGAAAGAGAGAGGACTGGTTGAAGGTTGGAGCACAACTCAACAAAACATTTAAATAACAAAAGGTAGGTATTTGCTCAGGAGCCAGGTGCAGAGATAAAGGAATGGCCAGGATAAGCAAAAATGGAAAGGGGGAAAAATGGGGAGAGAATTCGGAATAATAGCTGGGATTGGACACGGGGCGGTTGGGAAAAGGGGAGAAGCAGCGAAGGGCCCCCCCCGGAGCGGAGAGAAAACGTTTCAAAGGGGGGGGAACCTCCTTCCTTCCCCAGGGAGGGTGGCTGGCAGGAGTGGCCATCTTCCCCAAGTCTCCTGGAATGGCACAACAGCGCCTCCTGCAGCATCTAACCTGAAAGGCCTGGATCAACGATTCCATTGAGCTTGTAAAAATGTGCTCAAACCGTCCTAAGTCTAGCAAACTACAAATAAGAAAAAAATAGTCTGCACCTTCATCTTTTCACTAAAAGTCACAAGGAAAGGAGCCACTGGGATGTTTTTTAATTTTCCGGCTCAGGTCAGGACAATCTTTCAAGCCGTATGAACTCAGGCAGAAATCCAAAAGCTGACTCAAAAAGGACTTTCTTTAACTAGGCAATATTTCTCAGCCCGGACTGACAATGCTCTTTTTCTTTAGAATTCTGTGTGTACAATTATTGCTTTTTTAAAATATTTGAACGTATACTTTCTTTTTTTTCTGGAAAACATCCTTGGGAATTTGGCCTTCCCTTGAAACCCTCCCCTGAATGCCTCCACACGAAGTCTGCCTGGTTACACAGCTACCCGGATGGGGGCCAAGCCTAGGACGCTCCCCGTTTCTCTGCCTCAAAGCCTCTTCCTGTTTTGCCAGGACGGGGGTGGGGGTGGGGGTGGTGAAAGGAGGTTCAGGCTGCCTCCGTCCTAACCCTTCCCCACACAGAAGGGGCCCACCAGAGGGTTTCCAATATCCCTCCTTCCAGATAGTAGCACCGAGACATAAAAAGGAGTTTATCCCCCCTTAAGAAGTATAAGAACGGCAGCTGATCTCGTCCTGGAGGGAAAAAATGGAAGGCAAGGCTTGAGTGACTTAGGAAGAAGAGAAAGTAATTGGCAAGAGGGTTATGGAATTGCACCGTACGGAATCTGAAGTCTATTAGGAAAAGTCCAAGAAAGCCAATATACATTTAGGTCCGAAATAAATGCAGTGCTTGTACTCCATTTTCTTAGGTTGCTGCACAAACTCGGCTTCTCTGACCATCCTTGTTAGCGGGTTCCAATCCAGACACTCCGTTTCCCGTCAGAGCAAACAAGACCCCTCAGCCAGGACCCAGAGAGCGGAGCATGCGGGACCTTAGCGGAGGGTGAAGTGAAACCTCTGAGCTCTCCCTCCCAAAGAGAGGGAGGGGAAACATCATGTCAGGACGCCCCACGGAGTAATCTGAAGGAGGAGATCACGAGAGATTAAATGATTAAATGGCTCAGTAGAATAATGTGTGTATAGGAGCAGCCAGTTGTTGGGCAGAGTTTGGTTTGATCTGGTGAGAGAGATTTGCTTCTACTATTGAACCAACCGTGTGCAATTTCTGCTTTTGGTTTGCGCGTTTGGAAATGTTTGCTTTTCCTCTCCATGTAATGTATATTTTGATAGTCAGACTATAATTTTTGTTGAAACAAAGCTTGTTAAACTTTGGATGGAGGCAGACATATTGCATATATTAGTCCAAGGCCTGCAGCTGGGGCTCGACTCCCAGACAGACCGAGCTTGGAGCTGACTGCTATGACAGCTGCATAAAATCCTCCTAGGAGACTATAAATGTTGAAAAACCCACTCAGGATTCCGAGAGAATTACCCACCTGGCACTGCTGAGTAGGTGGAATTAAAAGGCGAAGGGATCGGTGATGGTCCCTTGCAACGACCCCTCTTCCTCTGGAACGCAACAATTTCACTCCTTTCCTATAAGATACTTTATTACGGAATCAAGTAACTGCAAAATAGGAAGAAATGTAACAAGCCAGGAACCTGATAGGAATATTTAGGTTCAGACTGTGAGTGTCCCCGCGTTTTTTCCTCCCTTTCCCTTTGCAGGCCATTCCTGGGACCCTCCAGCTGGTCCGTGTTGACGGAATGATTCATTCTGATCCAAGGATCCCGGTTTCTCACCTTCCTGTCTCCAAGTCTTGCACAGGGAAGGGATAAAAACAGCCCTTGACCACAAATGTATGAACTTTCCAGGAAGCATGAAGTAATCATGACGGGGGCCTTTAAATTACCATGGAAACTGCTGAGAGATACATTCTGCCAACACAGGCTCTCCAAAACGCCCCCCCCACTTTCTGATGATCGCAGGAGAAGATGGAAGAGGGGACCAAAGGACGGACACGGGCGCCCCTGAGAAGAGGAGGAAGGGAGGTTGAGAGAAAGCAGCCCCACAGCGCCAGAGTTTCCTGGGACTGGGAATTTGTGGTCAGACTTTGGAAGTCCAGAAAGCAGATTTCAGGCTGGTGAGAGTTGAGAGTCCATGGCAGAAGAACCGGGTAAGTAAAAGAAGTCAAGAAACAAATAGAAAGCATTTTTCATAAGGGTCAAATGAAAGACACCAGAAGAGCCAGTATAGGTGAGGAAAAGCCCAAGAACATTCTGATCCTATCCATGTAGGATAGGGGTGGGGAACAATGGCCCCTTGATGGCCTGTGGACTTCAACTGCTGGCTCGGGAACGCTGGGAGTTGAAGTCCGGAGGTCACCCAGGGGCCACCGTTCCCCAGTGCCGATGTAGGGGATGAGCAGAGGGAAGCCTGGGAGAGTGGTGTCCAGGAAGACTTGGGTTTGGAATGAGTTCGGATTGGGTCAGGATGTCTCAATTGTCAACAACAACAATAAGGTGTTCAGAGTTGCTCAAAAATAAAAGGAAGGTGATTCTGAAGACCAGGATAATGGGAGAAGGGTTCATCTTGAGGGTCAGAAAAAGACTGTTTATCTTGGGACACCAAAGACCTTTCCTGATGTCTGGCCAAGTTATCATACCATGTTTGCATTCCCACCGCTTGCTTGACCAGGTGAGTTAAAGACACAGCAGCTGTGAGCATACAACATACAAAGCTCAATCTATTTATATGTGACCAAAACTCCTGACTAGGTTTGTCTGTCTGTAACCTTCAATTAGGTGAAATGGTCCATTGTGGGGCAACCATTTATGAACCAAACTACTTCAAATGAACATAAGTTTGAACTTGTTTTTAAGTTACGTTTTTATTTGTGTATTTATATGGTTTTATGATGTTGGTGCAAACCTTCCAGAATCTCATAGGTGAGATGGGCAGTGTAGAAATTTAACAATAAATAAATATCCCAAATTTATTGTAATCAGTTTCTGCATATTTTTCAGCTTATTCTAGTTTTCCAGATTTAACGGTTGGATTTTCATTACAATATGAAGTGTCAATATGAATTGAATGTAAAATAAAATCTATTAAACTATTATGAATTTTTATATGCATTCTTTCACATCAGTAAATGATGATTATAATGATTCTGGAATATTAATTTGGTAAAAGCCGGGTCATACGCAGCAGGATATGGAGGTTCTGTGGGATTTATAGGTTCTAATGCAATAATTGGAATGGAGGGAGCCCCGTATTCTAAAAGCAATTAAAGGATTCCTAGTATTGTTTCCCTGATTCCATTAATCATGTCCTTGGGTATTTACTTGGTTGACTTGAACATTTCCATACATTGTGGGACTGTGGGAAGTTTCAAAGGGTCGTCCCACTTTGATGAAGTTTCAGAAAGGCCCTTCTTCTCATGAAGCAGCCATCAAGCCCAGATGATCACTAGCAGATGTGTTCCTCAAAACAGAGACTTTCAACTTCTTTCTCAGGGTGGAAAAAGTAATTTCATATACAAGTAAACCTGGGTACCTTTATTCCCAGTTTCCCCCCCCCCCCCCCCCCCCCCCGTAATGTTTGTGATGGATGCCAAAAAAGGTAAGCGACTCCCATGTCCGCCCTACCTTTGTCCGTGTTCTTCTTTCTCTGTTCAGACACCTGGTGAGCCTAAAAGGAGATTTTACTTCAACCAACAAACTTTTATCTTCTCTCTTCTCTTTCCCTCTGATTTTTTTCTCCCGCAAAGCACCCTGGCTCACTCTCTCATCCTCACAGTTTGTCTCTTTTGAACGCAGACAATTCGACACACGTCATTCAGAAAGAAACTCACACTCCAAACTCAAACACTCAGATATTTCTCTCTCACACACAACAGATTCGCATTTTCTCACACACCGCTCATTTTCTTCCTCACACACTCATGCTCACTCACTCACACAGAGACAGACACACATACACTGTTCCTCCCACAAAAATCAAACACTTCTTTCGTTTCGTTTTCTTTCTTCTATTTTTTAATCTGGGAGGGATCTTAGTGGTTTTGCTTGTTATCTTTTCTTGGCTCTTCCCCAACTTTTCAACTGTTGAATTATACTTCATTGGACAGTAGTGCAGGGTTGGGGTTGCGGGTTGTCGTTTTTTTACTGCAGTGCGGCATTTGTATAAGCAGAAGGCATGTGAAGTTTGTCTGGATCTGATGGCACCGTTTTGTGTTTAATTTCTGTTTACGTATACAGTGATCTTGCTGGCATTTTCATCTGATGTTATATCTAAGGATTTTGTTGTTGTCGTCACTAACTTTATTTTTGTAGTAGTAGCCATTGTGGGTTATTTCATAGTGATTGCCAAACATTTGAGTAGCAGCAATATGGAACAATACAGCAAAGATAACTGACATGGCCAGTAAATAGGATTTAATTCCCTCTCCAAGAATGATTGAAATGTTGTTTATAGTGATATACAACATCTGCTTCGGTCCACTTGTAGAATCCTAGTTAATTAGAGAAGCAAGGGAGTTTCTTTTGATTGACGGCTGTGTCAAGGCCGGGGGCAACCACACAGTATGGTCAAAAGAGGCAAGAGGCCAACCTGTGGAATTTCAGCCAGACCATTGCAGCTTCCTTCGTGACTTTTTTTAACCAAGATTGAACATGGTTTGACTGGATACTTCTACATCATAGATTTAGCCAATTGTATTTATTTCAAAATCTTGTATTCTGTCCACAAAGCTTAAAATATATATATTTAATAAGGTATGTCCAGAACCATAGGTTGGTAAAATTGTTAAAATGATTTCTTTAGCTAATGGAGCCCCTGAGGTTTAATGTAAGTTTAGGTTAGTAAAACGCCATGTGTAGATTTATAGTTGTTTGCACAAAAAAGGCTATAGACTATATCAGTTATAAATGGGGTTGCAGTTTATGGTTATTAAAATTGTACATGCATTTTTGTATGAGCTACTCATTCTTTTCACAATGGGTATTATGAATAAAATCCAGATAAAAATGGTGAAATCATTGCTTTCGACACTAAGATGTAACAATAGACGATATTTTTTTAATGCTTCCTGCTTTTGAATGTCTCGCTTTTTTTCTAGGCAGCAGATAAGTAAGGCTGAGTATAAAAATAATGCATATCTTGAAAGATGGAGAATGCTAACTGACTTTGTTCAGTAGTCAGCATTATTAATTTTAATTGAACTGGAATGAAAAAGATTGATTTTTAAAAATATTGTTTAGACTGAGCAGGCTGCAGTATCATAATACGCTGATTCCTCCAAAGATTAGGCAGAGGGATAGGTTTGCCTTGGCTGTTTTCTGTTAAAGGATATGTAGACAAGAAGGGGAACAATTATCTTTAATATTTGTAAATGATCATGACTTCAGATATTTATTATTTTAATTTTCTTGTACACCACCAGAACCACTTGCTCGTGAGATGGGTGGCTCTATAAATTTGATAAGTAAAATAAAGATAATAAAAATTTCCTGCTGCTACCATTGTACATAACTGCAGCTGTGCCGCATCCAGAATTAGACCAGAAAATACGAGTGACAGTGGAGCCGAGTTGATTTATCAATTGCAGTCAGGAATAATTCCACCAATGGTCTATAATAGGGATCATTTTTAATTGGGAACAAGAAGTTCAATTTTTAGCAAGCCGCCATTAGCTGGAAGCAACAGTTTAATTTCCGTTCTTCCGATTATAAAACGTGACACGTATTGGTTGCAGATAGATTAGAGAATATTGTAATGAGAAAGGAGAGTAAATATGGAGGGTTATGGTACCTGAGGGGCTGTGGCAATGCATCATGCATGGAATTTAAGAACAAATGATGCTACTAATAGGAAAGAAGAAGGAAAGGAAAGCAGACTTAGCTGCAAGCAAGATGGACTCAGGGAGGATATAAGTGCAGCCTCAGAAGACATGGAGGAGCCGGTTTAGGCCAGATCGTCATGGAGAAAAGCTATCCATGGAGCCCGGGGTGGACAGTTAATTTTCCCCAGGGCTACATGAGAAACGGGGACTGTTGTGGAGGGCCGGACCCAGAGGGCTGTGGAGGTGTGCGCAGCATAAGAAAGAGCAGCCGCCTTGGAAACAGAAGCCAGGCAGCCGTTTTATTGTGTGCTTGGCATGCGCCATTTGGTTTCTCATTTCTGATTGGCCTCATGCAGGCCAGACAGGGAGAGCCAGGGGGCCAGATCAGGTGTGTCTCTGCCAGGTGTGTGCCTCTGCCTCTCTGGGTGTCTCCATTCATGTCACCCATAGTCACCTTCTCTAACGCAGAAGTACTGTACATACCACACATTTTTCCTAGCCACTTGCGCTCCTACCTATTCTCTGCATCTCCTCCCCAGATTCTTCCTTATTAGCTCACAAAACCACTTTTGTATACAAACACTCATCCCAAAACAAATACCAGCATCTGCCATGTTAATTTTAAAGTCACTTTCTGGAGAAAGGCAATTGAAAGCCGAAAAGCCATTCTGGAGGAATAAAGTCAGGAGACACGTAAAGAGCTTCATCTTTAGAACCTGTTTTTAATAAATACGTAATTCTCTTTCCCCCCCCCCCCCCCCCCCAAAAATGAAAGAGCGGAGTTTAAATTGAAACTGCGCATTGTTTAAAAACCTGGAGGTAACAGGAATCGTAAAGTCATGGAAAGTATATACAAGTTGGAAGGAACCTCAGGTGTTATTTCATCCAACTGTTTCCTCGGCAGAGGAATCTGTTCAACCTTCCCAAGAGGTTTGTGATTTTGTCTTCTAAGACAGCGATTCTCGCCCTCAGCCGCTTTAAGATGAGCGGACCTCAACTCCCAGAATTCCCCAGCCAGCCAGCCATGTTGCTGGCTGGGGAATTCTGGGAGTTGAAGTCCATTCACTGCTGCAGAGCATGGAGCAACTGCTTTCCAGCCATAGGTGTTTCTGTTGCAAGGATGACCTTGGGGGTGGGGGAGGCTATAAGAAGGCTGTTGGGATAAATGGGGGAGGGGGGAGACCGCAGCACGAAGGCCCCCGCCAAGGGAAGGCAAGAAATGGAGTCCCAGCCCTTGGCGATGCAGGGGTCATCCTTCCACCTTCTAGACCAGGGGGCTCCAACCTTGGCAACTTTAAGCCTGGAGGACTTCAACACTCAGAATTCCTAGAAGGCTTCAAAGCTGGCTGGGGAATTCTGGGAGTTGAAGTCCTGCAGGCTTAAAGTTGCCAAGGTTGGAGTCCCCTGGTCTAGACCGATCCCCCTGAGCCCCTGGGAGAGGCCAGTTTGGAGACCTTGTCATCGGGAGGATTTCTCCCAGCCTTTCATACACCCATCTGCTCACATCAGCCTCCCGGCCTTTTCTCAGACCACTCAACTTCTTGGCAGCCCTCCTTTCTCCCCTTCTTCCAAAGCCACCCGACTCTCTCCGCACCCAGCATCTCTTCTCCCTCCTTCTCCCCCCCCCCCCGCAGCGGCTGTTTACAGCTCTCTGGTTCCCCGTTGGGGGGAACTGGAGGTCTGGCGAGGGTCTGGTGAAACTGGGGGGGCCTCCCAACCATCCTGTGTGGGGCGCCTGGAGAAGAAGAGGCAGGAGAAACGCCCATCCTCCTCCTCCTCCTCCTCCTTATCCGCTCTCGCAGATTGCAAGATGGCTTGCAGATCTCCCGTCTCCTGCCTCCCGACAGACCGCTGATGCTGGCTTGCAGGAGCCAGATTAGGCTTCCCTGCCACCAGCCCACTTCCTGCTGTGTTTCCTTGCCCTTCTCAGGACCAGACGTCCTTCTTCCTGCAAGAAAGCCTCCTGGTTCTTGGAGACAGGGGAGGATTGAGGGGGTGGGAGGACCCCCCCCTCCCCTGGTCCATCACCCACAGCCCCAGGGGCTCCTTTCCCAGAGGCCCTTGTGCTGCAGGTGGCCTCCTCGACATTCGGGCTGGGGTTGAATCAGCCACAAGCCGCCATCCCCCCCCCCGAAAGTACCAAAAGGGGACCCCAACAGAGTGATGATTCAGTGCAGGATCCAACCTGGGTCGGTCCCTGGGGCCAGAGGCTGTGTCTTCTGCCTCCAGCATGGAGTGGCCCCTGGGGGCCCCAGCCCTACCAGCAGAGCCAGGGGCCTCAAAGGGCCTTCCGGGGGTCCAGGGGGCAGGGGTGGATCTCACCTGGAGGGGCACGATCTGGAGGACGGGAGCCGCAGCCTCGCCCTGCTGGGCCCCACGGCCGAAGCTCCTTGGCTGAGGGGGTCCTCAGCGGCCCCTTTCCAGCTGCTGGGGAGCAGGGAAGCTTCTGGCTCTTGGGTTTCCCAGAATTCCCTTGGGCTGAGGGGTTCCTCGGGTGAGTGGGAGTCCCCCTTTGACCCACCCAGGAGCCCAGGAATCTGCATCGCAAGATCATCCTGACCGGCATGTTTTGGCATGTGGACATCTTGGGAAAAATACGTCAATGGACTTTATCGATTTCGTGTTTTCTTCTACACGAGTTTATACACATACTGGATTTCACATTTTAAGGGTGCCTCTCACTTCTAACGGGATTTTAACACACCAGCAATCCCCCAATTTACCTCGTCTTTCTGATCCCCACCGCAGTTCTACAATTGTGGAAATGGCTTTTTGTGTATCCAACGAGCAGGAAAAGTAACTAATGGGTTCCAAAAATATGCCTGCTACACATTCTCTATTGGGAGCCGTCCAATAAACTATGATAGCATTATGGTCTGGGTTGAATAATGCCCCCTCGTAAGTAATGTGAAAATATCGGCTAATCTGGGAAATACAGCTATAAATTCTCTTCAGAAAAAAACCTGGCCGTCAGACAAAAAAAATCTTCAGCAATATGCAAACATCAAGCGAAATAAAAGTTAAATTCCAGGAGGATCAACTTTTTTGCTGTCTGATTTTTCCAAGCTTGTCTTTGGGTTGGTTCTCATTAACTTTCGTTAAGCTGTGTGGAATCCAGCGCTGATTTTTACTTTTTCAATGGCTAAACTGTTTATCTGATCCTTCTTGAGGAGAGAAATACGGTCTGGCCCTTGGAGCTATTCCCATTCCAGGATAACGATTAATGAGGGAATAGCTGTTGGCTGCTGTATATTTATTCCCAAGCCTTTTTGTGTTCCTAAATCACTTGAAGACGTTTCTTTTAATTTTCAGCCCTAAATTATAGGAAGCCCTGGAAACAGAGGTGGTGAACTCAGCCGGTTCTGGCCGGTTCTGGAGAACCAGTAGCGGAAACCTTGAGGAGTTCGGAGAACCGGCCAATCCCGCCTCTGACGGGAGATTTTGCAGTCTCCTTCCCCTGCCACGCCCACCAAGCCACGCCCACCAAGCCACGCCCACAGAACCGGGAGTAAAACAATTGGAATCCCACCCCTGCCTGGAAGCAAAACGTCAGCGCAGCCGGTCCGCATCAGGATTTCACCCGGGAGAATCGAAGCCACCCCGGAGGGTCAGCCGAGGAAAGAGACTCGGAGCGCAGAGTCCGGCGCCCCTTGGAGCTGCACTGGAGGGGAGGCAGCAGCAAAATGGCTTTGAAGAATGGGGGGACGGTGGACGAGTGAAGAGGCAGGAAAAGCGTCGCCTGCGTGGAATTAGCAAATCCCTTCGCTCGTCCGGTTTAGTCAGTGACTGCACCCAGGCCCTGCTTGGCTTAGGACCGCCACGGAGCCCACACCTTCTGCTGCTAAGCGAGACGGGTTAGGTGAGTTTTGCCCCGGGCCACAGCCTTTCTTCCCACAGTTGTTGAGTCAGTCCCGGCAGTTCTTCAGTTAATGACGCAGCCGTTAAGTGAACCCGGCTTTCCCCTTGACGTTGCTTGTCAGAAGTTCGCAAAAGGGGATCACAAGATCCAGGGACTCTGCGACCGTCGTAAATAGGGACCCGCTTGCCAAGCATCCGGTGTGGATCACGTTGACCACGGGGATGTCTCAGTGGCCGGAAGCCGCTGTCGTTTCACTAAATGGATGGCTCTAAGCCAAGGTCCGCCTGCAACCATCCGCCAGGTTCGATCAGGCTTCTGCTTGGCCAGCATGCGGCCTGCCCCACCTCCCTCTTCGTGCCCCGTGGGCATCGCCTCCATGCCACCCTCGGCCCTTGACCCAGGCAGCGGGATCCCTACCTGCGCCAGGCTACACCGGGCGCCTCCGCCTGAAGCCGGGAGGGTTCAGCCGCTGCCCCCAGGGGCACAACAGGCGGGAGGCTCCGCAGCCCTTCTGCTGGCGACGAGGCCGCTGGGCAGTTGAGGGGAGGGTGAGGGTGGGGGGTGGTTGGCCGCCTGGGGTGCCTCGGCCCTCCCTGTCCCTGAGGAGCTGGCTCAGTTCCGCTCCTCTGCCCCTTGAGAGCTGCATCCGGGGGACCTCTGGGCCAGGAGAGCTGTGTCCCCTTCAGGTGACAGAGAGTGGCATAGAATCATGAGGCTGGAAGGGTCCCTGGAGGTCTTCTAGCCCCACCCCCAGCCCAAGGCAGGAGACCCTCTATCGTTCCAAGGGGCTTTTTCCAGTCTCTCCTTGCAATGCAGCCCCCACAACTCCCTGCTGGCCGCCAGCCTGAGGCTGGAGGGGCGAAGCAACTGAAGGACGGGCTAAGCGGAGGGTTTTGCTGACGCCTCCCCCCACCCCACCCCCCCACCCAGCAGCCTGTCAAGCAGGCGCAAGGGAAGCCGGGCAGGGCCGGCAAGGGAGCCCAGCGCGACTCTTAGGCCAGGACCATTTTCTGCTGACCGGAGGTGATGGAGTGAAGGCGTCCCAACCCGGCTCAGACTCAGGGCAAGCTGGGAAAGGCCGCCTGAGCGTCCATGGGGGGGGGGAAGGTTTATATCTCACCAGTTGGGGGTCAACGGGGCCTCCCCATTTCTTTCCTTTTATTTCCCCCTTCCTGGTTCTTTAGCTGAGGAAGCAGTTGAAGCTCAGCCTTCGGCAGCCGTTCCTTTCCGATCCCCACCATCCAAAATGCTCAGAAAACAAAATTTTGACTCAGCCCAAGGTTACAAGGAGGGGCTTGGGGAGGGGGTCAGAAAAGTCAAGATGGCAGCCACAAATAAAGCCATTTTTGCATACCTCTTGACTTTCTGGCCCCAAGGCTGTCGGCGTCTCCAGACAGAGGAAGAAGAGCATAGTCCTGGGTGAAAGCAAAAATCTTCCCTAGAATCAGCTGGATTAATAACAGCCCAAGTAGATTTAGACATTTGGGAATAATAATTATAAAAGTTAGAATTAGAAATTGACAATGTAATCATAGCCCTCGTCTATGGCCGATCAAAGCTCTTTGGGTCATTCTTTCTCATTAGTGGGGAAATTAGCTGTGCTTATTCTTCCTTAAAATTGCCAATTTTGCTATCCATCATTTGATTCTGTACATAGTAAAGATTTGTTTCTATATTTGTACAAAATTATCAAAAGTCTAGGATTAAGGGTATCATAATTAAAAGTACGTGGAGGCACCAAAGGAGATACCAAAGCTGAAACAGTATTTTGATAGTTTTTAATTAAAACAATTAATTTGATCTTACTTAAACCAATGAAAACATGGTTTGAAACTGGAAGGATACAACTAATGAACATCAGGTTTTGCGGTGTGTTTGGGCAACACGTCCCTGAGATGAAGAAGTCGGTTTCCATTATCACAAAATTGTATTTACAACTTACTGTATCTTGGAAGTTTAGAAAGGGTGGAGATAAATACTGGCTCTTAATCGTTAACATCTTCCATGCTTTAAATAGCTGGATTCTTTGATTAATTAGTTAAAGAATGAATTAGAGATTTGAATTTCAATGGGAAAAATCTACCTCTACATTTTGCATCCGAATTGGCCCCAAGTTTCAGCCTGGTTCAAATGAATGCGAAACAATAGTACTTTTCCCTTTAGAGCAAGTCCCTTTTGTATTTTTATTTCTTTTGGGTTTTTTTTTTGTTCTATATATGTATCTCGGATTAATGTAGTTACCTGACATTGTTTGTTAAAATAATAAAAGTATATTTTTAAAAATTACATTTAGTCTCCTGTTAATATTATCAGAATCTTGACAGTGCTGTAAATCTAGCCTCAGCTGAATGGATACCAAGAAAAGTATTATCATTTATAATTATCAAGGTTAAAGGCATGTAATTGGAACCCATAATAAGATCATTATCTGCCTTGAAATAGACCATAATACAAGCTCCTACAGAGATCCAATCACTGACTTTTAGTCAGGTTTCCTACTTCAGGCTGAGTCTTGATTCTCTGTAATTCAAGAATCTCTACTCCATCCCTGTTAGCTCTTTCTGAACTGGTAGCCTGTTCAAAATTCGTTTCATAAGATGCACAATGGTTTAAAGATTGATCTAAAATGCAATCTATGGTTACTGTTAAAATCTTAGTATCTGCATTTCTCAACGTAGCAAGTCTATGACTGGAACATAAACAAGGATCAATCTGGCTTGGAAGAAAACCTGCAATATACAGTAACCCTTCTTGATACTAGAAGTTAAGGGTTTTGTTTTTTTTTAAAGCATCCGTCTATACTTCCAGTAAGATAGGAGATTCACATATATTTTATCTCCATGAAAATTCATTGGAGATAAAGTCTCCCCAGTTTTATACATTTCATAGCTGGAAAAGTACTTATGACTCCTTGAAAAGAGGTGAAAACAGTAAGTAAATCCCGTAGTAGCTATGAGAATCACAAAATCTGTAAAAATAAATCAATCCCATCATCCATTGATGAGAAATTGGTGTGATACAATTTAGAATGCAAATTAAAAGGGATTAGAAAATCGTCCAGACAGAATGCCTTTGATAAAATAGGGTTGTGAAATTTAATATGCAATGGGCATTCTCAGGATAAATTATTTACAGGCATAGTTTTATACCTATTTAAAGTAAGTTTGGTCTCAGGCTCTAGGCACCTGCGGAGGTTAAAAATCCAGAATACTGAAATGATAAATTAGTGCAAGGGATCCTTGGGTTTTTTTGTTTGTTTGTTTTTTCCTGAGAGCAAAGGTGAAAAAAAATCATTTTCTGGCCAAACAAGGCTGACTGTTGAACAAACAGATAGCATGATCAAAATTCAGGGGAAGACGGAGAACCAACGGAATAAATTCTATTAACTACATTTCTTCTGCCTGTAGTTTTGACAGAAGATCGTGAAACCTGGGCACCCAAACACTGAAGAATCCCCCAAACGTGGATGTTCTTAACTATTATTCTTAATTATTTGAGAATCTTTTTAAGATTATTGTTGGAATTGATTACAAAATCATTATTAATTGTTATCTACTGTCTCTATCTATTCTCAACCCTGGCAACCAAATATTTAGCCTCAGCCTCCCAGGTAGCTCCACAAGCTTTTCCTAAACAAGGAGATATGGGGGGGGGGGGGCTTGCGGCTTTTCTCAGAGGTGGGGAGATCTTTTGACCCTGCTGGCGATTTCTGGCCACGTGGCCTCACTGTCCGGCTTCCTCCAGCTGCAACCTGCCGGGATGTCCTTGGCCCAGCCTCTGCCTCACCTGCCAAGGGAGCTTCTCCGGCTATAAATGCCACAGGAAGATCTTCATTTAGGTAATTTACAGCTTGGCTTGTCCCAAGGGAATATTATAAACTTCCTGGTTTATGCCTCTAGGATGTCCTGGGCCTGTGCTCAAAGGCCTCATAACCAGAGGCCGTTAAAAGGGGGGCTCCTTTGATACAGGTGAGATGAACCAGGTGGTTTGGCCTGCGGCTGAGGCCCAGGTAGGTAGCCATGGCTTTTGTTTCAGCCACAATAAAAGATTATGGAGCTGTTTGTCTTTACTTGCAGATTCGCCTCCAGATGCGAGATATGCTGCTCCTGCGGGGCGGGGGAGGGAGTTTACCTGGGCTGCTGTGCTTGGGGCAGGTAACCGGAGGTGAGAGGAACAGGAGCCTCCATAAAGCAGCCAGGTTTGCACTTCTCGTACTCTGAGGGCGGATTGCTGTGCCCGGAAGAGTTCTCCTTGCCTGAGAAAAGACACAGGAGGCCATTCTTGCCCTCTGAATGCTCCTCCCCAGCAGGAACAGGAGAGGGGAGGGCCTGGGATCGGATTCCGCTTTTCTGCAACTGCGATTCTCCAGGCGGTGGAAATGTAACCTCGCCGTGCCACGGACGGCTTTTGTTCCCTGGCAGGAGCTTCATGTTGACAACAACCTGATCCCCTGCATCACATCAGCAGCGAGAAGCCCAGCGTCCTGCGTGCGCTTTGGTTGCAGTCGGACTGGAGGCCTCTGCCTGCCGTTGACCCGTGAGGGCCATTCAGGCACAGGGAGAGGCAACCCAGGGCCCCTTCGGCACCGGAGGGACAGAATCCCTAAGGGGGAGCCAGTGGTCCGGAGGCTGCTGAAGACGGCTTCTGGGCTCCCTCCGGCTGAGCTACGGAGGGCCAGATGTGGAATCCATGGAACATCTGGGAAGCCAGATGCCGCCCAGTCCGGCTCCAGGCGTGTCTTCGATATGCAGCTGAGGGAAGGGAATCTGAAGGAACGTGCAGAGGTCGTGCAAGGAACCCCACCCAGGCGCCCCCTTCGCTTCTCTCCTGCTCCCTGCCTGTCGTGGGCCGAGTGGCCAGCTGCCACGGAAAACAAGCGTTGATGTGAGGAGGTTCCCCAGTTAATGGAAAGCGAACCCTTCCCCCTGTGGTGAGACCCATCTAAGAATAGTCACACCTGAAAACCCAGAATAACAAAGTAGGGAGGGGCCCTGGAGGTCTTCTAGTCCAACCCACTGCTGACACAGGAAACCCTATATCCATGCTGGCAACCTATGGCACACGTGCCACAGGTGGCACGCAGAGCTGTTTGTGTTGGCACGCGAGCTGCAGCCAACCTTACCTCACTGCACATGTGCGCGCCTCACAGCTGATTTTTCAGCTGGTTTGAGGCCTTATTTGGCCTCCCAGAGGCTTGAGAAAGGCTTCTGCGGGCTTTGTAGGCTGAAATCTAGCCCCGTTTTGTCACTTCTGGTATTTTCGGAAAAACAGGAAGTGATGAAATGGGGCTAGTTTTGGGCCTACAAAGCTTGTGGAAGCCTGCAGGTGCCTTCCTTAAGCCTTTGGGAGGGCGAAAAAGGCCTCAAGCTGGCTGAAAATCAGCTGTGAGGCGCAGTGCAGGTAAGGGGGGTAGGTGGGTGGATTGCATGCGCATGCGTAGGGGATGCAGGGGGTGCACGTCGCCTTCTGGGTGCTGGCCTGCGTGCGAGCGAGCGCAAGCACGCACACAATTTTTGGCACAGGAGCCCCAAAAGGTCGTCCACCGCTGCCCTGCATCATTCCAGAGAAGTGCTTGTCCAGCCTCCTCTTAGAAGCCTCCAGGGACGGAGACCCGCCGCTTCTGTGTCCCCCGGTTCTCTGTCCTCCCTGTTCCTCCTCAGTTGAAGGTTGCTTCTCTCCTGAGTTAGTTTCCCTCCGTTGCTTTGTGTCCTGCTGCCTTTCGGGGGCTTTGGAGACCGGGTGGGCCCCCTCCTCCTCTCTGGGGCAGCCCCTCAGGTACTGGAAGGCTGCCATCCTACCCTGTTCTGGCCTTAATTTTAGCCCAACATTCTGTAAACATCCAGATTATTCTCCTTTTGGGTGACTGAGCCGCCTTTGAGATTTCTGTCTGAGTCATTTTGACTGGGAGCAAGTTAAAAGTTCTGCCATGCTGTCTTTGGGAAGGGGCGGCCTTGACCTGTGAAAGTCCCTGGAAAGGAGGGGTGGGGGTGGGGGCTGAAATGGGCCAGCAGCCCAACGGCCGAGGACTCCAAGCCGCATGTTTGCCTCTCAGCTTCCTCGGAACAATGAGCCCCACGCAGGCACCTCCCTCCGTGCCAAGATCCAAGGGAAACTCCTGGATTTTGCGGTTCCTTTGCACACCAAGTGCCACTGCTGCCCCCTCGTGCCTAATTCTAGTGCTGTTTCTTTTGGTCCAGCCTGACTGAATATTTCAAGAACTTGGAAGGGATGTAAAACAAAACATGAAGCCATTGCCGAGTCCAGCTTGATATCTGAGGGCCAACCAGGCAAATGCGCTCAGCGGTCCTAGCTACATTAGCCATGTGGCCGGCCGTTGCCTGTTTGGGACCCTGGAAGCTTAAATACGCTTCCTGGGAACGGCTGTCATCCTCAAAGATCTCTGCCACCTGTCAATCCGCACCTTCTCTGGGTACAGAAGTGACCCAAATTAATGGCCCAAGCGACCTCAGTTCCCAGGTTTGTGGAGCAGCTTTGCAAATGAAGTGGGAGGGTTTGGCATGCAGGTCTTTATGAACGAAGATGTTTTTACGCGTCCTGTCATTATTCTTTGCCTCACTAATCTTGAGCCCTCTGACTTTTCCCGGGGTCATTGCCCGGATCTGGGTCCGCTCCCCAAGTGAGCCAAGCTCTGAGGGCTAACGAAGCAGGGGACCTTGTAGCACCCCAGGCAAACTCTTCTTGAAAAGCTCCAGCAACGAAGCTCCCACAGCTCCGGGAGGCTCTTCCGTTGGGCCACGGCTCTCACTCTCCGGGAATTTCTCCAGGGAGGGTCCCTCTTTTTCCACCCAGAACAAACCAAACCAGCTTCCTTTTGACTGGAAAGCAAGGAAGAGCTGATCTGTGAGCGCAACTATAAGTCCCTGCTCAGACTGACAAGCGAGGGAGCCAGGCAGGGCTGTGGGGACCAGGAGATTGCAGAAAGTGGGAGGGGGCTCTCAGAAGCAACGGGGGGGGGGGGCTAGAGCCCCCCCCACCCTCCCAAAGCAACCGCAGGTCTTTCAAAGAGGGAAGGACGAAGGGAGATGTGGGAGATTCGGAGGGTCTTAACCCCAGGGGCGAGCTGGTCCTGCTAAGTAATCCCCAAATCATTTGCTTAACCTGCCTGATCCTTCCAGGAAATCCCAGATCTATTTGCTTCACAACGTTCTCCTCTCCCAGAGGGTGAAGGGAGGCGTGAGAGCAGCCGCTGCCCTCGACACGAGGCTAAGCAATCGGGAAGGCTGAGCAGAGGAGATGGAAGAAGAAGAAGAAGGAGAAGGAGAAGGAGAAGGAGAAGAAGAAGAAGAAGAAGAAGAAGAAGAACCGTTGGGGAGGTGACCGTGAAGTACCAGGGCTCCTGATTCTGGAGGAAACTTTAAAAGAAAAAGAAAGGCCAGTCAATGGACCCGATCGTTTATTTCTCCTCATCCTCTTTCCAAAGTCTGGAAGTTCCCAAACAAAGGCAGACAGAGGATAATTCTGCATTTTCTCCTAGAAAGCCTCACCGAGTGACAGCATTTGATAGAGCAAAGATATATATCGTGGGATTTGCTTTCTAGGAGCGTCCCGCTGCCTCCTGGATATTCTTCTCTCCAAGGAGAGACTCCTCTTCAGCAATGCTGCCCATGGCTCGGACTGGACAAGGTCTCTCCTCCAGTGGCTGCCAGAGCCACGGCCTGCACGGCTGCCACGACTGAATAAGGAAACACCACAGGGGACGTGGCAGGGACGCGCGGTGAAGGGAGCAGCCAGCCGGGATTCTCGGCTGTTGGCCATGGCCAGAGACGCCTCTGCCTTCCACCTCGGCTGCAAGAGGAGAAGAGCGGCTGCGTGAGCCCCCTGGGGCATCAAACCTGGGCCGACAGGATGAAGGCCGTTTCAGACGTGCTCTCCTTGGCCAAGGAGCCCTCCGGCTCTCCTCTGAGGGGCAGCGCCATCTCCTCGGCCTGCTCCTCAGAGCCAGCGGGGCTCCTCCTAGACGCAACGCTTGAGGGGGCCAGGAAGGCGACCGGCCTTTGGCAAGCTTGGAAGAAGCTCCGCAGAGAGCCAGCGAGGGGGCTGGGTTGGCGGGGGAAGGGGGAGGTCTGCCTCCTCCTGTCTCCGGGCCTTTCACCTGCCGCCTCATCCCGAGGGTCACCGCCCTCTTCGGGTGGCCCGTCTCCCGTCTCTTCTTTCCGTTGCTTACTCAGCAGGAAATAGGCCAGACTGGTGAGGATGAGCAGGGTGCCTGGAAGAGGAGGAGGAGGAGGAGGGAGGGAAGGAAGGAAAATGAGGCTATCCTGATTAGGATAAAACAAAATGGCAAAATATAGAGGGAGACCCATTGTCCCATCTAGCAGCCCAAACTATTTGCTTCTCCAGACAATCGTTTTGATCTTGGAGTCCCTCCAATAAAGTCCACATATTCCCTTTTTTTAAAATCAGGACTTCCTGATGCTTAATCAACTAATCCCTTCCATCTGTTTGCAGGACGCGTGGAGAGAAAGCCTCACTCGGGGTTTCTCTGCCGTGGCGGTTTGAAGATGCCAAGAATCAACTTCTCGGCCTGGGCTGAAGCCCCTCTGCTCTGGCCATGGCCTGGGGGGGGGGCTCTGCTCTGGCCATGGCCTGGGGGGGCCCCCTCCCTGTCCCTGGAGGCCATTCGCTCGGCAGGGGGGGGGGAACGTGGGCGCCCTCCCCCCCACCCTCCTTCGAGCAGGGGGTCCCTGCACCCTCCCTCCCCTCACCTGGGAGTAGGACCTGCCAGACGTGGACAGGGCTGAGGAAGCAGGCGACGGAGAGCAGGGCGTAAGCCAGGAACTTCTGGAAAGCCCCCCGGCGTTTGGCTCGGAGCCAGCAAGCGGCCATCCTGGATCCCCTCAGGGGGCTGCCAAGAGGGAGGGAGAGGGGATGAAAGGTTTGCCCTCCCCCCACCCGCTATCCTCCCCCAGCAAAAACTATTGGGCACTTTCAAGAGCCGGGGGGGGCACTCAGGGAAGGGGGGGTCAAGGGGGGCTCCTCTCTCCCCTCCCCGCCTTCATATCACTCCCCCCAGCGCCCGATATCGACCCCTCTGGTCACTCCCGAGGCTGAACGGCCCTTTGCGTGCCCCCCCCACCCCTCCCCCACCTGAGGCCCTGCACCTGATGGGAGGGACAGGAGCAAAACTCACCCCAAGCAGGGGGCCACGAGGAGGCTGGCCAGGAAGGCCCCTTCCCAGAGAGAAACGGCCGCCCCTGAAAGACTGAAGCATGGATCTCTGTTAGGGGAGGCCGGCCGGGGCCAAACGGGAGCCTCCCCCCCCCCACACACACAGCAGCCTCGGCTCCTTCTGCAGCCCCCCCCAGCCATCCCGGTGGCTCCTGCGGGCCCCCAAAGGCCCCGAAACCCAGACCGGGTGCCAGGACAGGAAGGGGAGCCTTCGTGCCTCCCGCCTCTGCCGGCCTCCTAGGGAGAAGAGTTAGGCAGACCTCAGGTGAAAGAAATTCAGTACGGGGGGGAGGCGGGGACCTCAACCTATGATCATAATGGAATCTGCAGGTGCGTGACAGTCATAAAGCGGGTACCCCTACTTCAGCTTCATAACTTTGAGTGGTTTTAAGTTCCAATGGTGGCTGAACAAGCTCTTCAAAGAGAGATCCAACCTGGAACTAAGGAGGAATTTCCTGACAGGTAGAACGATGGACCAGGGGAACTGCTTGCCACCAGAAGTTGTGGCTGCTCCACCACGGGAGGCTTTCAGGAAGAGGCTGGACAGCCACTTGTCTGGAATGGTGCAGGGATTCCTGCCTGAGCAGACGGGGCTGGACTAGAAGACCTCTGAGGTCCCTTCCAACCAAATTATTCTACTTTCTCTGTAGCCGTATAATGCTCACTAGGTGAAGACCACCTGCTGCCTTTATCCACGGGGGGGGGGGGATTATTGAGCTCTATTCTTGTTTCTGTGTTATGTAGAACATGAACCATTGCGGCTCCTTGTCAGAGTAGATCTAAAGTAGACAGAAAGAGAGCGGGAAGCCTTCACGTCTTCTCATTAATCTAAGGCTGCGTTTAAGTTCTGGATAACATCATGGCACCAAAATTCTAAAATATGCTTTCACATTAAGTCCGCAAATGGATTCCCACGGCTGTTTTGAGATGGAGGTCTAAATGGAGCACCATTAATATAACTAATGGGGAGGGCGGGTGATGCATCGGGTCCAACGTGTGTATTTCGACGTTTAATCAATCTTGGAAGTCGTGGTGGATCTCCCTCCCCCCCTCCCCCCCACCCCCATCCGTGATTTGGCCACCCCACCACCCACTTTTAGTCTCCCAGAGGCCACCGAGGCCTGGCTTTTTACGAAGACGAGAGGAGAGGAGAGGACGGGATGGGATGAACGGAATGAGAGTATTTGAGTTTGCTGTGGAACATCCTAAGGGGAAGATTACAAAAAATTTGCTTTTGTTCGAATGTTTTAGGATTATGTGTTACAGTTAGGGTTTTACTGCTATTTGTGAGCTGCCTGGAATTGTTTAAGACGGGCAGCCACACAAACCTTTAAATAAATAAACCAGATCGACACAATTTCAGCAGCGAGGCTGCATCTGTGAGGAGTTTTGGAAAACTCCTGTTGCAAAGTCAGCAAAGTCATTTTCCACGGACCAGTCGTGGCTCTGGGAGTGGAGCAGCACACAAACTTCACCAATAAAATGAAAATAAAATATATTTGGTCCCATCTCTGGACAGTCCAGGATTAAAGGAGCTGAATGAAATAGAGGTTTTTTACATAATTTTAAGAAAAATGACATATTGTTGTGAATCGATATGAGTTTCTTTAAGTAATGTGAGATATGAGTTCATGATGAGGTTAATACAACAGAATTTTTATTTTGCTTGTCTTAATTGCTACATTTTGGGCTCAAATCCACAAGAATATTAACTTAATATGAGTTCATTGGAGATGCCGAGGTTCCTCTTGGCTGCACCCCCATTGTTTTCAAACTTTCAAGACGTCAAATACTTTCCATGCCTGGAGGAGCCATCAATAACATCTAACATTGGGGGGATAAATCTGTATCACATTCACAGCAACAGATATTTTACTTGTCAATATTTACACCGGAGCTTTTGCTTTGGACAACACGAAGAGGGCATTTGGAGGTGGTTTTGTTAGTGATCTCATTTTTTGCTTTGCGTCCCTTTAATTTTGATGTTTAGTTATATTGTTTTGGTTTTATTTTTCTCTTTTGTTAGTATTTTTTTTAAAAAGAATGTGGGGGGATCATGGCTGAAAGGTTTAAAACAAACCTCCCTGTTCTTATGTAGCGATTGGCTTATGTTTGATTTAAAAAATAATAAAGCACAGAGCAGCTGGAAAGACACCCGCATTGTTCCAGGAGGAGGAGGCGGGGGGGGGGGGGAAGAGCCAGGCCGGCCTGAGAACCAGGCGGCTGTGAGTGGCGGTCCTGCTCCCGAAAGGGGTGTGGTTGGTGAGCCGTCTAGCAAGGAAGGGATGGGGGAGAAAGAGGGGGGGGGGGGGGGGGAACGGGACGGGACCCCTCGTGTATTAGAAACACAGAGGGGAGTTTTTGAAGGGAAGGAGGAGAGCAGCAGCTACGGAGGAGGGAAAATGGGCTGCCTCCCTCCTGGCCCTGAAGGCTTTGCAGAACTCATAAAACCCTCGCAGGTTCTGCCCTCTTGGCTGGAAAGACCCTCCTTGAGAAGGCTCCTATCCTCATCATCATCACCGTTCACTATTATTTATGTATTATTATTGATTATTCACTGACATGCAACGTGAAGGAAGCCCAGGAGCTATGAAGGGAAGCCAGAGAGAGAGTTATGGCGTGAATGCCCACCGATGCCCACCCCAATGGCTGGATGGGGCCACTCGGACACCCCCCCCCCGCTCACTTCCAGGTGGGCAGGGTCGCCTCCCGGGCTTTTGGGGGGGCTCCGAGAAGCTTCAGCTTTGCAGAGAAGCCCGGAATCAATTCAGAAGGGAGCCTTTTATGCTTCGTGCAATAATCGGGGGGGGGGGGGCTCAGGGGGCCCCTTTTCCCCCCCCCCCCCTCCCCTTGATCTCCATTTGGAATAGCAGAGGCACCCCGGGCACGGCTGGGCTGGGCTCCTCATGAGAGGCCCCCCAGCCAAGGGCTCCCTCCCCTCCACAAGAACTGAGGCTGGGGGGGGGCTGGCCGTCATACTCACAGCAGGTAAAGAGCCAGGCTCTTGAACTGCCCCTGCAGAAGCGTCTCCAGGCCCACAGCAAGGAGCCCTGCAAGGCAAGAGAAACACACAGCGAGTGAGAGCAGCCGGGGAGAGGCATCGCCTGAACCCTGCGGAGGCGTCACCCAGGCCTCCCCGGAGGACGGGGGGAGCACGACACCGTGGGGCAAGTAACACAACTCGGATTGCTTTTATGATATGTCACAGCTTGTAACGTTTCTGTGCCTCCCACCAAACTTTTCACACCACATTCCAGCCACATTAGCCTTTAAGCTCCCTGGAGAAGCCACTTCATCGTGAGACAGGAACGTTGTCACCCACTTCATCGTGTCCGATTCAGCCCCTGCAGAGCATCTCCGGCAGGGGTTCCCAGGGGTGCTTTGCCATTGCCTCCTTCCCAGGGCTGAGAGAAGGTGACTGGCCCAAGGTCACCTAGCAAAGGCCACAGTCGTTAAGTGAATCCCTTGTCCGGAAGGGGTGGGGAAGAAGAAGAAGAAGAAGAAGAAGCCATAACTTGTGGTTATATAACCACAGAATGCTGCCAACAGTTGCAAATGGAGGCCAGTGGCTGAACTGCCAAAATGCCTTCCCCCCCACCTTCCCTTCTTTCCCGAATGCTCGTGTCTGAGTTCAGCCCCAGGGAAGAGGAGGGGGCGGTTCCACCCACTCCCCGAGGCTGGCTGGGCATCTGGCAGAACGGCCCCCAGTTCGCAGGGACCCATCCTGGTGGGTCAGGGAGAAATCAGCACATTTCAATAGCTGAACAAGTCCAGGAAGGATCAAATTTTACAACCAATCTCATTATGCGGCCACATTCTTCTTCACTCAACACCTGCAAATATGCCGTGAATTAACCCCTCCGATCTGGGAGTCAAGTCCTCGACCCTCCACTTACATCCCGTTTTGCACTCCTGGTGCTCCCAGTTCATGGACGTTCCCACAAAAGGGCTGTCAGGGAGGGTACACAAATCACCACTTTACAAGAAGAGAAATGGCCGAGGTCACTCCCCGCCACTCTCCCAAGATTCCTCGGCCAGATGTTCTCCACTGCCTCCATTTCCCTGGGCCTCCTTCCTGAGCAGTGGGCACAATGCCAAACAATTGCACTCCGGTTAAGCCAGGGGTCGGGTCCGCTTTCTGAAAAGGCCTCTGGAGCCGGTGTGGAAGTCTTGGAAATAACATGCAGCTTAGCTCTGCCAAGGCAGATTCCATGTATTTATTGTTTCAAAGAATGGAATGGAATGGAATGGGATAGAATAGAATAGAATAGAATAGAATAGAATAGAATAGAATAGAAT
>NW_020769446.1:792791-880397 GCF_900518735.1 Pseudonaja textilis | reverse complement strand
GAATAGAATAGAATAGAATAGAATAGAATAGAATAGAATAGAATAGATTATAGGTATAGAATATAGGAATAGAATAGAATAGAAAATATACTATAGAATAGAAAATATACCATAGAATAGAATACAATAAAACAAAATAGAAAGTATACTATAGAATAGAATAGAACAGAATAGAAAATACACTAGAGAATAGAAAATATACTATAGAATAGAATAGAATAGAACAGAATAGAAAATATACTATAGAATAGGGAATAGAACAGAACAGAACAGAACGGGTTATATTAGCTTCACGTTTTCTTCTAGTAATACTTCATGTCTAAATATATGGTTCTGTAAACTTTTATATTCAATGACATTTCTTTTCCTTTTTTTACTTATTAATGATAGGTAGTTTTCCCTCTTCATTTCTGAGTATGAAAGGACAGAAGAATTTAATTAACTTGGAAAATCCCATTAAACAAAGAACAAACCATCTTCCAAATAAGGTACATGACACCGGAGGTGGCCTATTCAGCAGGTTCTGACCGGTTCTGGAGAACCGGAAGCGGAAACTTTGAGGAGTTTGGAGAAGCGGCCAATCCCGCCTCTGACTGGAGATTTTGCAGTCTCCTTCCCCTGCCACGCCCACCGAGCCACACCCACAGAACCGGTAGTTAAAAGAAAATTGAATCCCACCACTGCACGACACCATTCTCCATTTACAGCTAGAAAGTATTTTTTTTAAAGTCTTCTCGGGGTCTTTTTAATCTTTTAAAATATTTCTAATATTCACTATTAGCACCCACACATTTTAGTAGTTACAAACGGTTCATGACCTTCCCAAAGAGCAGCCCTAAAGTAAGTGATCCTAGCCTTCCAGGTGTGGGTCCAGCACTCGATTACAAAACGCCTCACAACTAGAACTTTACCTTCACTCGCTTGGCTTGGCAGAAGTTTCCCAGACATGGCATGTCGTTATTGCACTGGAAAAACCAAGCAAATCTAAGCCATCGCTTGCCAGGGGGGCTCCTTTTTTTCCAACCTCAGAGGTCTAATCTCAGGGCTTCCACCTGCCTCCCTTCCGAACCAACAGAGCCCCGGCATGGAGCTCAGTGGCCCTGGAGCCATCCGGGGGGCTTTGTTGACATGGTGGCCAACTTTAGCCTGGGAACGGGGCGGGGGGGGGGGGAGCCCACCTCCGCTTCCACAGAACTGGCCCTGTTTGAGACCTGATGGTTTCTCATGAATAAATGGGGGCCTCGGACAGCGATCGCTCTCATCTGTTGCAGCTAACGTAGGTGGACTGTCTATGATGGCTTATTTCTCTTTGTTCCTTTGTCTGCCATGTTTTAAGCCATGTTTAAAGGCGATCACCGAGAAGCACTTCATAGGGGGCAACCCCACAGGGCCTAACTCCCGCTCCGAGCCACACAATTGCTGCCGTATTTGGGGCGCTGAGTTTCTGCCTCGGTTGACCAGAGGTTGCGTGTAAATTCTCTCTCTCTCTCTCCCAGGATGAGGGACTGGTAAAAAGCACCAATACTTAAAAGGGCAAAGTTAAAAGAGCCGCCGTTTCTTTCGTCCCTTCGCGAGAGCCAAGCACTCATCGCGCCCACGGAACCTGAGGGAAAGCTCCCAGGTGGCACAGGGTGCCAGGAGCAACCCGTCTGCAGAGAAAGGAGGGACGCTGCCCCCAGCAACGGGCCTCACCTGCTCCGGTCGAGATGCCCAGCAATCGGCAAAGATATTCCAGCACATTCCAAGCCAGGGCCTGTTTCATGCTAGGGAGCCCTGCGGAGATTCTGAGGTGATCCCTGTAAGTCTGTTTGGGGCGATTCCAGGAGCAGCCGGGGTTGGGTCGAGCCTCCCCTCTAAAGCCGACTAGAAGCGCATTAATTCAAAGATCCACAACCAAGCGACACCCTCCCGGACCTCCTCGGACCGGCTAGAACCGCACCGGAGAGGCTCCTGGCGACCTCTTCATGCTGCCATTTATTCCGCTTTATTTCAGAGGGCAATTAATGATTACCGAGCAGAACAAATACATCCATTAATGCCTAAGGCTCTTTGGGTGGCATGGCAGGGCAAATCCACCAAACGCATGCCAGCACCTGGTGGCTGTGGAGCCCAGAACCAGCAGGCAGATTAATTGCTATGGGAGGAAATCAGAGGCTTAGGGCTTCTCCCCCTCTGGCCCGATAGGTTGCTAAAAAGCTGAAAAAGCTGCTGTGTTTTTGAGCAGGCCCTTCGCCCGATGCATTGTTCTCACTGGGAAGAAATTTCTCCTTATTCCTGGGCTGCACCTCTCTTTCATGACCTTCCCCCCCCCCTTATTTCTTGTCCTCCCTCTGGTGCTTTGGAAAATAGGTTGCCCCCTCTTCCTGTGGCAGCCCCTCAAATATCGGAGTCACCCCTAGTCCTTCTCCTTCTTTGGCCAGACACGCCAATCTCTCTCCCGGACGATGGTCGTTTTGCCTGGGTGACCAATTGCAACCGCTGCACCGGTCACTCGCTGGGCCCCAGAGGCTGTTTGTGGTTTGAAAGACTTGACAAACTCAGGACCCGCATATCCTGGAGAGGCCCCTGAATGACGGGTCATAGCTGCCTATCCGGGGGGTTCTGGAAGGGATTCGGGGCCCTGCTCCAAAGGGGCGTCCTCCTCCCACCCCCCTCCCCAAATCAGAGGAGGGCTTCCTCTGTGGAGGTTGAGCAAACTCTTCCAGAAGAGCCCCTGCCTGGTGTGGTTGGAGCCGCTAGCAGGATTGCAGGCCTTTGGGGCTTTGCAGCTCTTTGGATGCTGTGATGAGGATGTTATTGTTCTGTTTGCCGGGTTTACCGTGTTGTCCAGTTTTACTTGTGGAAGAGCACCTCATTTCGTTGCACCCACTTGCAAGTGTAATGACAAATAAATTCTTATGTCTTATGTCTTAATCCTTTTTACTGTAAACCAGGAGTGTACATCCCTTAGAACCGATTGCACTGAAGTGGGATGTAATCCTAAATAAATAGGGATAATTCGAAGTCACCCATGAAGTCACCCAAAGCTTTTCTTTGGCTAAGCACTGTAGTTCTTCTGGTTGACTTCCTGTCCTCGGTGCACCAGGGTGGACAGGTAGACCGGGGACTTCACACACGTCTTCCTGATTTTCTTTAACTGGGCCCCCTGAGAGCCCCCGTCCGCCTCCCTTCGAAAGCTCCCAAGCCTCTACCTGCCCCAGTCGCTCAGGCTCTTGATCTCCAGCCTGGCAGGATTCAGTTCAGGGCCCCCCTAATTCAGCTCACAAGGTCCAGCCAAGCAGCTTTTCAAGAACTGCAGTTCTTCTCCTGCCAGCAATCCATCATGCAGAATTCACAACCTTTGCTCTCTGAAATGCTCTTTCTAGAGCAATAAATATCTAGCCAGGCTTTGCCCGGTTACATTGTTAGCTCCTTCCCAGGCATTTCACACCTAACCTGTTTTCCTCTCCCTTTTTTCCCTCTCCCCAGACCACGAACTAACAGATTTATTATTCTTTGAGATAACAAAGCAGGATTATTTTTACTGCAAAGACTAATGTGGCAACTCCCTTGGAAATAATTTATGGCCGGTGTTTTAATCCTGCCTCTCCCTCTGGGACCTCTCCTCCCCCTTCCCTTCCCTCCAACCCCCTAATAATGGCACGTGGGTAAAGCGCCCTGTTCTCTAGGGCTCCTTTGTACCTCAGATGAACTAGACTATCACCCACCAAAGTTTAAGTGCCAGCAAAATCGGGCAAGTTTTGCGCTGCCAGCGCACATTTGTATTTGTTTATGCACCCTGGAAAGCAGGAGGAGCTGAGATCTAAGACAAGGCCCAGTTTGTGGACAGGCCGGGCCGGTTCAAGGGGCAAAGGGGCCCTTCCATTCAGGGGAGGCGGCAGGCCAGAGGCGGGCAGAGTCCCTCCCAGAGGCGGCCAAGGTCCAGGGAAACCGCCCGGCCCTAAAGAGACCCAAAGCAGAGGAGAGGCCAGCGGGGGCAGCTGGGACGCCGGGCCTGTCGGGCACCTGGCAGGCCGAGCTCCTTCAAGCGGCCGGGGAGCCACCCCCTCGGCTCCTCTGCCGCCTCCCGTCCGCCTCCCGCTCCGGCCCGGCTTTTGCGCGGCGCCCGAGCGGCCCAGGCGCGCCTAGCCGAGCGGAGCCGGGACTCGGCCGCTTTCCGGCATGGCGGGGTCCGGGCCGCCGGGCGGGCGGCGGGTGCTGGTGGTGGGCGCGGGGGCGGCGGGGCTCGGGGCGGCGCAGCGGCTCCTCCAGGCCTCCCGGCGCTTCGCCCACCTGCGCCTGCTGGAAGCCTCGGGCCGCGCCGGGGGACGCATCCGCAGCGCCCGCTTCGGTGAGTCGGGACGGAGGGCGGGCGGCGGGCGGCGGGCGGGAGAGGCAGCCGGGCAGGGAGGGCGGAGGCGGGCGGCCCCTTCATCCCCGCCTGCCCCCCGGGGCTCCCCCCGCGGACGAGACCGGGAACGCCCCCGCCCTTCCCGGGGAGGCGGACCCAGCCGGGGCGCTGCGGAGCCGGGCCTCCCGGGGGGGGGAGGGGGGCAGCTGGGGTGACCGAGGGGCTCCCCCTTCTTCCCCCCCCCAGGAAAGGGCGTGGTGGAGGTCGGGGCGCAGTGGATCCACGGCCCGTCCAAGGAGAACCCCGTCTTCCGGCTGGCCGCGGAGGCCGGCTTGCTGGACGACGATGCTCTGTCGGAGGAGAACCAGCAGGTGGAAGCGGGCGGGCACCCGGCGGGGCCCTTCGCCTGGTACTCCAGCCAGGGCCGGGAGCTGGACGCCGAGGCGGGGCGTTCCGCGGGCGCCTTCTTTGCGGGCCTCCTGGAGGAAGCGCGCGGCTTCGTGCACGTGGACCGGCCGCCGGTGCCCAGCGTGGGAGAGTACCTGCGGGGCGCCGTGGCCCGGGAGCTGCGGGAGGCGGCGGGCGAGGAAGAGGCGCGGCGCCTCCAGCTGGCCGTCCTCCGCTCCTACTTCCACCTGGAGTGCTGCGTGAACGGCACCGACAGCCTGGACGAGCTGGCGCTGGGGCCCTTCGGAGAGTACGCCATGCTGCCCGGCCTGGACTGCACCTTCCCCGGGTGAGTCCTCCCCAGCCCTCGTTGTCAAACGGAAGGGAGGGAGACCCCGCCGTCACCTCCAGCCCAAGTTTTCTCTACCTGTCCCGGAGATACGTGTGCGTGTGTGTTTGCACCTGGGCGTAAAGTAGATGCCCTTTGCAGCAATTCCTTTACCGGCCTCCCCTGATCTCTCCTCTGGATGGAATTTTAAGCTTTATTTCCCTCACCTGTTCAGGTGCTTCTCCTCCTTTATTACAGAGGGCATTCTGGATTATGAGCCTCCAATTTAATGACAGCAAATGGGCCCCAAAGTACATTTCAGGCTGCCCACTTGCTTGGCTTCTTTGTCCCTCCCAGCGGTTTCCAAGGCCTCACAGACCACATCATGGCCTCTCTGCCCGAAGGGATTGTGCTGTTTGAGAAGCCGGTCAAGACCATCCACTGGGGAAGGTCCCACGAGGAGGAGGGCTCCCCAGGCCGGCTCTTTGGGGTGCAGGTGGAATGTGAAGACGGAGAGACGTTCTTGGCAGACCACGTCATCGTTACGGTGCCCTTAGGTAAATCTCGGTGGCTCTCAGCATGGGGGGGGGGCGGCATTTGGGGCCAACATTTTCTGCACTAGGACACAACAGAATTTACTTTTGCTACCTGGCCAATCAATGTGTGGCTGCCTGGTTAGCAAGCAGTCAGCCGGAGAAGGCCACGGCAGAAGCAACCTGAAGAGGAAACCCTTGGGACACAGTTATTTTAGCTCTCGAATTTGACAGAGTTGAATTGTAGGATTATTTTTTTTACATTTTTTTTGTGTTTCTTGCCTCAAAATGGCAGGGACCAAAGCCGCCCATGTGAACTAAGAAAGATTCAGTAGACCACACGTCACTTTGTTGCTTTATAAAAAAAAAAGAATTGTGTATAATTTGGTTTGCTTATAAAAGCATGTATAACATTGGAACATTTCTATTTAAACAATCATTATAAATGTATTTGTTGAATTTACTTTAAAATGGCTGCATGCATACCCGTGTCTGGGTGCAGGTCTCAGGTTCTCTCTGTGTTTTCTCTGTGAAATCAGGCAACAAAGAAGTGAATGTTGAAGCAGAAGCCACCGTCAGCACTGGAAATGGAAGTTGGTCCTCCATTTTATCCAATGAGTTCCTCACTCCCTTTCTCTCTCTCTTTTAAATTAGAAGACGGAGAAAAAGAAGGCGGGCAAATCAAAATACTTATTTTTCCACACAAAATAGTGTTAAGTCACTCTTAATTTTGGCATCTTCTCTGGCCTTCATAACCAATGAATCCTAAAACGCTATCAGAGAAATTGGCAGCAGATCATCATATTTCCTGGACTTCAGCTCCTGTGTTGTTCTTGAATGTTTCCTCAAATAAATTTATTCCATAAGGTTTGGAGGCATTTTCCTCAAATTCTGGTTTCCTGTTCTAATCTGTGCTCTTATCATCCCCCTCTTTGTAGGCTTCCTCAAAGAACACCAGGAGTCCTTTTTTTGCCCGCCTCTCCCACCCCAGAAGCTGGAAGCCATAAGACGATTGGGCTTTGGGACTGCCAATAAAATTATTTTGGAATTCGAGCAACCATTCTGGAAGCCGGACACTGAAATAATTGGGGTGGTGTGGGAAAACCAGTCCCCTCTGGAGGAGCGTCCTGCCGACTGGAGAAATACCTGGTTCCAGAAGATTGCTGGCTACGTGGTTCTTCAGCCCCCTGAGAGGTGAGGGGAAGACGGGGGGGGGGGGGGGGGGGGGGATGCCCGGGGGGGGGGGGGGGGGGGGGGGGGGGGGGGGGGGGGCGGGGAATTGAAGTGGGCTTCTCGGGAAGGAGGGAAGCTTCGATCGTGCCCTGGATCTCAAAGCAGAGGGGATACTGGGCTTGAAGCAGGAACAGTAAGTAAGTAAGTTACAGTACTCCGTAAGTTACAGTGAGTAAGTTACAGTACTCCGTAACCCATGATGATGCTCACAAGCTTTGCAGAGTTGCTATCCATCTGCTGATGCTATGTTATCTTTACTATAGTTCTTACAACTCGGAGGAGAAATTGGATTTATTATTTATTATGAAATTTATTTGCCGCCCACTAGTCAGGTGGAACTAAAAAGGCTGCTTAGATGAGAAGCGAAATGTTTTCAAAGAAAGAAAAAAACCAAAAATCCAGTTTCCTCTTGGAAGAAGCACCTTCGGGACTTGCTTTGCATTATTTTTCTTCCTGTCTTTCAATTTACAGGCATGGCCACATCCTTTGCGGCTTCATCGCTGGAAGAGAATCTGAATTTATGGAAACCCTGTCAGATTCTGAAGTTCTTACAACTTTGACTCAAGTATTTCGTAAAGCAACAGGTATATGGTCTTTCTGGGCAAGCGCTGGATGATGTGTAGCCATGCCTTAGTATTACTGTTATTACCTATTAAATTATATGCCAGCCCTTTCACGGTTCGAGGCAACTCTGAGCAACCACCTCAGGATCCTGCTAGAAAGATGGGCCTAAATGTTCTACAGTCCTACCCAACTCGGGAGGGAGGAATGAAGGGAGTCCCATCCGTCCTGCCTTCCCTGAACATCACGGTTTCCTAGTGGACTCTGTATTATCAAATTGGCAGAAAGGGTAAAGGTGTAATTTGAATGAATTCCAGGGTAGAAATTAAAATGTTAATTTGCTCTGTGTTTGTTTTGATTAGGAAATCCACAGCTGGCTCCTCCGAAGAATATACTGAGGACTAGATGGCATAGTGAACCTTACACCAGGGGATCCTACAGTTACGTAGCTGTAGGAAGTTCTGGGGATGACATTGACTTGCTTGCTCGGCCTCTCCCTGAGGACCCCTCCGACTCCAAGGTAAGCAGGATGAGTCCTGAGCAGCCTTCCTCCACTGTGGCCCTTTGAAGATCTGTGGACTCCAAATGTTACGTTGATCCCTGAAAAGGGTTTTCATGGATAAAGAATTCATTCAAGAGTTTTATCCCGCCTTTATTTAAATAACTCCGGTATGAGGTATGTACCCAATACTCCTTCGTCCTCCTCTCTTCCCCCACAACAACATCCCTGTGAGGTGGGTTGTGCTGAGAAAGAACGGCTGCCCCAAAGTCACCCAGCTGGCTTTGATGCTTAAGGTGGGACTAGAACTCCCAGGCTCCTGGTTCCTAGCCCGGTGCCTTAACTAGTAGAGCGAGCTGGCTCTCTGCTGGAATTTGACAAGCCAATAAGTTGATCGGCTGATTATTCTTGTCAGTGTCAGGGCGGAGCATATTGTTCAACACACACGTACCATTTCTCCCTAAATAGAATTGGAATTATTAAATTGTAAATGAAATGGAGGAAGCAGATGTAACCACCCCAGAAGCACCAGGAAAACCATCAAATCTGTGCAGGGCTCCAGAAAGTAAAGCCAGGCTTTGGACTTCCTGCCCCGAAGCGGCTTTTTGGTTTGGCAGGCATTCCAGTGGGGCATTTTGATTGATGGATAGCTGACACGCCCCAAGAACGGTCCCCCCTTTCGCCACGGCTGGTTTGGCTTAGACCCGGGAATAACGCTTGCCCCTCCTTCTCAACAGGCCCCGCCCCAGCTTCTCTTTGCAGGAGAGGCCACCCATCGCTCCTTCTACTCCACCACCCATGGGGCCTTGCTGTCTGGCTGGAGAGAAGCAGACCGCCTCATCCATCTCTACGACTCGCTCGAGGCGCCGCATGCGCAGCAGCTGGAAGCTCGCGAGTGACACAACGGCAGCGCCTTTTCCTGTGCTACTTTTCTCACCAAAGATCAAGAAATGGTTAGGAATTCTTTTAATTAGTCTGATCTTTGCTCCCGAGTTAATTACTAGGAGTACTTTTGTCCAAAGATATGACAACACTAATAATCCCCAACAGTGTGCGCATTATCCTGTTTAAAGAAATCTTCTGCTTATGTCGCTGTTTCTACCTCATCTGTTCCTAAAAGTCACCACCTACCATGGAAAATGGGCTGCCGCGTTTAATAGTACTGGCTCAATATATACAAAGCATTAAGGCACAAATTAGGAAACTGTATTTTAACAAGCATGTTAAGCCATTGTGGGAATTATTTGGCTTTGACTTATTACATGAAATAACCTAGTCTGTTTGTAAACCTTGTTTGTAGCTTGGTCCGTTATACCAAAAAAAACAAAATGTGATGATGCTATGGATTTGCATTCTGCACGAACCCACCTACTGTCTTAAACATACTTTTTATAATCCTCAGAGAGCAAGGAAGCCTCTCCATCAGTTGTCTCCTCCTCCTGTGCTGAGCAATGCCCGTCTATGTGTGTCTCTGTATTGCCTAATCCACTGTATGAATCCAGTCTCCGCTTCTGGCGACTCCATGGAGGGGCCCTTCTATCCCTCTTAGCCACAGGATGAAGCCAACTACTGACTGCTGCATTCCGGGGTGCTTTGCGGGTTCTTCTTCTCCTGGGGTTGACATTTCCTGCTGCTCTCACATCCAAATATTAACTCCTAGGCCTTCTTGATGTGTTCTTACAACCGAATCTCTGTATAGACACACTTGCTGCCTTGGTGAACAAAAGAGACTCGGGGTATATTGTCCACAGAGCTCCATTCTTCTTTCTCAATCAATGTAATCTCTTCTAGCAAAGTTGATTGAAAGAAAATAAATACTATAAAATGTTAATGTCTGAAATATGCTTTCACTGCTTTCCCCAAAACTGTCGCAGGGTTTGTATTTTATAAGCCCTTTATAAACCAAACCCTTCTTTAGACATTCTGATTTTCAGAAACTCGGTGGGGGTTGTAATTCCAGTGGCCTGTGTGCCTCAGAAACCGTTTGTGGTGTAGGGAGTAAGATGGTGATACACAGGGATGGGATCTGACCGTGTAACTACCAGTTCACTTTGTGCGCTTTGCATGTGTGAATCACCAGCTTGCTGCCCGGACAGCTGAGCGGCGCTGCATGCAGGTGCGCAGCATTTGAAAAGCCCCCTTCCCCCCCCCCACTTTTTCAACCACAGCTGTGCGTGGTTGGTCAGGTAAAAGCCCAAGTGGGCCAAACAGCAGCAAACACAGAACCGGTTTGGTGTCTGCTGCTCTTCAGAGCTACCAGTTCTACAGAACCAGGCACATCCCACCCCTGGTGACACATGCTCATTAATCACTTTTAATATTTTATGACACCATGATTGCTGAGTTAATCTTACAACAGTGATAATAAAACCATTGTCCACTCAGACTTATAAATATGCAGGGAGAAAAGTATTTTTATGCAAGGCTCAGATTCTTGAATAAAGCTTAAGAGCCTATTCTATAGAGCATATTATTCTCATATACGGAAGAATGAGAATCCTCTTGTGTTATATTCCCCATCGCTCCTTTGGCAGGGCAAAAGGTCTTTGGGTAAGTCTCCAACGATGGAGATGCGCCTTAAATATTTGCCCTATCACTTGCTTACATCTCTTAGCCTAACCACAGCTGTATTCACAAGACGCCTGAAGTGAAGCATTTTTGTTTGTTTTGTGCAAACCCAGCCCACAGTGTGTGATCTGTGAATCCAGGAAGCTGGGTTTTCTCTTACTCAGCTAAACTAACCTGGCTCAAGTGCACAGTGTGAATATAGTCAGAATTAAAGCAACAGAAAAAAACCAAAACCCTCCACCTGGTGATTTCAGGAAGCTTTCAGGATGATCACAGCCCCTTACATCTCAAAAAACCCACAACCCCAGCGTGGATACAGTACCAACACCGTCCAGAGCGTGGCTGGGAATTGACCTGGGAAATGATGATTAAGTTAACCAAGCAAATAGTACCAACGTGGCCTGTGGTGAGTAAAGCCAGTCATGCTCCCCGTCTTTTAATAAGAGCTGCACGTCTGGGAGCCTGAAGGTGGATGCTGGGCCTTTCGGGCAAGTCCCCTGCGCTGGCGGCGGCCCACGAGCAGCTAATACCAGTTGGTGCAGCAGATGAGGAACCTGGCGTCCTCCAGCGGGGCCAGGAGCCAGGCCTGGCAGTAGCTCTTGGGGTGACCGGCCTCCTCGGCAGGCGCGGGTGGCAGCTGCCCAGGGTTGCAGTCGGCATCTTCCGGGGTGGGCGGCTCCTCCTCCTCCTCCTGATGGGCCTGGGCAGGATCCGGCTCAGCTGCTGCCAAGGGCTGTCCGGGGTGGTCGGAGGGGCTCATGGCCAGGACCTGCGGGGGGGGGGGGGGGGGGGGGAGAGCACCCCACGGGGGGGGGCGGTCAACCCCAAAGGCCACCCTGCCAGTCTCCCACCAGCGACGGACGGACGATAGACAGGCAACTCAAGGGGGGGGGACCCTCCTCCCTCCCCCTCTTCTCCCCCCATTAGCAACCCTGCCAGAGGGGGCTGGGCTGAGAGACATGCGGAGTCCCCCGAGCTCATCCAGCTGCTCCCGGGCCCAAAGGCCACCCTGCCAGTCTCCCACCAGCGACGGACGGACGATAGACAGGCAACTCAAGGGGGGGGGACCCTCCTCCCTCCCCCTCTTCTCCCCCCATTAGCAACCCTGCCAGAGGGGGCTGGGCTGAGAGACATGCGAAGTCCCCCGAGCTCATCCAGCTGCTCCCGGGCCCCTGCTCCGCCCGCTCAAGGGCAAGAGAAGGCCGGGGTCGTGGGGACGGGACCCGGGAGAGCCGCCTCACCTCCTCCGCCCCGGAGGGCTCCTTCTCGGCGCCTTCGGGCTCCAGGGCTGCCCCGCGGCCCCCGCCGCCTCCCGCTGCCCGCCCCCCGGGCGACTGGGCGCCGGTCACGCCCTCCCCGTCGTGACGTCACAAGCGCCCCTCCTCCGGCGGGGCGAGTCCGCAGACGTCATCGGGGTGCGGCCGCGGGGGCCTCGCCGTCGTCATCCGAGCGCGCCGCCTCCACAGGATCGGCACCCTCCGAGGTCCCCGAGCGGCGCGGGATGCGGCTGGCGGGGCCGCTGCGGGCGGCGGCTGGCGGGGGCGGCTGGCGGGAGCGCTTCGACTGCGGCGGCCGCGACGTGGCGCGCTGGTTCCCCGGGCACATGGCTCGAGGCACGGGCGGGGAGAGGGGCGGGCGGGCGAGCGAGGGGCCTCCGCCGGGCCGGGCGGCGGTTGCAACGGCGCCTCTTTCCTCCCGCAGGGCTGAAGGACATGAGGAGGACCCTGCGCGACGTGGACGGCCTGCTGGAGGTGCACGATGCCCGCATATCCTTCCGCTTTGCCTTCGCCTCTGCCTCGGGCATCCCAGGGAACAGAGCCGGGGTTCAGCCGTCCGTCCTGGGTGGTATCAGGGGGACCTCCCAGCCCCAGGACGCCCACCTGGGGTGCGTGGAAGTGCCTGGCTGAGGGGGATCCAGAGGAGACCCGGGGTCTGCAAGTGACCGGCCTCTTCTCCCCCCTCGCCTTGCGGGCCCGGCTGTGCGGGAGACCACAAGGCCTGTTTCTGCCATAGTTTGGGGCTCTTCCTCCTCTAAGGGGAACCCGGATCAATCAAGATCCCTGCGGGGATTGAGGGGCCCTGCAACCCAAAGCACCACCAGGTGGATCCCGAACACGGACCGTTCCCGTTCTCTTGAACACCAGCTCCCTCCAGGCCGCGCTGTGGTTGCAGACCCTCTGGGGGCTTCCTGTGCCTTCTCTGGTTGCTCTGTCTGCGAGCGAGACCAGCCCCATCCATGCTCAGATGCTATGATGGATTGCACCGTCTCTCAGCTGAAGAGCAGCCACCAAACCCGGCAAGGAGGCACCAAGGGCGGTTCCGCCATTGGAGACCAGCCAGCCTGAGCCAAGCAGATTGCATTCCCTACCTGCATCATGTCAGCCTGCCTCTTCCAGATACCCTGGATTGTCCACGTGGGATACTTTGCGGCCCCAAAACATCCCTTCTCTTCCAGAACCCCTGGGCTGCCTCAGCAGCAGGGTGGCCGTGAGGTAGAAGCCAGGTCTTGTTCTCGGTAAACAGTAGGTAGCCCCCCTTATTGTTGGGAAAGGAAAGTGTAGCTCTGACCTCCAGCCCTTTGCTTTAGACACCAGTTGCCCCCTTTCCATGGCTTTTTATGTTAGTGAGGCAGGGTATACCTTCATGGGATCCATGCTGATTTTCTTCAAAGAAAATGTGTTCTTCAGTAAGATGGCAATAGTTGCTTCCTTCCATCGGCTCCCGTTTCCTCCACTTTCTTTAGAACAGACATTAAGCTGGCCAGCCTCTAATTTCCTCTGTGCTTCTCCTTCCCCAGTTTTGATTTTGAGAATGGTAGGAGTTGGGCTCCTGTGCTGCCTTCACCCACCACGTGGTTTTCCGTTTTAAATGCAGTCTTCATGGTTCAGGTAATACACCTGTGCTTCCCGTTGTGCATCTGGATTGTGGGTCCTTGTTTCCTTAGCACTTGCACATTCCGCTTTCTGGGCGGAATCCCGTCTTGCAGGAGGTCCTGGGGCTCCGTCCACATTTGCTGGTGTTGAATAAAATGGATTTGGCAGATCTGACCCACAAGTCAGTGAGTAGAACCTTCTCAGTTTTGTCTCTTCCATAGACTGCAGGCTGAGCTGGAGTTTGGAAAAGTGTCCAAGTGAGGATATGTAGGATGGGAAGTAGGTCTTCTAGCTTGGATGGCTTGTTAGAAGGTAGGGCCTGTCAAACAATTCGTGCTAACTTTACAGTAGGGAACCTGAACTCTCGCTGTTGTTATTTTGTGTCTCATTTCAGTTCTGCTTTAGCCTGTTCGATAACACCTGGCTTCTTCATCAGACTCTTGCCTTATTGATTACTTTATTGATTAATCAACCTCTTGCCTTACTAATACATTTAATTAGGCTGGGTGACTCCAAAGGATCTAAATTATAGTAACAACTATAATTTATCAGGGGTTTTCAATTCAGTGTATAGAATGCGAATGACGTGTGTGTTTATTTTCATAGTCATAATATAAACTGAGGATGGTATTTAATTTCGTTGTACAAGGTGCAGTGACAGTAAAGTAAAGTAAGCAACACTAACACTTCCTATGGCTCTCTTGGATATGCTTTTAGAGGATTCTAGAACTTTTGGAACAACAAGGTTTGCAGCAAGTTGTCTTCACCGATTGCTTAACAGATGAAAACGTTAAGAAGGTAAAATTCCAACGTACAAAATTATATTCTAGTACGATGAGACTGGATGATGAGAGTTCTGTGTTCGAGAGCCCATCTTCCTACTCACTGAAGGATAAAGCAAAGCAGTTGGTACAAAGGAGTCATGGCATTGGCAGCCTTGTACCTTTCTTAAATGAGTGAATAATTCACCTTGGCTCTAACCAGTTTTATATCTTGTGGAAGAGCTGCGGGGGGGTAGATAAGTAGGCATGGCGCCTTAGTTCCTAAGGACAAAACACACCTGCGGTTCCATGGAGTCTCTCTTTCCTTGTAGCTTATTCCCATTCTCACGGGACTGATCAAAAACAGTCAGCGCTATCAGAGGGCGGAGGTGAGTTAAAACTGGACATTTTGGAGAACAAAAACGTTGCTGTGCTTTTCCTTCACATTTAAACAACCACTTGGTTAATGAACAGAAAGGCCCATCCTGCTCTTTCCTGTGTTAAAGTTCCTGATATGTGGAATGGATTCATTGTTAGCGGGATTGATCAGCCTCCATTAGATCCGCCCCCTGTACGTGTGTGTGTGTGCGCGTACCTGTGCATCTTCATGTCAGTCTTGGTGACCACACTGGATGAGTCCCTGGCAAGGTCCTTCAGAGGAGGTCGGCCATGGCCTCCTTCCCAGGGCGGGGAGAATGTGAGTGGGCCAAGTTCACCCGGCTACCTTTGGGCCTAAGGTGGGATTGGAACTCCCAGTCTTCTGGTTTCTAGCCTGATGCCTTAACCACTCTGCCAGTTTTATAACTTTAGAGAACAAACCTAACCTGAAGACCACTTTATTCAGGATGGTGCTTGTCCTGTCAGAAGGTCTTGATGGTGGTCCTTTACTTTTCTCCCTAAAATGAAATGAAATGGCAAATAATTGCCTGGACAAAGACCCTCATGAATCAGCGCAGACTTTCTTTAAGAGAGGACCCATCCTAGGGGTGCGTGTGCGTGTGTGTGTATGTGCATGCTTGTGTGTGTGTGTATACTCCTATTAACAGGTTCCTCCGAGACCTCGGTTTTACAAGGTTAACGAATAACTGAGCGTTTTCCCGCATTATGCTTCAAAAGACGAGCCCCTTTGGCTTCCCTCTTTTCCAGCACCTGGAAACGCCTCTTTCTGAAATGCAGAGGTTCCTGCCCAACAGATGTTCAGAGCAGTGGAGTGGGCTTGTTGTGTAGGTTGCCCCTCTCCAGCCTTAGACGCATCTCAACGGAGGGAAGAAATGTTTCCTGGGGTTAGTACAGGCCCAGGTTTCAACCATCCTTGGCCTGGAGTTAATGGGACCCTGGATATTTAGGAGGCTGTTTCCGCGTATGTCAGTCTCGAGAAATCCGTCAGCATCTTTCTTCTCTTCCCTGCTTGCGCCAAGTGTGTTTCCACGGTTACTCTCAACTGTTTCTGATTGGTTCCAGAATGTGGATAGCAACATCATGGTGATAGGGGTGCCGAATGTGGGGAAATCCTCAATCATCAATTCCCTGAGAAGGCTGCACCTCGGGAAAGGTATTACAGGCTGTTGCTGCCATTCAGACAAAGGGATGCATGTAACACCGAGCATTCAGTAGAGTCGGTGCACAAGGAGGAAAGTTGTGAGCGTGGCCACAATCCTGAAATCATGGTGGGCTGGTCCTGCCTGTGCAGAATGTTTCCCGTCGGTGGATTAGTGATCAATTCTTTTGAGATGGAAAAGCCCAACAGCCGAGCTAAAGTTCTTGGAAGCCGAGGGAGGAGGGCGTGGAGGGCTTGAGTTTCCCAGAACCCTGTCCAGCAATAGTGGAAACGGGGTTGACAGAGTTAAACGTGGGGACGGGACTTCCCCCCCCTGGGTTGCCAGAAAAGGAGCCAAGATTTGCTTTTTAGGGTTGTGGTCGGTTAATGGCAAAGGGACCCTTAGTTCCTCAGACAGTGTCAGGCGGCCTGACAAGCCGAGCGCTGCCGTCTTCTTCCTTTGCGCATCAGTGTGTTTCTCCCTTCTTCCTTTCCCTGCGACCAAGGAAAAGCAGCGCCGGTTGGAGCGGCACCAGGTGTAACCAGAGCGGTTCTCACCAAGATCCAGGTAATCCAAGAGTTTGATGCGCCAAAGGGGACCGGGGGGCACAGAAGTGGGCTCTTATTTGAAACGTTGGTTCTTAAGTAGTGGACCCCTGACTCGAGGGGAAGGTACGGGCGGCCCGAGAGAGCCGGTCATTCCCAACAGAGCTCGGTCGGTGCCTCCTGTTCCTCATCCCATCTTCTCCCTTGCGACGGACTGATAACGGGGCGGATCTTCTTAGCCGAGCGGCTTCCTGCTGCGTCCTCATTCGAGGGAACCCCCTGGGAGGGATAATGGGGGTTAATAACGGGGCGTAGCCCAACACCCGGGGACCTAGAGGTGCACGTCCATGTCATTCCAAGATTAAATTGAGCTCTGCTTCAGGCTTTCATGGAAATAAGGAATGGCAACCAAATCTAGTAACCAATTTCTGCATTACAACAGGCTTTAAAGCAGTGGATCTCCAACGGTGGTGCCTTGTGTCCCGAGAGCCACTTGGATGCAGGGCTTAAAGGTTCTAGACGCTGAGAGTTTAATCCTGTCTTAGGCATAAAAGTTGATTGAGCAACCTTGATGTTGACGCTCGTGGTGGGTAACCGAAGGAAATGTAAAACCAGTTGAGGTCTCCCATCAGCTCTTCGGCACGTCGGAAGCCGCCATGCCCTGTAATTCTCTGTGGCAGTTTTTGAGACTGTAAAAAGACTGAATCTGATTCCTTCCGATTCCAGGTGTCTGAAAAGCCGCTCGTGTACTTACTGGACACTCCTGGGGTGCTGTCTCCCCAAATCAAGTCCGTCGAGACAGGGCTGAAGCTGGCGCTGTGTGGTGAGAGGACTCCGAGTGGTCTTAGGATGTGGGGCACGTGGCTGTACGCCGATGGGGCCCCCCGTTTTGGAGGTGGCGAGTAGACCAGCCCAAGATCTCGCCTCCACCTCATCTAGGCGTGGGTTTTATTTAGCCATTTTGACATCAAGGTTTTTGCTTTCAGCGCCTGATGTTTTTTAAGGGGTTTTAATCCTCTGATTGTTTTATTCTGTTCTTTAGAGCATTGCCCAGAGTTGCTTGGTAGAGAGTTGGGTATCGTACACATTTAATAAATAGATGAGATTAAGGACTTGGGTCAGATTGGAGAGATTTAGATTCGAGTTCGCCCTCAACCACGAAGCCTCATCGGCTGAAGTCGGGTTGGCCCATCTCCCCCCTTCCCCCCCCCCCCCCCCCCCCGCCAGATCGTAGCGAAGATCCGAGGAAGGAAGCCCCCCCCCCCGGAATCTTCCCTCTGGGCCCTTGGAGGAGAGGCAGGCCGGGCGAGCGGCAGGGCCGGTGGGCGAGGGGCCCTCGGGCCCTGCGGTCGCTCTGCTTCGCCCACCGCTTGGCTCAGCTCTCTTGCCTCGGGCCTCTCCGTCCCCGGAGCTCGTCCTCTGCTCCTTCGTGTGGCCTGACGCGTCCTGGTGTGAAACCTACGGGTGGAGGGCGGCCTTTGCCGCTTTCACAGCCCTGAGGGTCCAATTTCTGCAGTCGGGAGAGAGTCTCTGCCCTCCAGGTCCTGGTTGTCCCAAAGGGGCTTTTTCAGGAGGCAACTGGACCTTCCGGTTTTTTTTTTTTTTTCTTTGAAGGCGTTTCGCTTCTCATCCAAGAAGCTTCTTCAGCTCCGAGTGGAATCCCTCCATTCCCCTCCATCCAGTCTGAGCCGAGGAAGCTTCTTGGATGAGAAGCGAAACGCCTTCAAAAGGAAAAACAAGGAAGTCCAGGTGCCTTTGGGGGAAAAAAGCCCCTTTGGGGGAATTCCTGCAGGGCTTAGTCTCAGGTCTGTGGAGTTCAGGTGGGTTGCCTCCCATCCCCCCAAAGTCTGATTTTCCGGCCCTGGAGCTGCCTGGGCCGCCGTCCTGGCGCCAGGCTCTGCCAGCAGGCGACTGTGACTCTTTCTACCTTGCCCCGCCCTGCCCTGACCGCCTGCCCGTTCTTCCTTGCCCCAGGAGCGATTCTCGATCACCTGGTGGGGGTGGAGGTCATTGCTGACTACCTGCTGTATGTGCTGAACCAGCAGCAGCAGTTCAGGTGAGGGGGGGGCTGGGCTTCCAGGGGGGGGGCAGGGGGACCCTCCATAAGCCTCAGGCAATTTTCTCCCCCCTACCCCCCCCCATTCTCTGCAGTTACGTGGAGCGTTACGGGCTGAGTGGCCCCTGCGATGAGGTGGGGAGTGTCCTCAAAAGCATAGCGCAGCACCTGGGCAAGGTGCAAAAAGTCCAGGTCCTGACTGGCACAGGTGAGTCCTTGCCCTCTTGGCACCAGGAAGGTCTGTGCACACAGGTGGCCGGGGGAGGAAAAGGGGCTCCTGGCCGGAGGGGCAGGTGGCGCGAGCAGCTGAGGGTGGAGCCCGGGGAGGGAGGCTCAGCTTTAGCCGGCCAGGTGGCCCCCTGAGTCCCACGTTGTTGTTCCCCCCCTGCCCCCCTTCCCTTTGGGGGGAGCAAAGGCCACCTGGGCTGAGGTGCGAGGCTCTCCCCTCTTTCGGCAGGGAACGTGAACGTAGCGGTCCCCAATTACAACGCCGCGGCCTGTGAATTCATCTATACCTTCCGCAAGGGGCTTCTGGGGAAGGTAATGCTGGACCAGGGGATCCTCGGCTGACCTTGCCCCGGAGCCGCCTTCTGGAAAGTTCCGAGGACCGAGCAGCAGGTAGGAGCCACACCGTGTGCTTAGGAAAGACTTGGGCCGGTGGGACCTTGCCAGCCCCTCTGGGCGGGTGGAGAGATGACAGGTAAACCGAGGGTAGGTGGATAGAAGGACGGGCCACCCGCCTCTGCCGCTCTGCAAAGACCGTGGCTTCCTTCGGAAGCTCCGCTGGGCTGGCTCTGACAGCCGGTCCTTTTGGGGGGGGCAAACTCCCCCAGGGGAGCCTCCTTTTTATCCCTCATCCTAGATCGTTTCCTCCCTTCAGGGGATCAGCACCGGCTTGTCTTGGGTGGCAAAGCAACAGCTGGAGGGAGCTGCTGTCTACCTCCTGTTTAAAAAGAACCCCGCAGGCGGACTGCATCGCTTCAGGGTCTGCTCGAGCCACATGAGGCCAAACGCTGCTCTGGAAGAACGAAATGAATACATCGGTGCGAGTTAAACTATTGCCACCCCACGTTCCTTTTTTGGATACTATGAATAAACAATTTTGAGATTGCTTTCCCACTGGCATTGCACCAACTTCCCTCCCGCCAAGGAAGGAAGGAAGGACAGGATGACTCCCATCAAGGATGCAGAAGACACAAGGGGGCTGGACTAGAAGACCTCCCGGCTCCCTTCCAGCTCTGTTCTGTTCTGGTTTCCAAATTGAAGCCATTTTGATCTCTGATAAAGTCTGAATTTGTATCAGGTCAGCTTCCTGATTGTCCTTTTGCAAGGCAGGTGAGTCCTCTAATCAACGGCGAAATATTGCAAAGGTGGCATAAAACAGGTGCTGACATTCATCTCCTGATACTTTTCTTGTCCGCATCTACAAAATGGACAAATGCAAAAAGGAAAAAAAACCCAGAATGCCGGGAGAAGCGGTCGCTGAAGTCCCATCCCAAGATCCTCCCTCGGAGTTGGAGTCCCAAGTTGAGCCAGGCCGGTTTTCTCTGCTTCACGATGCTCTCCGGCCCAGGCTTCTCCCTTGGCACCGTTGCCGGGGGGACCGGGTGCAGAAGTCCTCGGGCCTCTTCTGAGGAGTGCAGGGGAGCCAAAAAACCCAAGGCCCCTTGCCCCCCCCCCACTGCAGCCGTAAAGGGGCTTTTCCCCCCCAAAGGCAGCGGGACTTCCTTGGTTTTTTTCCTTGAGGACATTTCACTTCTCATGCAAGAAGCTTCTTCAGTTCTGGAGTTCTGAACTGAAGAAGCTTCTTGGATGAGAAGCGAAACGCCTTCAAGGGGAAAAAAAACAAGAATGTCCCGTTGGCTTTTTGGGGGGGGGGGAGCCCCTTTGGGACAACCATGACCTCGGCGACCGAGGGTCTCCACTGACCTCCAAGGGCCGTGGTGGGCCGAGGGGTCCCTGGCTGAGGATTGTGAAGAGCAGCTGGTCCTGGTCCCTGATCCGAAGCGGAAGCCCAGGCCGGAGCGCAGAAGGGCTGCCCCATTGCAGTGGCCAGTCCCTTTGGCATCCGCAGGGAGGAGTCCAGGCAGCCGGCAGGGGTCAGAAGCTGACACAAAGGTGCAAACACGCACACGGATACACACGGACACACCACCTGGTGCATTTGCCGTTACGCCCCCCCCCCCCTCCGGCCCCCCGCTGGCGCCCCCCCCCCCCCCCAAGCCTCACAGTCCAAACTGCCACAGGTGCACCGGGGGATTGTCATGACTTTTATTACATGTTCACCAGCAGGTCAATCAGAACATCAGGGTCTGTTCCGAGTTCTGTTTGCACCCGGACATCATACAGGTATGAAATGTATGAAATTGTTTTTTTCTTAAAACGGGTTGGAGGGTTGATAAATAAGGTAAATCAGGGCAAAAGGTCCACTTGGAGCAGCGGCGCCTGTGACCCGGATCCATTCAGCCGCCCGGGAAGCCGTCCCCAGCCAGGGAAAGCTGCCTTTTCTCTCACTGCGGGCATTGAAGACGCGCCTCTTGTACTTCGTGCAAAATTCACGGCCGTCGAGTCTTAACAGCTCTACAAATTTGTCTAATCCGTTTTATAATCTTCTCAAGAGCCCTCCTAATATCTGAGGGCAGCAAATGCCATCTTAACTGCACAAAGCTGTTTATTGGGCCTGAATCTCCCTGCTGGATTCCTGAAAGCGCTGGCAGGTTTCCCAAACCATCCGGTGGTTGGGTTGAAGGGAGATGGCCGACCCAATTAGCTGTTTCCCCAAAAGGAATTTTTACTGGCCTTTGAGGGCAGAAATCTCCCGGCCAAAAGGAGAATAAGACATTTTCAGCCCCCTCTGGCTGTTTGCAAGGGCATTTGAGAAGATTTTCCACAGGAAATAAAATCACATTCACAACAACGACAACTGAGCCTGTCCAGCTTGACACCCAGCCCCACCCTTTCTGCCTCCTGCCTACTTGGAGAACGTGGGCTGCCTGTGAGTAATTCAGCCCTTTGCACCCATGTGGCAACTGCCCTCTTGAGCCGGTTCAGGACACAAGGCAAGAAGTCTGCTGGTCTGCTTCAGGCTGGGCTCCCCTCCGGTCTGGCCAAGGGAAGAGCCCCCTGCCACAGGCCAAACTCTCAGGGCGAGGCGGACAAGGAGGCGGGCTCGAATTAGAACGGATTTTTTTCCCGCCCCGTAGTAGCCTTGAAGGTGGTGGAGCTGGTAATATTCAGCCTCTCTTAGCAGACAAGGAAGGCTGCCTCCCCTCCCCTGAACCTCACAGCCTCCTCCCCGTGACCTAAAATTTGGCCGGGAGAAAGGAGTAGCCAAAAACGGTCCATAGTTGAGCCTGACTTCCCTTGGGCTTTTCCATGTCCAGCAGGTTCTCCACCCCTGGCCTCTGCTTGGGGGGCCATCTAGTGCGGAGTGACTCCCGAGTTGAAAGCTCCTTTGTGGGACAAGGCCCCGGAGGGGGGGAGGCTTCCCTGGAGGCCCCGGTATAGAAGGTATAGAAGTAGCAGCCGGTCTCGGTGGTTGACAGGCGGGAGGTCTTCGGGCCTTCATCATCCCAAAAGAATTTGACAGACAGGCAGGCCGGCCCTGGTGGGAGCGGGCAGGTCCGCAGCCCCTCGGACTGTCCACCAGCAGACACTGACACACACACACACACACACACGCACCCGTTTTCCCTCCCTTCCCCATTTCCCTCCCCCCCTTGGCTCGGCCCTGGGATGGCAGAGGCGGGGGGGGGCGGAGTTGGGCCCCGCTGAGGAAGCCGGGGCAGGGGCTGGCGGGCGGGGGGGGGAGGCCGAGGGCCCGGGAGGCTCAGAGCGCCCGGGGCGCCAGGGCCACGCACCAGAGGGAGGCGGAGGCGGAGAGGAGGGCCCAGGGCCCGCGGGGGCGGCTGCTCGGGGCGGTGTTGTTGCTCGGCTGCATCTCTCCGGAGGGGGGGCTCTCTGGCCCCGCCAGGCTCATCCCGGCCGCCGCCGCCGCCGCCCCCACCGCGGCTCCTCCCGCCGCCGCGGCCGCCACGCGCAGGGCTGTCCCGGAGGAGCTGTAACGGGGCGCGGGCTTGGACCGGCGGGAGGTGCCCCGGGCGCTGCCCCGGGCTGACCCCCGGGCCCCGCCCCGGCCCCCCTTGCAGACGACGCCCTCCGCCACGAGGGCCAGCAGGAAGAGGAGAGTCCAGCAGACGGCGGGGCTGCACGTCACCCTCATGGCCTCCGGGATGCGGGCCCGACCTGCGGAGGGAGGGGAGACAAAGCGGGTCTTCAGCCCCGGGGAGCGGGAGGCGGCTCCGCTGGCTTCGTGCAGAGCCGGGCCGCTGTTGCCTGGCGACTCTCCGCTCTTGGTCTGCCTCCAGGAGCGCGCTCGACAGGGGCGATCCGGCTTTCTCCTCAGGCCCGGAGAGAGTCCGAAGGGGCCGCCTAGCCCGACCCGCTGCTCCAGCAGGAGTCCCCGGTCCAGCCTCTCCCTGAAGGCCTCCCGCGATGGAGCCCCCACCGCTTCTCCGGGCAATTTCTCTTCCCCTGGCTTATTGCCCCCCCCCCCCCCCCCCCCCCCCCCCCCCCCCCCCCGTTAGGCTGGCTCCCTCCTTGTCCAGTTCCCACGCGTGGCTCCTCGCCTGGCTTCAGGGCCTTTGGGGACCAGGTGGGCCCCCTCCTCTTTCTGGCAGCCCCTCGGAAGGTCCTTCTCTTCCCTAGACTGGCCAGTTCCAGCCTCCAGCCCCCCAATCTCCCGCGTGGCTCTTCTCTTTCCCCCTCCCTGGTGACCAGAAGCGGGTGCAGAATCCCCCACCCCGAAGCCCAGCGCCAGCCCTCCCCACGACCTGGATGCGCCCTTGGACTGCAGGGAGCTCTGCCCGTCTGCTGAGGTCTTAACACGGGATGGGGTCCCCCCCCCCCCTGCAAGCTAAATAGGGGGGGTTGTTTCCTTTGGGCTTGGCATGGGGGGGGGCCCCCCCCCCCCCAATGCAAAGCCAGGGTTAACCCAGCCGATCTAGCAGGCAGAGGCGCTCAACCTCTGGGCGTCGAAAAGAAGCCTCCCCAAGGGAAATCCCACCGCAGATTCTGGTTTATCCTAGGGATCGCCCCTCTGCCCGCCCCCCCACCGGAGAAGGAGGGCTGGGGGTCCTCGATGGGATTCCCCTCCCCCCCGTCGCTTTCCCCGAAGCACCTGCGGCTCCAAAATCAGCCCCCACCGGTTGCCCCCCTCCCAATAGGGCTCCGCTCCCCGGCGGGCGGCTGCGGAGGAGATGGAGCCGCAAGCCCGGCACCGGCACTTGGCTCCACGGCCCCTGGGGGGGGGGAGACGACCCCTCCCTCCCTCAGGTGCGCGGGGAGCGGGGGGGCGAGGGCGCTGCCCGACGGTTACCTCGCTCGCTCCGGGCTTTGCCTGCCGCTGCTCCGCGCCGCGCTCGCCCGCCGGGGCTCCAGAAGCGCCGCCCGTCAGCAGAAGCCGCAGCCGCCCCGCCAGCCCCGCGCTCGGTCCTCCTGCGCGGCCCCGGCTCTTCGTCACGGCGCGCCGCCCCCGCCCCGCGCGCCCCCCGCCCGCCCGGAGAGTGGGGGGCAAGGAGGCCGCCCCGGCAGGCAGCGCTGCCCTCCCCGCCGCCCCTGCCAGGACGGGGGTCTCCCGAGAGGCGAGGGGGCCTTGGGGCTCCGCTGGCGGCACCGGAGGGGTGGGAAGCGGGGGCGGGGGGCGGGGAAGAGTCCAGGAAACCCTGGGAAATGAAGAGAGCCCCCCTGCGTGGAAAGGCTGCCGGGCGGGGAAGGAGGGCATGGGGGGGGCTTAGGGGAAAGTGGGGAGCCTCCAGTCTTTCAATTGTGAGTCAGTTGTCAGCATTTTAAACTGTGTATTTAGTGTATTGATGTGTTGGCTGTTCCGGAAGGCGGCCAGCAGCCCAGCATTAAAAAAGCCCCCCCCCCCAGGGCCAAAGGAAAGCACCCCTTTGCCTTGAGTGCTCCCCACATTCCCAGCCAGTCTCCCTCCTGGGCCAGATGGGAGGAGAGGCTGTGGATCATCCAGGTGGGGGGGGGGGGGCTGCAAAGGGGGGGGAGGGGCTGGCCCCCTCCCGAGGGGCCCCCCCCCCCGCATTCTCAGAGGGGGGGAGTTGGCCCCGTTCGTTCAGGGGACCCTGCAGAGGACAGGAAACAAGGTCTGGCTGGAGGCAGATCTTTGTATCTCTGTAGCCAACATCCTGATTGTGTGAAGGCGGGAGGGGGGTCCCCCAAAGGGCCTTTCAAAGGGGATCATCTCAGCGTCTTGATCCGCATGCAGCGCTTGCAGGCAGCCAAGGCATCAGCGGGAGCCCTCCAGGGAAGGCAGGCAGGCAGGCAGGAGAAACACCTGGACTTGCATCAGCTGCAGCCTTCGGGTGCTCAGGGGCAGCCCCACAAGCAGCACAGCTTGGAAGGAAAAGACCCACATTCCCTTTCCCCCCTTGTTCCTCCCAACCCCCTTTTCACCCCTGGAAACCTGCGTGCCTCACCCCAGACCTGCCCCTTGCGCTTTTCAGCTGTTGCTTCAGTCCCCATTTCTTTATGACTGACACACTGGCACTAAGACGTCCATCAAAACGAATCGCTGTGTTTAAGAACGGCACCGTGTCTGTTTGAGCGTTTGGCAATGAGACAGCCTCCCAGGGTGACCCCTTCAACAAGAGCCTGCTAGCAGAGTATGGCAGGGCCCAAACACTCATGCAATCCTGGCTTGCACAAACAGGTGAAGTGTTCATACCGCTTGATCAGGCCTTGGTAAGGCCACACTTGGAATGCTGCATCCAGTCGCATCACAGAAAAGAGGCGGAGGCTCCGGAAAGAGTGCAGAGAAGGGCAGCCAAGAGGATTGGGGGGCTGGAGGCTAAAACATCCGAAGAACAGTTGCAGGAACTGGGCCTGGCTGGTCGAGGGAAGAGAAGGGCCGGGGGAGGCAGGAGAGCAGCCTTCCAATCTCTCAGGGGCTGCCCCAAAGAAAAGGGAGTCAAGCTATTCTCCAAAGCCGCTGAGGGCAGGACAAGAAGCAACGGTCAGAAACTCATCAAGGAGAGAAGCAACCCAGGAATAAGGAGAAATTTCCTGTGAGAACAATTAGGGTCTCCTCCAGAAGTTGTGGCTGCTCCATCACTGGGTTTTCAAGAAAAGACTGGACAGCCACCTGTCTGAAAGGATATAGTCTCCCGCTTGAGCATTGGGGTTGGACTAGAAGATCTCCAAGGTTCCTTCCTATTGTATCCTGTATAAGTGGTGGGTAGAACATGCAGGTGGGTAGAATATGCAGGCCGTAGAGTTTGCTTCAGACTCGACCCTGGTTTGATGAAGGGCTGCCTTTTCAAGAGTCTGATAGTCGGATGTTCTCCTATTGAGAGGATTTACAGGGCTGCCCGCCCATGTGTAGCGACTGCAGAGGCAGCGTCCCCGAGACGAGGCGCTTGCGGGCCTTTCCCCGCGGAGCGGCACAAGGGGAGGCCGCCTCTGGGCAGGCCTGGCTGGGAGGGAGGAGGCCCGGGGACCCGGCGCTGCCCGCCTCTGCCCGCCGAGGGCGCGAGGGAGAGCGTGACGGGGCGCCCAAGGCCGCCAGGGGGCGCCCTTCCAGCACGGCGGGCGGGCAGCGGGACTCGCCGTCTGCGTTACGTGTGAAGAGCGTGACAAGCCACCGGAAAAGCCGAGTTTGCGTGGCGGAGGGGGAAAAAGAGCACGGGCGCTTCTTCGCCTTCAGTCCTTCCGGAGGGAAGCCGCGTCCGGGGCTTCGGGGCCTCTCGCCCTGCCCGGGGTCTCCGCGGGGCCCTTTGCCCGGGCAGAGGCGCCGCTTGTTCGCCGGCCACAACGCTTCAGCCTCAGGGGCAGGAACCCCCCCCCCCCGCGGAGGCTCCGGGCGGGCGGCGTCCCCGGGAGAGAACGGAACGGAACCGAGCTGGAAGGGACCTTGGAGGTCCTCTAGTCCAGCCCCCGCTCAAGCAGGGGACGCAGCCGCCGGGGAGAGGGGCTTCCCAAAGGCCATCTGCGCGGGGGGGGTGGGGCTCTCTTGGGCCCCGGTCTCCTCCGCCCCTTCCTGCTCGGCGCCCGGAGGAGCCTCTGCCGGGGAGGCGGGCGCGGCGGCGGGCGAGCCCCGGAAGAGGAGGAGCGGCGGCGGCGGCGGCGGTCCTGGGCTCGGGCGGGCATGGAGCGGCTGCCGGCGGGCGCGGCGGTGGCGCTGCGGGGCGGCTGTCCGGGCTCCCCCACCTGCGGGCCCTGGGAGATGCGGGAGCGGCTGGGCGCCGGCGGCTTCGGCAACGTCTCCCTCTACCAGCACCGGGTGGGTGGCGGGGGCGGGGGGCGCTGGGGGGGGGGCTCTCCGGGGAGGGGGGTCCCGGGCCCGCCCTGACGCCGCGCCGTCCTCCCCGCCCTCTCCCCCCGCAGGAGTCCGGCGCCCGGCTGGCGGTGAAGGCCTGCCGGCTGGAGCTGAGCGCCCGGCACCAGGAGCGCTGGCGCCACGAGCTGCAGATCCTGCGCAGGTGGGCCGCGGGGGAGGCGGGCGGGGCGGGGGCGGGGGGTTCCCCCAAGGAGGGGAGCCTCGTCCTGGTTGCTTTGCACCTGCATTGTTTGCACAGGTCGGGGGGGGGGGGGACACCCCCCCGCCCCCCCCCCCCCCCCCCCCCCCCCCCCCCACGGGGGGGGGGGGTGGCTGGGCCGAGAGAGAGAGGGGTGGGGGGAGAGACTGGCCCAAAGCCCCCAGCCAGCCTTTGGGACTAAGGCAGGACTAGGACTGGCGCTTTGACCACCAGGCCAGGCTGCCCTCCAGAGCGGCTCCCCCCCCACCCCCTTGTGTGTGTGTGTGTGTGTGTGTGTGTGTGTGTGTGTTTGTGTGTGTGTGTGTGTGTGAAGTTTTCCTTCCCCAAAGGCGACTCTCCTTCCCTCAGCTTGAACCACCCGAACGTGGTGAAGGCCCAGGACCTGCCCGAAGACCTGGACTTCCTGGTGAACGACGTGCCCCTCCTGGCCATGGAGTATTGCTCCAGGGGGGACCTCCGGAAGGTAGGAGCCGCTTGGTCCTCCAGGGGGAGGGGCCGGGCCCTTGGGGCCCTCGCCTGCCACTCCCACGCTCCCTGGGGGAAGCCACAAAGTCTCCCCCTCTCTTAGGCTTCGGCCTGTAATTGGGGCTCATGATTTCACTTCCTTGAAAGTCAACGCTCACTTTGTTGGCCCAGATACGTTCTCCAGCACAGAGCTTGCTAGTAGCCTGTTTTGTCCACTGAGGCACACACACACACAGACACACACACTGGTTGTTAAATAGAAGAGTCTCATTAATCTTCCTGTTCTTGTTAACTGTTTTAGCTGCTGAACGCACCTGAGAATTGCTGTGGTCTTAAGGAAAGCCAGGTCCTTTCGGTGCTGAGTGACGTTGGTATGTCAGCTGTTCTTTGCCAGGATAAAGAGGCTGAAAAGTGTTTTGTTTCCAGCCTTCTCCTTGTGCCCCGAAGTCTATCGGAAAAGCCCTCCGGCCCCGGGGACCCTATCAGCAGGGAATCTGCATTGATGGAGACCCCAGGAGGGCCTGGAGACAGAGGCTGGGGCATCGTCTGGATTTACTGCTGCTGTCGAAACGAGGAAGGCCAAAGCAGAAAGAGGTTTTCTAAACGTGTGCCCCCCCCCCCAATTTCCATAGGGTCTGGCATCCAGTATTTACATGAGAACAGAATCATCCATAGAGACCTTAAACCAGAAAATATCGTCCTCCAGGATGAAGCCGGGAAGGTCAGTGAAACGCTCTGTGGCAACAATGGTTTTAGGAGGCTGCGGTCGGTTTTTCCATCAACCCTTCCAAGAAATGGGCTCCAGAAGGGGGCTCCCTGCCCCCACCCCCCACCTGCCGGGCAGACCTCGCAAGGAGGAGGAGAGGGAGTTGTGCCATCATGACACTAGTCCTCTTGAGGAATCCCTCCCTCATCTTCCCCACCCGCCCTTTGGAAACCCAAGATGCCCTGGACTTTGGGCCAATCACCAGGAGGCCCTGAGTTCTACTCCCGCCTCGGGCACCAAAGGGGGCTGGGGGGACTTTGGGCAACCTCCGCTCCCTCTCTCAGCCCAGCCCGCCTCGCAAGGGTGGTGTTGTGGGGGAAACGGGAACCTATGGATAACCCCCCCAGGGGGTGGCTGGGAGAGCTGGTTCTGCAGCGTCGAAAGAGCCGTCCTGCTCCTCCCCTCCCGCGTCAAAGCAGGGGCTCTCCCGGCCCCTCCCCCATTTCAGAGGCTCAGCTGGGGGGGGAAATGGAGGAAAACCCCCCCTCGGTCCCAAAAAGAGTGAAACCGTGAAGAGGTTTAGGTGGAACCGGGACCTGCCATGTGCTTTCCTGCCCAGGTCATCTACAAGATCATCGACCTGGGATATGCCAAGGACCTGGACCAAGGGAGCTTGTGCACGTCCTTCGTGGGGACCCTGCAGTACTTGGTGAGGCCTGGGCACCGGTGGCCCCCAGTGGGGCTCTCTTCCTGGCCGGGGGGCGGGGGGACCCTGAAGGCCGACTTCCACCCCAACCTCTGCTGCTTCCTCCCAGGCCCCGGAACTCTTTGAGAACAGCCCCTACACCAAGACGGTGGACTTCTGGAGCCTGGGGACGGTCGTCTTCGAGTGCATCACGGGGTTCAGGCCGTTCCTGCACAACCAGCAGCCCTTCGCCTGGTAGGGGACACGGGCGGGGGGGCTTTGGCCTCCCTGCCTGGATGGGGCCCTCAGGGCAGCCCCCCCCCCACCCTGGGAGGGGGGAGAGCCAGCAGGGAGAGAGTCCGTGCCCTCCCGGGAAGGGCTGCTCTGGGGGGGCCTCCTGAGCTCTGCTTCTGGGAGGGGAATCCCTCCGAGTTCATCCGGGGGCTCCAGCCGCCCCTGGGCCAGGCCCCGAGAGGCACGGAGGGAAGGAAACGCCCAGGAGATGCTGGGGACGGTGTTGCTGCCTTCAGGTCCATCTTGGCTGCTGGCAACTCTGTGGACCAGGCCCCTGCAATTCGGCACGAGGGAGTTGGACTCAGATGGTTCTGAATTTTATTTCTGGTTTCTGGAACGTCCCCTCCCCCGCTCAGCTGTGTGTGTGTCGCTTGCCGACCCGGCGTAGCTTCCCTCCCGTTCCTCTTCCCTGCCGGGGATGGAATGGAGGAGAACCCTGGTCCTCTCCGGACTCCCCCTCCCCCCACCCGCTTCTTCCTCCTGGTTGGGAGCAGAAGCCCCCGCTAGGCCTAGCGGCCGGCCCAGGTTTCAATGGACGCCTGTCCTGAAGTGCCTTCGGAGACACACCCGAAGTGGCAGCAGGGGGAGGATTCACAAGCACTTGAAAGGTCCCGAGGGAGACCCTGAAGACCCCCCTCCCTGCTGTGGGTGTCCCAGGTTCCGAGACACCAACCGTTTCTCTGTACCTTTATACATACATACATACATACATATATCTGGAAATTGTACATGGGATCAGCTGATTGACTTGTTACTTTCTAGTCCTCGATCTCCATCCTCCGTGCTCTTTTCCCACAGGCATGAGAAAATCAAAAGGAAAGACCCCAAGTGCATTTTTGCGTGGGAAGAGATGACCGGGGAAGTCAAATTTAGTGCTTATTTGCCAACTCCAAACAGCTTGTGCAGGTAACATTCGTTCTGTCCTTTCTCCCTAATTGGTAGAATGCTTTTCTGCACTAAACCTTCCTTCCTTCCTTCCTTCCTTCCTTCCTTCCTTCCTTCCTTCCTTCCTCATGTGAACAGAGGGGAGCGCCCTCCCTCACCTGGGGGAAGAACCAAGTCCTCATGGCCTTTGAATCGGCACCGGGGGTGGGGGTGGGGGGGTGTATTCCGATTCCAAAGGGGGGGGCTCCTTCCAGAAGGCTGAACAGCAGGGGAAAGGACTTTGGGGGCCCCAGCAGGTGCTTCCATCAAAGCGACCTGGGGAGGGGTGCATCCATCCTGCCAGATCCAATTCCCACCACAGAGGCTGCCAGAGGCTGGTGGCCCCTCGGGTAGCCAGGCCCCGGAGTGGGGCAGCCGGATGGTGGGCTCACATTTCCCTTCCGTCTTACGGCTCAGTACAATCGTGGAGAGCGTGGAGCCCTGGCTTCAGATGATGCTGACCTGGGACCCCCAGCAAAGGGGAGGCGGAGTGGACCCCAACACGAACAGCTACAGGTGTTTCCAAGTCATGGAACAACTGTTGAGCCTGAAGGTCAGTGGGTGGACCGTACGTTTCGATTAGAAAGATTGACTGTGAGTGCAGCCGCTTCACAAGTGTCGGTTTGCTTCTTTGATTGAATCTCAAAATAGTCAGAGCTGTTGGTAACATCAAGACAAAATATTCGCTCTTTCTCAGAGAGAGGAAACAAATAAAAACCTTTTTCCCAGTACGCTTTTGTTTTTGAAATAACAGTAACGTGATTAGAAATTTGGGCAAGAAACTCACTGTTACAAAAAAACAACCCACCCTCACTGCTTTGATCATGCTGTACTGCCCCCCCCCTTGTATTTTTTATTTTGAGCGTCTTAAGCCTGTCTCTCCTAAATTCACGGGGGCGACTGGTGGAAAAAAAATCTTCAGAAAGGAACTTTTTCAAAGTACTTGGCTGTTTCTTTGCGGGTTTTCTTTCAGATTGTCCACATCTTAAATATGACGTCTGCCAAGATCCTGTCGTATCCTCTGCACCCAGAGGAAAGTCTCCATTCCCTGCAAGTTCGAATTGAATCCGACACCGGAATCAGCTTGGGAAACCAGGAGCTGCTCCTGGAGATGGGGAGCTGCTTGGACCCCCGGAAACCAGCCTCCCAGTGTGTCATCGATGGCGTAGTAAGAGTCCTTCGCGAATTCTGGCCTCAGATAGGTCTCTCGTTGGCACGTCTTTGATTTGATTGCCGATAGCAGTCAGGCAGAATATAAGAATTTGTGTCACAAATTTCCATAAGTTCTGATTTATGGAAATTGCTGTCACCTGTGTTGTTTTCTGTAAGGCTTTTGATAAACAGCTCTGGTAAGATGCATCCTTTTCTCCAATTCCATTTTTGCAAGACAAAAAAGGCTGCAATGTTTAATACTTCAGAAGCACCAGCATAATACGGAGGAGTAAACTTTACGCTCTCTGAAAGTTGAGTCAAGACACTGGACCTGTTTTTTTACTGGTTTGAGGCATTTCTCAATTACCTCTTCAAGACTCACATCCTGTTGTGAAATAATAAGCAGTCAGAACTTCCACTGAAGGAAGCCAAAACACCCAAGGACCAACGGCAGGTAGAAAGCCAGAGAGTAGATACTTGGAAAAAAATGAGAGTCAAAATGGAAGTTGGCCATAGACCAGAGCGGTGAAGGATAATTTGGTGCCCTGGCAGATTTGGGAGCTTGTGACTGGGTGGGTGAGGCTTCTTTTCCGCACCTCCCTTGCTCCATTTTTTGGCCTCCTGGGCAAAGCACCGAGACCGTGAGGGGAATCCCTGCACAGCTGATTGTCAGAACAGCTGATCGTTGGGAAGGGGGGAAAATACCGGTTAGGCTGAACTGGTAGCTGTTTTTTACTATCAGTTCACCTGAACCGGGCCGGACCGGTAGAATACCTCCACTGCTCCCCAGAGCTGTTAAGGCAGCCGGACTCCCCCCCCCCCCCCCCGCCTTCAGGGGAAAGCTGTGTGGCACAATTGCCCCGGCTCCCGGCATTTCCCCAAAGATGCTTTCGTTCCTTTGTTTGACTAACCCCCTGTGGTTTCCCTTATTGTTTCTTTCGTCAAGAAAGGGCGAAGGGCTGGGGGAACAGGCGGCTCAGCTCAGCGGTCTGTGTTGGGAGAGACTGACTGGGCTTACCATCCAAGCTAAGCTGTTCAGAAAAGCAGATACCGCATTATTTTTGTGGCCTAAGACAGAACAGAGTGGACCTCACAGAGATCCTCTTCTTGCCACCTCAAACTTCCTTCGTTTTGGCAGAATACGTTTGTGTTTGCAGAGGCGGAAGGCATCTTAGCACCACTTAGTGCAAGAAACGGAAAGGCTTGTTAATCGTTTTATATAATTTGCCTAGATCAGAACTAGCTTCTTCCATCTCCTTTTTCAAGACTTGCAAAATAAATTGCTACAGAATTTTTCACTCTGTGACTGTGTGTATATCATATATGTATGAGTTTATTCATTTATTCTTGCATGTTATTACTGGATTATTGGTACTTTCTGAAGGTTTGCAAGGAAATATTTTAACTTAATAATTTCTCTTCTTTACCAGAAAGGCTGGGATAGCTACATGGTATATTTATTTGATAAAAGCAAAACTACATACGAAGGCCCATTCGCTTCGAGGACACTTTCTGACTCTGTAAATTATATCGGTAAGTTTGTCTCAGTTTAGTAATAATTATCAGTTATTCTAAGATTCGGCTACAACATATTTAGGAAAAATATTTTGCAATCACCTCTGAGGCCTTATTAAAATTTCAAAGTATAAAAAATACTAGCATTAGATCAGTCAGAAGAATGTTCAAGCTCCTGCTCCTGCGCCATTCATCGTTTCCTTTGAATTCTAAACAATTGTGCAAATTGTAAATATTGAATTCACAGCTGCAGAATTGTGTCATGTTTGAGACTCATTTAATAAGCAGGGATTGTGTCCGCTTTGGTTCCGTCACGAACGTTCTTAACCCCAGTGTCTCCCTTCCCTCCCTTCCTCCTTTCCCTTTTTATGACTTCCGGTTCTTAAGAGACTAATAAGAAGCGCCGTTTTTCCCCCTCTCAGTAAAGGACAGCAAAATTCAGCTGCCCGTTTTCCAGCTCCGGAAGATCTGGGCAGAAGCTGTGCACTACGTCATCGGCCTGAAGGACGACTACAGCCGCCTCTTCCAGGGCCAGAGGGCAGCCATGTAAGTCCCAGGGCCCCCCGAGGAAGCAGCGCACTGGTGGGAAGAGCTTGGACGGCGCAGGGCTGTGGGGTCCAATTAGCAGCCCTTCCGCTCCTTCCTGTGGCCCCCAGGGGTAGGTAGGGGCGTCCATTGGGGAATCCCAGATAGCAGACTTCTATGCCGCTTCCCAGGCCTCTCTAAGCGCTTTCCAGAGTCGGCCTCTTGCCCTCCAACAATCTGGGTCCTCATTTTATCCACTTTGGAAGGATGGAAGGCTGAGTTAACTTGAGCCGGTCAGGATCGAACTGCTGGCTGTGGGCAGAGTTAGCCTGCAATTCTGCACTCTAACCACTGCCCCACCAGGACTCTCTATCCGGGTACGTGTGGATGTGTAGATATGACAGAGATTAACGCAAACTTCTCTCTGTCCCAATCCCTAGGCTGAGTCTTCTGAGGTACAACACCAATTTAACCAACAGGAAAAACAACATGATCTCAGCATCGCAGCAACTGAAAGCCAAGCTGGATTTCTTCCGGCAAAGTATCCACCTGGACTTGGAACGATACAGCGACCAAATGACCTATGGAATCTGTAAGCCTTGGGGCCAGCGATGGCCCCAACACCTGGATCAACTTTTGGGGGTGCCGCCCGCTCAAGCTCCCTCCTCTCTCACACCCCAGGCTTCTCTCTTGCATGTTATCGGGATCAGACAGAATGTTAGACCTGAGACTCTGTTATCTACCTGTTCCTCCTCTTAACATCTGCATCCTACCTGTCGGTTTTCTCAGTCCAGACCCCCAATCCCTGGTTTTCTACCTCTTTCTTGCTGAAATGTACATAACACGTTAAATTTTCAAAATTCATCAGTATAGCTAAATTCTTTTGAAGCATTTTGTTTCAAAAGAAGCGTTGCTCGTTTTCAGAGAAGGTGGTATCTTTAAATTAACTCCAGTATATTTCTTTAAGCCTCAGAGAAAATGCTAAAAGCTTGGAAAGACATGGAAGAAAAAGCCTCGCTGTGCGAAAAGGTATGAGTCAAACCCAAAGTGTGTTCTTTTACACCTGTTACTTTTATTGTTCTTGTCCCCGTCGTCCTCACTAATTCTGAGATAGTGCCTTATCTGTATATAGAAAAAATAGGAAATTAATCAACATTAAATAATTAAAAATAAAGATAGGAAAGTGATGGAAAACTTTCCCTTATCCAAAGAGGAATGCATGGCTTTTACCTCACATTTATTGTTACTGTTGTCAAACATAGATTTTTAATTCTGAGACAGCCTCTCACGTATAGGGAAAGAAAAGGAAGATAATAGAAATTAAGCACCCCTGCCTCGTTCTGCGCTTCATTACCGCTGATAGTGAGACGGTCCTCAAATAAAGCTAAAATAATTCAGAGTGTGCTCAGCCATTGCCGTTCCGGATGGAGAGGAAAATTCCCATTGTCTCTCTGTGAACATGGTATTCAGAAGCACAGTCCCCGGAACTCAGGCCTAACATCCTTGAGTCCCTGAGGAAAATGTTCTGCTTTTCCAAGGTTTCTTAAATTGAGAACGTTCAAATCTTTTCCATTTTTACTGTGTATTATTCAAAATATGGGCCATCTGGCCCTACCGGCTACTTGGTGTGGATATTTCTCTACCTTAGCAATAATTAAGATCCGTGGACTTCAACTCCCAGAATTCTCCAGGCAGGCATTCTGGGAGTTGAAGTCCATCCCTCTTAAAGTGGCCAGGGTTGGGGAAAGTAGCTCCAGGGCATCTCCAGAAAATAACCATCCAGCTTCAATAGAAACTCTCGAGGGAAGGAGATGCCCTGCAGCAAATCCTTTTAGTTCTGTCCGACGAGAAGAGACTTCCAGTTAAGTGATTATTCAGTGCAAAAAAAAAGAGGTTATCTTCAGTCTATCAGAGAGAGGGAATTTCATTTCTCCCTTGCAGGTGGCGGATATCGGCTCCCTGGATGAGCAGATCATGGCGCTGCACACCGAAATTGTGGAGCTGCAGAGAAGCCTCCATGTGCGACGTCAAAACGATGTAATGGAAAATCTGTAAGAAACCAAACTTTCCTCATTGCGCCACTGACTTAGCAGGAGGAGGCCTTGCGATCGTTACTTACGCTCTACTGAGCATCCTTAATCGCACCCTGGCTAATAAATGTTGCACGGGCCCCAAAATGTTATAAGTAAATGTACCGACCAAGAGGCAGCTGGAGACGGAAAACGTTGATCTCTTCATTTGGCCACTCGGCGTCTCCTCTGACCAGAGTCACCCGCAGACTCTGCCCCCATAATCCCCTGCCTCTCGTGCGGGGAGGTGAGGGGCAGTTCCATGTTGCCAGTCTTCTCCGCTTGACTCTTGGGAGCGAGAGGCCGAGACCCGGGGCAGAGAGGCTGGGGGTCATCTGATGGACGACCGAGAGACGGGGGGAATGGCCGTCAGGGCCGCGGACACCAATTGGAAAGCTGGAAGGCAGAGCTCCCTTCTTCATCAACTCGTGACCAGTTGCTTGGCGATTGTTGGAGATGACCACAGGCCTCCCTGGCGGGTGGGGGAGGGGGGAGAGAGACCTATGACTGGATTCCAAGTTCCAACAGCCGCCCACCCACTTCGAGCCCTTGGCGATTCTGCCATTTGCAGTGTTTCATGTCCTAAGTGTGTTTCATGAACAGTTTTGCCCAAACCGGCATTTATTTCTGAGTTTCAGCAAAATTGGCCCCCGTAGTGGTCCTTTCATCAGCACCGCAAAATAGGTCATAAAAATCAGGTCAGTTTCCTCGGTGACCCGATTTACAGCTGTCACGAGATATGACCGAGATGGGCATGCTCCATTGTAACTCAAGGACTATTTCTGTTAAAAAAAGGATCCAGTATTTGTAGTTTTAACACAATCCTTGAATTAAAGGTGGAACGGTGTGCCCGCATATTCCCTTTTTGGGGTGAGTTGCAACGTTCAAAGCCCACCCTGGTGCCATTAAGGGGCCCACCGAGTTGGTCTGAGGGGAAACCCGCCAGAAGTTTGGCTGAGTTGAGTGTACTAAACACTTACAGATAAAACATCGTCCAGCCTTAAGAGGTGCTTCTCCTAATTGCACTAGTGTTCCTGAACAGAACTATAAAGATCTTCCCTTGGAGATCTACCAGATCAAATATTCCACCGTTTTATTGAGAGTAAACCCTTCTGAGTTCCCACTCTCACTAGCAGAAGCTGGTCCCCGTTTGTGGCCTCTGCGTTTCAACGCCTCATGAGCCCCTGGCCTTGATGGGACCCTCACCCCAAAGGGGGGGGAGAGGGGATCGTGCTCACAGCTGCCGCCTCTCTCCACAGGGAACAGAGAGCCATTGAACTCTACAAGCAATTGAAATCGAGGCCTCCAGGTACGCTGTTCCCCCAGGGAGCCTGCAACAGGCCCGGCAGAGAGAGCGGCCATAATTTTGCCAAGGAGCCTGAATAGGTGGGCTCAGCAGGGAACACACAAGATTTGCTATACCTCGTCAAAACAATTTTTTTGTGGGCTGAATCTTCTGCCTCTTTTAGTGGTTTCTAAGGCTTGCATGGTCATTTCTAGCTGTTCCTACTTTGAGGGTAAAAATTCAGAATATGCCAGCTGTTCCTACGGTGGTGCTCCTGACTCGTATCTAGTCAGACACCTCATCGTTCCCTTAAATGTGGAGCCTTTTCACTCTCGGGAGCCCTTTGGGTTGAGGAAATATGTAAAAGGTACAATAAGGGAAGTCTTGTTCGCTGACAACAAAATTTTATAGTCCTGTTTACCAGGATTTCTGATGTATCCAAACAGTTAAAATATTCTTGTTATTAATGCTAATTTAAAGTACGTGGCCTTTCTGAACATGGTGTTTTGAGGTAAAATCTGATTACTAAATGCCTTTTGTATGTGGAGGAAGTTCCATATTTGGAGAGATCTCTCTTTCAGACCACGTCTACAGTGACAGCACAGAGATGGTGAGGATCATTGTCCAGACCGTCCAGAGTCAAGACTGGGTCCTTAAGGAGCTCTTCAGGCACCTCAGGTAATTAGGCAGGCCCACCTGGTTCCCCCCCCCCCCAGCTCTCCTTTCCCGGCCCCACTCAGGGCCCAGCGAGCGGGACGACCACAGTCCCAGGAACGTCACGCAGACTTTGGTGCTTGCTCTCCCTATCACATCTTTTGCCTTTGCTCTTTGTTAAAAAAATGCTAAAAATATGGATATAAACTTTTCCAACGTATTTCTAGTTGATCACAGCTTGTTCATAGTTTCGAAATACGCTTCCTTCTTTCTTGCAAAAGAAAAAAAACGCTTTGGAAAAGGCTGACTCTGAACACACACACACGCACACGCACACACACACACACACACACACACACACACACACACAGTGGGCAGTCCAGGGCCCAGAATTGTCTCCAGAGAAGGCAGGGCGTGCAGGGTGGCAAGGCAGCCATAGCTGGTCCTCTCGGAGAAACTGACTAGAAAACATTTTATCCTTGGCATATTTTCCATTTGATTGCCAAAACAGAGAATTCATTTAAAAAAAGCATTGCTGGAAATGATAAGACTGAATTTATTATAGTATGCAGTATCATTCAGTTTATAGTGTGTTAACTGTCTTTGTTACTAATTTTAGCTTAATTTTAATAATGAATTTAGGTTCTTAATGTGGTTTATTTCTTTATTACGAGTTAATGATATTTTAGAAAGCTATCGCTTACTTATTTTAATTCCTGATTTACTTAGCTGAATTGTTTTGTCTCTTATTCTTTTTTTCATGTGTTCTTTTGTATTTATTCATCGTGTATTTCCTTTAAAATGTTCAGTAAAGGTAAAAAAAGCCAGCAAGCAGTGAAATGGGCCACCACCCTAGTCGTGAAGCTGCAAAAAAACTTTTTTTAAACACCTGCTTAATTTCTCTTCAAGAGAGTGGCCATAAACGTTCCTGCTTCCGGGAGGGAGACCGGGTCTGAGAAAGTCTTTTATTACCGAAAAGTCGGCTTAGCACTGAGCCAAAACATTTGTCTGAAAACAGTGGAGAAAGAAGGGGGCTGAGGGGAGATTAGCCAGAGACCTTGCCGGGTCCGTTCCCTGGCTGTCGCGATGGGGGTCCCTCCCTCCCTCCCTCCCTCCCTCCCTAAAGAGACTCTGAATTTGCCCTCCGCTCGCTCTGGATCCCCTGGGCCGCTGCCAAGGGAAAGGGCGGCCGCCTGCCCGCCTCCTAACGGACGCTTTTCTCTTTGACCCGCAGCAAACTGCTGGGCTGCAAACAGAAGATCATCGACTTGCTCCCCAGCATCGACGTGGCTCTGAACAGCATCAAGGAGGCCGACAATTCGGTCATGCAAATGCAGGGGAAACGGCAGAGGGAAATCTGGCACCTGCTGAAAATTGCCTGCGTAAGGATGTGGCTCAGCCAGGCCACCTTGGCGGAACAGCCAGTACAAAACCCACCAAGTTTACGTTATAGAGAAGCGTTGGGTCAGGTTTCCAAGGGATGGAATGCATTTAAAAAGAAAAGGGCAAAGTCTGTTGTAATTACAGGCCTGACACAACCCGGAATTACACCCTATAGTATTGGAAATCAGAAACACCCCCCCCCCCCCCCGCCAAAGTCACATTCCCCAATAGAAGTAAATCAGTGTCGCCAGTGTCACCTCCACCTCCAGGTCCCAGCAGGGTCAATTTCTGTTCCCACGGGGAGGAAAAACAGCCTGGCCTAAACCGCCCTCTCTGTCTCCACTCCTCCCCCCTTCGGAATGTGGCAAACCCGAAACCCTCACCCTTAACCAGCACAGAGAAAGGAAAAGGAACATAGAACAAGGCTAAAGTAAATGGCTGCGGATTTGCCAATTTTGGGCTTTGTTGCTTATTTGCCTTATCAGTTTGCCGACATTGCTGACATATAAGTCATATAATTAATGGATTTGGGTTCAAAGACTAGCCCAGACTTGTGTCTGGTGGTTAAGCAGAGAGACCCTCCCCCGGTCTTCTCTCTCAGAAATATCAGGCCCATTTTCTCCCCAGAATTCAGGGGTTCATTGTAAAAATTATCCGGAAAAGCTGGGAACAGATTAGAGCGTGGCTGGGCCCCTCTTAAGACCCCGTTTTATATCCCTTGATTAGGCAGGGCAAAAACGTTTGAGCACAAAGCCGCCCATCTGAAAAATCGGGTGTCGCTGACTGATGATATTCAGGTGTCAGACAGCCCCACCCTGGTCAGTGGTCAGTGGTCACCTCAACACCGCCTGCTAAGGACCAACTGAGAGTGGGTTTGCGCTGTCCTGGCTCCCCCTCATCTCTTTCCCCGCGGCTGTTTCCAGGCTTGAGAGCCTCACCTCGGCCACGGTTTCGGCCGTGTTCGTAAGGCAGAGCTGACCCAGCCATCTTTCATCCCGGTCAGTTCATTCAGCCTTTCGATGCCAGCAGTCCCAACAGCCGAGTGTGGCGCTTACATGGTTTTTCCTTCTCGGGTGTCCAGGAGAAGGAAATGGCGCCCCAGTGACCCTCCTGGCCGAGGATGGGTGGGTGGGGAAGGTTACTCTGGATGCTGCTGTCCAGAGTTGAACGAATGCCAAACCACTCCAGGTCGCTTGGACCAGTTTTCCTGCTGCCACTACAAACCCTGTTCCTCATGGCCTCTTCGCAGCGCCATCCAATCAGAGTCACTGAGAATCAATGCAGGGCGCAGCTACTCCGCTAAAGGCCCAGCGGTCTCTTCCAACGCCTCCTGTTGTTCCTTTTCCTTGTAGACTCAAAGTTCCACTCGTTCGGCCAGCTCCAGCGTGGATGGGCCCGGCCCGGCCTCCGTGCCCGCCTGGCTCTCCCAAACCACACAGGCCAATGTGCTGCAGCCGTTGCCTTTCGTGGAAGCCTCTAGAAATGCGTAAGAGAAGCGACTCCCTTCGTTCCTTCCTTCCTTCCTTCCCTCCCTCCCTCAAATCCTGCCTCCAAGCTATCAGTTGACCCTTCTGCCAGGAAATGCAGCACTTCATTAAATGAACAATTTAGCCAAGAAGGCAACAGGCAAATAGAATATCTCTCGTTTTTTATCAATGCCAAAGAGCCATGTGCTCCGAATGCACAATTAGTAGAATATTTGTATGACATGAAATTGAAACTTAAAGGAGAAAAGAAAAGAAAATACTTGAAAATAGGTCACCATTTAAGACCATAATTGTGTGCTTGATTGTGGTTGTAAGTCGGGGCCTAATTGTAATTCATATCTCAAAATATCTTTTCATCCTCCAAACAGAAAATACCTGGAATTATGACCGCTTAAGAGAGGGAAACTCCTGATTTTGATGCGTGCATTTAAATAGTTTCCTTTCTTGTTAGGAGTAGCTGGAATGGAGAGCAGCCATCTTTGTTCTTTTCTTGACAGGTTGAACTTTGCACATTTATTAGAAGAAAATCTAAGCTATCTTGACAGTTTTAGCGCGGTGATACACGAAGCGAGACACGACCAAAATAGCAGCATGATGGTGAGTTGAAGCCTCCCTTTGACACTCGCAAGAATTGCTGCATAACAGCCCAGAGACCCCTTCGGATTATGGTCCTGTTTTCTTTTTCAGAGTCTCGACTGGAGTTGGCTGGATTAGCACATCCGATGTTGCACATCTGTGTTTGCAAAAATGGGCCTTTTAACTTAAAATACCTCTTTTAATAAATATTTCTTTTAATAAATAATAACTCATAAATAATTCATTAAGAAGAAAAGACAGCTTGGAAAGTGGGTTATTCACTAATTCACCAAAAGAAACTCGTCTACTTTAAGGAGAAAATGAAAAATATCCAAGCAAAAACTTTGCATAAGCATTTGGCTAAGGAAGACGTTTGATACTTCCTTCCACTTGATCTTATGTGCAGAATCCTCCACGAGTTTCCTCCAAGGAATTTTGCAGGGCTCTGAAAGAATTTTGCAGCTCAGTGGGATGCACTGAACGGGGCGATCGGTCCCATCCTGTCAGTAAAAGGGAATTTTAAAAAGGGAATTTCCCAAGATCCGGTCCTTTTATAAGGCCAGCAGAGGGAAAAACACAATTCTCTTTATTTGGCCTGGCCTCTTAGGTGCAAGAGAACGGTAGAACAGCAAAGAAAACACAGAGATGGTTCCTCAGTGATGAGTTTGAATTTCAGTCCATTTTATACCAATTACTGCATAACCGCCCAGAGACCCTTTCAGGTTATTGCGCTGTTTTCTTTTGCAGAGTCTCGGCTGGATTAGCACATCCGATGTTGCACATCTGTGTTTGCAAAAAGGGGCCTTTTAACTTAAAATACCTCTTTTCTTTTAATTAAAGGAGGACCCAGATAGAAGAACTTGCATCTTTATCCAGTTCTGGAGGTTTGGGGGAAATGGCCCCACTTCTCCCTCCAAAGCATCTGCCAGGGTAGAACGTCTTCCGTCACGGGATCCGTAATGCACTGTAATTAGATCCCCCCCCCCCCCCCAAAAAAGATCACGTTGTGCCTAAGACAGAAATCGTGAAAGGTGTAAATTATCTGTTATATACTGTATTAATAGAAGAAAATATATGTAGCTCAGGGTCGAACTGTTTTCTTAACAGACGTTTCGTTACCCAATTAGGCAATATCATCAATGATGCACTTATGATGTTACCTAGTTGGGCAAACCCCACACTCTTCTAGTACTGATGGCGTTGCCTAGTTTGGTAATGAAACGTCTGCAAGCAAACCACCAAACTCAAAAGAGCCTCGTGACTCCATATAGTTTATTACACGCCTTGTGAATTGTTCTCTTTTCTATGATCCTTGAGGAAATTATAGTATATTTCTAACGAACAACATTGGGAGTATTTTTGTAATATATTTAGCATTTATTTGTTTTTTTGTTTTCACTATGAAAATATCTGACACTTGCCCTCCACCTAAAAACAATCGCTTACAATTGTCCCAAATAAAATAATCTCAACAAGAAATCAGCTTGAGTCTTTTATGTTTTTAGAAAATTAGAATAATGCATTAAAAGGCGTTTCAGACCATCTGTGAATAAAAAATAAGAAGCTAAATCGTCCTCTTACTATTGAGAGGAATCTTGCAAAACTCTGCCATGTTGCCTTTATGGGAGGTAAGAATGTGGAGCTCTCGTCCCACCAAATATTACCCGGAGGTTCATGGCAGCCGCTGGAGGTCAGTCTGGAGGGAGTAATTCAAGGACCAGGATAGAAACGGGGAGTCCTAGTCCTGCCTTGGGCACGAGCCAAGCCAGCTGGGGGACCTTGAGCCAGTCGCTGCCTCCCAGCCCTCGGAAGGAGGCAATGGCAAACGGCTCCAGGAGAACCGGGCCACGAAAACGGCGGGAGCATCTCCAGACATAGAACCGGGGAGTGACGAGGAGGAAATCCAAGCAGGGTTACAAAATACACACTCTGGACTCCACCCGAGAAGCTTATGGGATGTCTGTAATGTGACTTCTCGGTATACTTCGTGGAGGGGTGGGGGGTGTAGGGACAGCACACAGATCCCAGGCCACTGAGGGGCTGCTGGCCCAGGAACTGGTGTCAGCCCTGCGAGGTAGGCCAGCCAAGCAGCACACCCGGAAGGACCAAAGTCCCGGCTTTACAGTGAGGTTGCGTTCACCAAATATCTTGCAAGCGTGAAAGTACGTTCCTCCCCCACTCCCCCCCCCCAAAAAAACCACTTTTACAACCCCAGAATCCATCATGGGGGGGGGGGTAGCTCTCTGGGACGCTTGCAAGTGGCATTTGGGTGGCCAGGATGCTGCAATTATATACCTGTCAATAGGTACCAGTTCCCAAGCATGTGACTTTTGAGGACGGGGGCACTGCAACAGTCATAAGGGCAAAGACTGCTGGTTCAGTCACTTTTTAAACTCTGAGCAGTGTTCAAGTGTGTGCAATCCAAGTGTGTTACATAAAGACACCTGGAAAGATAAACTACAGGATAGACAGAGGGAAGATTTAATGGTTTCTACATGAAGCGAACTTAGTAGTTTCCGTACTACTTAAAGTGTGAGGTTGGCCTCCTGCAATCTTAACTTCTCTCTCCTTGTTGCTTCTTCTTCTCGTTCTTCTGTCGTTGGCGCATCCTTTTGTACACCTTCAACACAGGACGCAGGTCTGCAGCTTCTTTTGAGGGGTCAGAGTCCAGTTTCTTCAATACTTCCTTCATGTTGGTCAAGATTTTGCGGATCTTCTCCAGCACGGACGGCCTCACCAGGTGCTCCGTGGTTCCATAGTGCTGAAGGACCCAAAGCATGCTTGGATCCTTCAACTGCCAAAAGCCATTAGAAAAAAGAAAAGACGGATCGAGAAAGATTTGGGGGGGGGGGGGGGGAGGCATGAATTGTATCATTATAACATCCTTGGTCCATAAGGTTGACACCAACGCTTGCTTTGGTCGTGTTTTGGCCACCCCCTCGGTTCTGCTGTTCCGACCATAGCAGCCCCCAGCCAATTGGCAGAGCCACCTCTTCATTTAGAGGGCTGGCGCCAACCTCACCTGGGGGCGGGGGGGGCAGGTGTCCCAGAGGGCAGGAGCCCAGCAGGGAAGGCCCACCTCTTGGACCCTGCCGGCACTAGTGGGATGGGCCAGCCCCGGTGGGGCGAGACGGTCCCTCAAGTAGCCTGGACCCCTGCTGTGAGGGGCTTGGCAGGGGACCCCCAACCCCTGGACTGGCACCCGGAAGCAGACTGGTGACTTTTCACGGCCCTCCCAGAGGACAGTCCCTTGCACGGGGCCCGGCCTTTTGGTCCTAGAGAGCTCGGGGGGGGGGAGTCCCTGCCCCCGGCTATGCAGGCAGTCTGCCCCCCACCCCATAAGCAATGTTTGATTTTGGGGAAAGATCCAAAGCCCCCCCCCCCCCCCTCCCGTTCTTCCTGCGGAAGTCGACCGGCCCCACTTACTTTTAGCCGTGCACCAACGTTGAGGTGGAGGCAATGGTGAAACTTGGTGAAGGTGAGGAAGACCTGATCCTGGGCTTTAATTTTAACCTGGATGTAAAGATTGAGTGGGAGGCAGATGGGCTGGAGAGGAGGTGCGTGGACGTGGCCCTCGGTGTCCCACCAGTTCCAGAACTTCTGCCGCTGCCCTTTCCCGTCGAAGACAGAGCCGTTGCAGAGGTCCAGGTGCAGCCTGGGGGAAGGAAAGCCCCGTTAAACGGGACGGCTGGAGGCGTGTTTGGGATTTCTGGCGGGAGAAGGAAGGATAGACGCAGCTTCTCCAGAATAACTCTGCCCTCCCTCCGCTGCTTTTAGGTTGCCTGAGGAGACACACACACACACACACACACACACGGGGCTCCTTGAGGTGGGTGGCTGTGGAAACCCAGCAGGGAACCGCATCGCTCCCTCTCAGCCCAGGGACGGAGAACCGCTTCGAAACCAGAACCTTGCCAGGGAAAGTGCCAGGAGTCCCCAGGGAGCCCCCAGAAACGGACTCAGAGCACACATGCAGACACCAACGCAGAGCATGTATTATGGGCACCTGCCATAAAAGCCTTGCCAGTGTTGGAAATGGTGGCAAGAAATGCTGCATGGTTTGGCCGAAAACGTTCGATCTCCCTGCTCTGCGCTAGGAAACGTCCCCAGATTTTTTTTTAAAAAAAACCCCAGCACTTTGGCTCTCAAAGCTTTGCTCCCTTTCACATGCAATACGCGCAAATACAGTCATAATCTCCCATATTCTTTAGGATCATGGTCCAAACAGTCTGACTCCTGATTAAGATCTATATAGGTACTCCTCGACTTACGTCCCTTTCGTTTAGTAACCAACGTCGCTACTGCACTTGAAAGAAGTTATACATGTGGAGCCTGATCGGCCCCCAGGGAGCAAAGCCCGTTAGCCGAGGGCGGCTTCTCCTGTCTGGTGTTGCCCTGGTGCCGCTTAAAGCGCTTTCCTTGCCTCACCTGAGCCTCCCTTTGGGCTGGTAATGGGCTGCGTGGCCCCGGTTGGTGAAGAAGGCCAGAGGCTCCTGGTCCCTGTTGTCCCCGAGGACGCTGTAGGTGAACTGGGTCTCGCTCAGGTAAGTAATGAGGATGGCAAGGCGGCCGGACGGGTAACTGAGAAGGAGCTAAGGAAGGAGGGGGTTCATTGGGGGGGGACTGGGGGGGCTGGCTGTATTAATGTCTCAACGTGTTTATCTTAGCAACGTGGCCTTCGTTTTTGCAATCTTTATATCTACTGGCAAAACTCTTCCTGCTTATCCTGAACCGTCCCGTTCAATGGAGGAGCCCCGCAGCCAGTGCAGAGGCGGAGGCTGATGAGGCCGCCCTGCCTTCCTGTCCTCTGGCCAAGGGCTCAGCCCCAACCCCCCCCCCCCCTCCCCCCCGGGGGGGGAAAGGCCCCCCGGCCCCCCCCCAGGCTTCCCCATGCCCCCCCCCCAGAGAAAGGGATTTGGAACCAAGACCCGCCAACCCTTCCACTCCTCTCTCTCTCTCTGACCCCAGGGGGGCCCAACCGTGGCCACTTTTAGGCTGGGGAACGTCAACTCCCAGCATTCCTCAGCTGGGAAGTCCATGCAGACTGGACAGTCCGGCCAATGCGACTTATTGGTGGATATTAGACTTGGCCTGTTCCATCCGGGAAAAGAAGGAAGAATATCTTGCCGTCATGGTAGTATCTTTTCACAGGCTCCAAAGGGTGGCAAAGCTGAGGAAGGAAGCGGAAAAAACAGGGAAGGGAAAAAAGCAGCTCTCCTGAAACGCGGCCCCCGCACGCAGGTGAGGTGATCACATGACCTCCCTGGCATCACCCAGGCTGCACAGCCAGCTAAGAGGAAGTGGGGTTTTAAGAGGCCCAAAGGTTGAGGGGGGCCCCCTCTCTCTGTCTCTCTCTGTCTCCGGTATAATGACTGGTGTCTTTAGCTTCCAACTTGTTTGGTCTTAGATGCGACAGTTTTAGATTTGTGAACTGGCAGAGCACCTTGTGAGTTGGGCATCCATGCGTTGAATAAACAAATAACACAAGAAAGTTAAACGTCAAGAAATGAATATCTAGGGTAAAAATAAGGGAGCTCTTTAATAAATAAGATATGGGGAAATAGAGGTTCTGTCTCTGGAATTAATCAGAGTTACCCAATAGCTAGTAAGAATCAATTATATGAAAACCGGACATTTATACCTGGATGGCAAAATCCAGATGACCACTAGATAGTAGCAGAGTTGTTTTTCTAGTGGCTGCCTGAGTTTTGGGAACCCGCACCTGGAAAAGGTAGACTCGAGGGCAGGACGTCTCCCTGATCAACGGCTGCCATAGAAAAGGGAATTTACCTGCACCAGCCTTTTGGAACTGGAGGTCCACCTGAACGTTGGCCCAGGGGAGTTATCCGCCCACCTGGATTGGACAGATGACCTTGAGAGAGCCCAGCTGACCGAAAGGAGCAGGAAGAGGTTGGTTCCTGCCCGCGCTCAGCCACGGGAGCCCCTTCCTCTCTCTCTCTCTCTCAGGGCCATTGTGGCGGAGGAGGCTTGGCAGGAAGGAGGCTACCTGGGGCTCCTGGGCGGAGGCGCTTGGCAGAAATCAGTCGGCTGCACGGAGAGGCTTCGAGCAGCTCTGTGGGGGGGTGGGGGGGGTGTCAGAGGAAGCCCACAGCACTTTAATGCTCTGTTGAGCCAGGGCAAAAGGATGGAGGGGATCCCATCCCCCCTTTTCAACGAGCCTTCGGGCACCAAACGACCCACCAGGAGACCCACCAACCTTCAATTGCTCCGCTTTGAATTCCAAGTCCATCTCCAGGAGCTCTTGGGGTTCTGGGTGCCGTTTCTCGAGGATGGTGGTTTCTGGTTTGGGTGGGTAGTCTGATAATCTGAAGTGAATTTTGACGCCTGAAATACAGGGGAGAGGAGAGGAAGGATTTCAGCCAGGCCAGGATTCCAGGGGATTTTCCTCCCAGCGGAACACGGGAGAGAAAGACGTTTTCTCCTTCGGGCCCTTCCGGAGGCCCCATTGGGAGAAAGGAGCTCCACGACCGAGACGGGCTCCGAAGGGCTATACTCACAGGGGCCAAGCTTCATATATTGCGTAAATATCTCTCTGTATCTCTCAAAGCCTCGCTCGTGTAATCTAGCAGGGAAATATTGGAAAATCAGCCATCAGAAGGCAAACCGTAAGGCATCGGTGCCCGAAAAGCAGCTGGGGGGGAAATGGCCCCCAGGAGAAAAACCCGCTAGATCCCTCAGCCAGGCGAGTCAGAGAAAGCTGCCCAATCCTGGCTCTTCTACCGAGCCCAGGAAACACAGAGGGACCCCTTCCCTCCGGCCTCTTCGGGACCCTTCCCCGTCTTGCTTTATCCGAAAGGTCTTTCCGTGCAGTACTTTGCAGACTCCGGGCTCCCACAACTGGGCTGCAGGGGATCTGGAGCTCTGCTGGTCTCCCACCCATTTGCAGCCGAGCTGATCACCTGGCCGGTTTGTTTAAATAAATCCTTCCCCACCTCCCTGCTTCTCGTGTAGACTATTCCGACCTTGCCAGACTTAAATGTGGCCACGCCCAGGGATTTATTTTGGAATTGTGTCCTCCTGACACAGTGACACAGAGATTGTGGGGGTGGGGGGGATATTTTGCAGCGGGTGTGTGGAAATTGCACGTTGGGTGTGGGACTGCAAAACTCTGGGCGACTAATAGAGGGTAGCAGGGAGCTAAGAGTTTCAGAGGGGAGGCAGAGACCTTCCGCCGGGCAACGCTGCTTACTCGTCTATCAGCATCGTTTTCGTCTTGCTGTCCATCGCTCCAAGGGAGAGTCGGGCGTGGGGACGGATGTCGATTCCGCTGCCTGGCTTCTCCAGGAAGTCCTGTATCACCCACCGGAAAACCTCTTTGTAGGTCCTGCAACACAAAAACTACAAAGGAGCCTGGGGTTCAGAGAAGGGAGGGCCGCCATGACCCCTACTCAGGCCTGGCCTTGGCCTTTCGGGATTTAATAATCCCCAGGCGAGAATAGACCGGTTCCGTGTCCTGACGTGGCTCGCGAAGTTCGCCTCTCGGTTCCTTTCTGAACTGATTCTTGACTCGCCAAAGGGCGAGATCACAAGGACCGTCCCAGCTTGGCCCACCTGAGCAACCGGTCTCTCCACTGCGGCTGAGAGTCCTTGTCCTACGGAGGCTGCTTTCCTGGGTGTTGTCTACCCTGTTCCTGGTCTCCTCCTGGACCAGGATTTGCCTAGAAGTCTTGGTCTTACTTTTCAGGGTCTCCTCAGCCACCCCTGATCAAGGATCCATGTGAAGATGCAAACATGTATTCACTTACACAGGTTGCCTTCACCCCATGGACTCTAGCCAACACACCGACCATCTTCCCCTTTTAACCACCCCATCACCCCACTTGCATTGGGGTGGGCAACTGGGCAACTGAATGGAGCTAGCAGAGCGTTTTAACAGCCAGGTGCCCTTCCTGTCACCAGGGTGGAGTTTTGTTCAGCAGATATATTCCCAGTGTCTGGGCAATATATGGATGCCATGGATAATTTAGAACGGTAATACAGAGGCAACAATAAGGATCAGCAGTTTTGATTCGGCTCTGCTCACACTTTCTAGAGCTAACAAACAGCTCCGTCCGCTTCTTCCTTCTTTATTGTTCTGCTTAGTGACAGAAATACTGGCATAGCAGGTGCCTTATAAGCAAATTTCAAATTTGAGGAACCATTACAGAAGGAAAAGCCTATTTATTAATTTTAATTATGGGTGATGTGTTTCTCCCCCTGTCTAACGTGGCATAGGTTTCTTAGTATATAAAGTTTTGAGGAGGATGTCATATTTTATGGTTAATTTTCAAAAGTCAGTTATTTTGCACTGACATTCTTCCTAAACTGAAAACATTATGTCTTGTTATCATAGACATTTCTGTTTGCCCGAGTCCTTGTGAGGTGTAGCAGTATAAAAAGGTAGTTAATACATATTTCAAATTTAAATGCTTTCAGTGCTTGGGATTATGTATACCCAGAATTTTTTAAACCTTGCTTAACATTAATTATAGTGATAGGAGTCATGTTACAGACAGCTGTGCAAATACGAATTTCCACTCAAGGAGTAAAAATGGCCCAATCCTTCTCTGAGGTAAAGTACAGGCAGACCTCAAGTTACAACGGGAAGGGAGCCTGCCCCTCACGGTCGCAACTTGGGATGGCTACAAAAACGGGTCAGTCATGTGATGGACCTGATTTTACGACCTTTTTTTGCAGCAGTCATTAAGTGGATCAATAAATTCCTAATGGGCGTGGTTTAAACGAAAACTGGAAATAAATGCCAATGTTCAACAAAACCACCATAAATATGACCAGAGGAGGCTGCAAATGACACGGACGCAGCCGGGTTGCTGAGTGCCCAAAGGGGGGACCGTCAGGACCTTGAGTCTGAATGGTAAGTCATGCCCACACACCCTGGAAGCTCTGTCAGGACTCAAGACTGCTCACTAAGAGATCGGCTGTAAGTCAAGGACCACCTGAGTCACTTTACCTACCGCCCCAGTGGTCAGCACAGGTTTCGAAAGGCAATGCGCGCCATTTTGTCTTCTCCAAAAATAATGACGGTACAGAAAAGCCATGTGCCGTTAGGAATGGATATTTTTACAGTTTTATATGGTCTAAGGTTTCCTCCAGAATTTCGTCAGTTCATCAGGAAATCCTGATCGCCAGACAGGCAGTATTTGAGAAAGGTAGACCTACGTGATCCATCGCCTCCGGCTTCTCCTCCAGCTCCTCCGGGGACGGCAAACGCTTCACAAGGGAGGTGCAAAACTCACAGCGGCCCATCAGGCACAGATCGGTGACCGAATGATCCTCAAAGACACAAAGGCGTTCAATATTTTTCCCCAGATTGAATCAACAGCGCAAACAGTTTTGCAGGTAAAGTTGCTGATACGCGGGCCGTTTGGTATAACAATAGGATAGGATAGGATAGAATAAGGAATGGAATGGAATAAAATAGAACAGAACAATATAGAATAGAAAATATACAATAGAATAGAAGAGGATAGAGGAGGATATAATAGGAAATAAGAATAGAATAAATAGAACGGAACAGAATAAGGAATAGAATAGAAAAGAATAGAATAGAATAGGAAACAATAGGATAGGATAAGATAGGACAAGATAGGATAGAAGAGAATTCTTTATTGGCCAAGTGGGATTGGACACAGAAGGAATTTGTCTTTGGTGCAAATGCTCTCTGTGTACATAAAAGAAAAGATACAAACGGCTTCTACGTTCATGAAAAGCGTTGTTTTCATTCAGCGAGAACCTGACATTCACGACTGGGTAGAGAAACTGGATTTTGTGACTGAGTGAGTAGGACTTCTCTTCAGTTATGATGGTGGGTGCACAGAGGAGTAGAGAGGTGGTCTTGAGAGACGCAGCAACCGTTAGCAGGACACGAAGACAGCTCTGGAGATCAGGAGGCGGGGAGGAGGAAACTGAAGGTTGCCCCACCCCGACTGTCTTTGGAGCAAACGGGAGAGAAGGGGACACAGGCCTTTAAGACAGGCAGGGGATGGATATCGCCAGAAACGCCACGATTCTACTTTTATCCAAGGAGGCTATAATAACAAGACCCGGTAGTAACCAAAGGCACGGGGAGAAAGGAGCTGGGGGATTGAAGCTTATTGGAAATGACAAACAGATCTGCCTAAGACTCAGCTCACAGAGCTTGGGGGGCTCCAGGTGGGCCCTCTCCCCTCCTCTCCCTGGACACGGCCGTGCCCCCAAATGCCCATGGAGAGGAGGAGCAACTGTGACCGCAGAGGAGGAGGGGAGCGTGCTGGCACTCCCAGGTGACAGCCACAGCAATGCCTCCTTTGCTTACTTCACACTAACGTGTGGTAGAAAAGCTGCACAGCCAGGCTCACGCTGGCAGGGCCCAGTGTTGAAGGGGGGTTGCAGAGTCCTTCCCTGGCAGGCAAAAGGGGGGGTCACCTGCTGAAGCCCCCTGGGGCCACTGGGGTCGTGATGATGACTTCTGTTACTCTGTTGCTTTGCACGTTACACTGAGAGCTTCTGCACCCGAGACAGAGGCCTCGAGAGTCTCATCCCTCTCGGCCAAATAAAGGATATTCTCTTCTGTTACTCTATTCTGCAATGTAATGTTATATATATTCTATTCTATTCTATTCTGTTCTGTTCTGTTCTGTTCTGTTCCGTTCTGTTCTATTCTATTCCTTATTCTATTCTATTCATTCCTTTCTAATTCTATTCATTCATTCCTAATTCTATTCTATTCATTCCAATTTCTATTCTATTCTATTCTATTCTATTCTATTCTATTCTATTCTATTCTATTCCATTCTATTCCATTCCATTCCATTCCATTCCACTCCATCCATGAGGGACGCTCTCTTCTATTCCTGAATAATCGATTTCCCACTTGCCCCTCTGATTCTGGGACACTGTTTATGAGCATTTACTGGGACTCCTTTAAAATGCTGCCCGCCCCCCATTTACCAGCCATATAAGTTCTCTAAAATAAAGTAAAAAAAATAAATTAAATCATTTCCTGGGGCTTGGTTGGTATGCCATTTTTGAATTATTTGGAATCCTGATTAGAAGAAATGTTGGATTTTCTTAAACCTCAGATTTACCTCATTGGATAATTTTGCAGACCCCCCCACCCCCCACCCCCTGCTCCCCATTCTAAAAGCTTTGCATTTGCTCAGTGTGTCGTGTTATTTTTATTTGCAATAAATATCTTGCATTTGCAGGGAAAGCTGGATAAGCCTGATTCTAGGGAAGAGAGAAGAAATCCGAAATCTCACCTCCTCCAGGAGAAAAGGCTTCGCCTTCTCCTCCTCAGTGGTGCTTTCTTGAGGTTGGCAGTGCAATGCATGAAAAGGATTTCAAGAGGGGGGAAAAGTGGGGGAAGAAAACGAAGTTAGTCCCCATAGGAGAGAAGCCCCCACTCACTAGCACTGACAAAGCTACCTAGTTGGGTTAGGGAAGGTTTGCAAGCAAACATCCAACCTCACAGAACAGCAAAGACTCCAAAGTTCTTTTTTCACAAAAGATCCTACCGGGTGAAATGATTGATATATATATATATATATATATATACACACACACACAAACTATCTAGGAAACGTTCTGAATAAATAAGACTCATACTTACATAACAATTTTTAAATAGAAAACCAACCTCCCTAGCTGTGGAAAAAAAGGATCCACAAAAATAATGAGAAATAATGGCCAATATAGGTATCTGAACACTTAGCCCTGGGAAATGTATAATTTTTTTAAATCCCAAAAGGTATAGGAACCTCTTCCTTGGCTCTGCCCGGGTGAGGGACTTCACAGGCACAGGTGCCTTTCTTTTGCCTCTATCATGCGCCCAAGCGTTGTTGCCCAGGCTCTGCCACGATGGGGGCTCTCTCCTCAACCTGGGGCTGCTTTCGGGTGGGTGGGGGCTTCGGTCCCCAAGGCGGCCACGGTGGAGAAGCCCCGCTCCAGCCCGTAATGGGCTTAGGCGGGGCGGCTTCTGCTGCTGCTCTGGAAGGCAGGCCTTGGAGGAGCTGCCCTAGGACGGGTGGAGGAAGCCGGCTGCTCACCCGCAAGCCCTGGGACCCTCCGCTTCCCGTTCTCTCGCTGCCCCGGAAGGCCGGGGGCGACTTCCCTGGGCTTCATGGAATAACTGGGTCTTAAGTTACAGGCCCCCCCGGGGGGGGACGCAGAATCTGCAAAAGTCTGCACAGACAAACAGCTGAGGAGCCCTTTCTGGTTTATTTCTGCGTCAAACAGCTCAGGGTTTCAGAGGAACTTTAAAATAGGTAGTCCTCAACTTACGGTTGTTCCTTTAGTGACCGTTCTAAGTTACAACCACACTGAAAAAAGTGACCTATGACCATTTCCCCCAAGGCCGTTGCAGCGTCCCCAGGGTCACACGGTCAAAGTTCAGACATCTGGCAACTGACCCGTACTTACGTCAGTCGCAGTGTCCTGGGGCCCCTTTGGCAACCGTCTGACCAGCAAAGTCGACGGGGGAGGCCCGGTTCACTTAACAGCCGTGTGACACACTGAGCGACCGCCCTGATCCGCTTAGCCCCCACTGTGGCAAGGAAGGCCGTAAAGTGGGGCAAAAGCAAAACCCGCTTAACTGTTGCCTCACTGGGCAAACAGACGCTTTGGGCTCCCTTTGTGGGCATAAGTGGAGGACTTCTAGTGTGGGACACAGCCTACCTGGAGTCTCCAGTTCACTCTTGGACATTCCTTCCTCTTCTACATGATCGAGTGTCTCTGCTGAACAACGACAACAAAACACAACTGTAGCCCTGAACGGGTCCCAGCCGCCAAGGGGAGCCCCGTAGGTCCAGGTACCTCAGGGATTTAACAAGACCCCCCCCCACATGCCCCCCCCGGGGACCCTTTCCCCTGGAGGAGTCCTCCTCTCCGCACGGATGACCGGGGGTGGGGGAGGAAGATCCGCTTCCACCCAGGGAGGGGCCTTCTCGGGAAAAGAAGTTTATCACAGTTTTCAAAAGGTAGCAAGAGCCACATGGGAACCGTCCTCCTTGGTCCGCTGGGAAATATCTTGTTCGGCCGCCCATCTCTTCTCTTACCCCAAACTGGACAGGGGATAGGTGGCCACACTACATATTTTTCCAATTCGCCCTGGATATTCAGAATTCAAACAGATGCCGGCAGCATTTTCAAACAATGACAGACTCCCTCCCTCCCTCCTTCCTTCTACACAATTGGTTATTTTAATATTAAAATCTATTATATCTGTTAACGTTTCTAAATCATTCATGCATCCTAATGGGATTGGAATTGATACCATGCCAACTTCAGGAGTACTAAGGAAATGCCACCATTTTTGCAACTTACTGCCTTCTGTGGTCTCACTTTTCTTTTTCCTGTCTGTACTTCTCTGCTGCTCCTTCTCTGTTTCTAAATGAGAGATATTATGACAAGAATCAAGAGAATCGCATTCATTTGGGATCCCACCCCACCTGAGGCCATCTAGCCGATCTTGGGACACTCCTGTTGAAGAGAATCCGCCTTGTCTCTGAGCCATCAGATTCACCCCAGAATTGCTCTGATTGCAAGGAGGCAGAGGAGAGGAGGGGGCTCTGCCAATCCCCCCCCTGGTTTCCTTGTCCCCAGCCCCCCCCCCCAGCCCCCCGGACGCCCAGCCTCTCAGCCCAGAACCTCCTCCAGAACTTACTCAGCTCACTGGACTCTTCAGAGCTGACGGAGTAGCTCCACTCAGTCTGAGTCTCCAAATCAGCAACTTCCCGTTTTCTGCAGGAAGGGAAAACAGATTCTGGAAGAAATTTCCTATTCAGGAAGCCCCCCCACAAATGCTCTGCTGTTATCAGAGGGACTATTTATTTACTTAACTGCAAACGTTTTCAAAATGCTTAGACAAATATATTAAATCCATTTCACAAAAATAAATTATTAAAAAATATATAAGTGTACATTCTTGGAAGTAAGGCCATCGAAAACAGCTTAAAGTATATTCTGTATTCATTCATTCTCTATATTTATGAATCTCTCAAATCAGAGAGCGTTCGTGTAGTTACGTTGGTAACAGTGCCAAAATAAATTGCTCTATTTCTACCTAATCCATAATATTTGTTACACTCTATCTACATTCTAAATCTTCCAACTATCAAAAATGAAAAAAAGAGAGAGAAATAGGAAAGAGAACAACTGAATTTGATTCTGCCTCTCTTGGCTGTTAAGGATAAAAAAAAAATTCAAATGAACTCTCTCCTTCACTTGCACTGAAGAATTGGAGCCACTAGATGGCACCATACATTAAAGATAGTTCTATGGGTTTTTTTTTGCTGCCATCTAGTGAGCAAATTTTGCAGATCTGGTTGCCCTACTTAACTATTTACTTTAGAATGACAGACCTAGTGCAATTCCCACTATTAGAAAGGATGTGACTAAAATAGGCAGAAATGCCTCTTACTTGGGTGACTGCGTTTCAGGAACTGGAGCTGACAGAGGTCTTGTCTGGAAATCTACACAGAGGGAGAACAAATGTTTTTCAAAGAATATAAGTGGGAAAGTTGCTTTCATCAGCTCTACAAGATACACTACAGGATTATCCAATAATTTGTAACTTAATCCTCAAATACATTAAAGTTGCCACATTTGATTTTTGTTTAATTTGTTGGTTAGATGGGATTTTTTTGTAATGAGAATTGAAGTCAATTCACTTAATGCATTCCAGAATATTTCACGTCACGGATTATGTCCTGCATCCTCTGTCCCTGCAAGACATTTGACACAGGTCCTTACCTATCAAGGGGACAAGGAGGGGGACCTTGCAAGCTGCAGGCCTCAGAGACACCCGCGTGTTCCCATTGTTTTGCTGAACAACTTTTCTTTCCAGCGTGCAGGAGAATTTGGGGGAGGGGGCGGATTTCAGCCCCTCTTGAAGAAAACACCACACCCCCGTTATCACTTCCTTGACCTAGACCAATCCATCTCCAGATGCTTTTGATCTTTAAAATAATATTTAGGCTAGCCACCTCAGGCACACGCTGAACAGTTTATCAAGGAATGCACCCCAAAGAACATAAGCTGTAGCTACCTTTTCCTAAAGTTTGATCAGTGTTTCCTGGGTAACCTTCACGAAGAACTCTGGATTCCTCTTCCTCTGACACCACCGCCTGCTCCCTGCTGCCCTCCGCCTTGGTTCCGCTCTCATTCAAAAAGCGATTACTTTCTTCAATATAAGTTTCTATTGACCACTGAGCAAGATCTGATTTGGCAACAGGGTTCTCCTCTTGGTGTTTTTTGACATTTTCAACGGTGAGCAGAGAGCTGGACAACTTGCTACTCTCTGGCTTGGATGCTGGATCTGGAGATGCTTCCAAAGGCAACTGTTTTTTGCTACCGGTTTTTGTGGGGCTTGGGGTCTTCAACATATTTCCAGGGCATGAAACAAGACTGTTTTCTGAAAGGAAAAAGCATTGCTATATGACTTCTTCAATTATGATAAATGTGCTTTTCTAAGGAAATGCACAGTATTTGGATCAATATTATTATATTTGTTTAGTGCTGTTTTTGAATTCAGACTTGGCTCTGAGCATCAAAGATTCCAGAAGACATTTCAAAATACATCAGTCTGATATTCAGCAAGCTTTATATTCCCTTTCTGGAACTCTGGATGAAACTCTGTAAAGATTCTCAGTGATCCAGGTCACGACTGTCCCAAAAGTCTGAGTGAAACTCCTTTGCATCCTAGGCTTCAGAGCTGAAACAGTGTGCATATAATTCCATCAAAATTAGATTTTTCATGGATTATGTACTAATACAAGAATTCTGTTATTAAGAATTCTCCTCTGTTTGCTGGAGAACATAACCAAGGTATGAGTTATAAAGCCGAGCTGGTCACCATATTCTTTATTTTAATTAACCTTCCCCAAAGGGAACAAGAATTAAAGGGAAACAAACAAACTTAGGTCTCAGCCTCAGAATGATTGTACTCTCCAAACTGGACAGTAAAACCACAGAATTGGAGGTCAGAGTCCATACCATAAAGAACTCACAGGGTGGGATTGCCCCAGTCCCTTTTCATAATTCCCTGAGATAAGGAGAAAGAACAGTTGTTTTAAGGACAGAACAGAGATACCAACTCATTTTAATAAGGCAGTCTCTGAGTTTTTGGTACAGTACAGTATTGAGTGGGGCTTTTCTCTTAACTCAGTCCAGTAAATCATTTGGATGGGCATCTTAGTGGTTTAGCAGCAGCTCTGTCCAAACACAACATAAAGATCCAGAAGGTAACATGCAAAACAACCAAGGTTACATCTACCCCTCCAGGCTAACCTTGAGATAGTATCTAATATTCAGAGGTACCCCACCTCTGTAGTAACTACGATGTCAGTGAGGAAACTTCCCAGGCATAGGAAGATCCCTTATGTACCATCAGAATGAAGCAGCTAGGCGTGGTGGAAGATTCCCCAAATTGGCCAACCACTGAGGACTGGGTCTTCCATGGAAAGAAGAGAGAGGGATAGCAACCGCCATTTTATATCTCACAAATGGAGCAGAGCTTTTTAAAGTAGGAAAGCATCCAAGGATATCAACTCTGCTCGATCACAGTTCTACCAACTTTGTTCTAGCTATGGAGACAGGATGAAGTAAAGATTGGGAAATTCAGATTCAACTCATTGATTGATTGATTGATTAGATTAGACCGGATTCATTTGATTGAATGGTTCAGCAATTGCTGGTGCCTGGTTTTTACCTGCTATTCTGCTGCCTCTTTGCTGGCACTAAGGAGGCTGACAGAAAGCTGCCATCACTATGAGTTTTGCAGACGTCCCTGTTCCAAAGGATGGTTCACCACTCATTCAGCATCCTTTTCAAAATGCACCACTGGATCCTTTGTGACAGTCCACGAGAAAAGCATGAAGGTAATGCACCTTGCCTTCCTAGCAACTGGTATCCAGGTCTAATATTCAGAAGGTTCCATGCAGCCATTGTGACTAACAGCTACAGGTCAACTTATCCTCCCTGATCTGATCCGGTCATTTGGTCACATCTTACACCATCAAGATTCCATAAATGAAGACTGTGGTGCAATTTCATATGCGTATCAATCACCCGTTGCCCGTCATGAAGTCACTTAAGAAGGGTTATGATATGGTGGTGAATTCTACTCTAATAATTCTCTCTAAAGGGAGAATTTTAGTGGGAATATACTTGGGATTTTTTTGCCTCTGGAAAATTCTGGATGGACTGGCTTGATAATGTTTTTTCTTGTTTGCTGTTAATAATTATCAAATGTAAACCTTTTTATCATATAAAATATGTTGCATTTCTTAATGGAAGTAGTATTCGGATTGATATGGAAGGACAACCCACTTTGCAGCTTAGAATGCCAAGACCGCTCAGCTGGGGTCTTCAGCTAAATAAACACTCTTAGCCTGTTTCTTTAAAAAATAAACAAGTAAACACACTCTATTGGCCTTGAAACTCATTCTTTCCTCTGTTTGTCTTTAAACAAATGCTGTCGTATTGGGGCCCATTGTTTCCCATCAAACAAACCTTACGTTTATTTTGAAAACCAAAATAAATACGACTTGTTTCCTATTTTTAATAAATGAATGAATAAGTGCTACTAGTCTTCAAACTTGAAACTGTTTTATCTTTTTAAAATTTTTTTTTTTTTTAAAGATTTTAAAATCCTGTTACTCTCACCTTGAGACCCAATGCATCCTCTCTGTTTTTGGTAAATAAATACCTAAATAAATGTTATTAGCCTTGAGAGCCCCAAGGGTGATTTTATTTGAAAGACAGCTGAAAATTTCCCGATTTTTCTTTGAGAAACGTTTTCTTTTTCTTTTAAGAATTATCAGTTGCCTTTAAAACAAAAGCGCCTTTGGGACAATCCATGCCCTCCGGATGAATGAGAGCCTCCATAGGCATTAGCCTCATTCTTCCCTTGGATTTTGGGGCACCCCCTCCTCCAAATAGCAACTGGGGGGGAGGGCAATGTTGGGGTGCCCTGCAGGCATTTCGGGGGGCGACGAGGAAATGACCCTCTTGGAGGGAAACGCAAAGAACTGCGTGCCAAATAACTGCAGAGCGGGCTTGAAATCGTCCTCCGTAGATCACTCTCACGTTCGCAAGTCTAGGGTCGCGCTCGCCACCCACTTCCGGACACCGGAAGTGGCTCCGCTCCCGGCGGATGTTTGTCTGCGTCGGCTTCCGTAGGCCGGCGGGGTTCTTCTTCCGCCCCGTCGGCACTGCGGGCTTCCGGGACGGAGGATGGCGACGGAGCGGCTGAGCTGGTGGGAGCGCCCCGAGCGGCCCTTGGCGCCCCTCAGCGAGCGGCAGCGGGACTCGGTGCTGGAGCTGCGCGCGGCCTCACCGGGGCTGCCCCTTCCGCCCGAGGTAGGCTGGCTCCCGCCCCGGCAGCGCCCGCCGGGGCTCCCGCTTCGCCTGGATCCGGAGGGAGGGGATGGCTGCTTGCCCTTGCAGCAGGCTGGGCCGGGGGAAAGGAAGCCACGCGGAAGGGCCTGGGAGGAGGTCGGGGGGGAAGGAGGGCCCCCCCCGGGGCGTCCGAACTGGCAAGTGGAAGAAGAGACTTGCGGACTCCCACTCCCAGAATTCCCGAGCTCACCTGCCTCCTGGAAGAGGAGGGGGGGGTGCTGGGAGTTGGAGTCCAGAAGCCTTAAAGCTGCCAAGTTCGGGGACTCCCGGGGTGCCCTCTCTTCCCCCCCCACTTTTGTTGTAAACCTGAGCCTGGTTGTTTCCTTGCAGGCTTTTCACTGCCCAACTCGGCGTTTCATCCTGATCATCAATCACACCATCCCCGTGTCAGAAGGGGCGTCTCTCTTCCTCCCCCTGCCACGCCCGGTGTGTGTGTGGGGGGTTCCCTGGAGGGAGCGGTGATAGTTGGGAGGAATTAGCGGCCGCCAAAGAAGAGGGTGGCTGCCCAGCCTCAAAGCCGACCCCCAGCCAGGGACAGCATGGAAGGACTCAAAAGACGCAGCATAGTCAACTAAACGAATGGTGGTAACTCAAGGACTACCTGCAAACACTGTTTGGAAAGGTTACAGGTAGTCCTCGACTTACAGCAGTTCATTTTGCGACCGTTCAGTTACAACAGCGCTGAAAAAAGGGACCTATGGCCGTTTTTTCACAGTTATGACCGTTGCAGCATCCCCATGGTCATGTGATCCAAAATCCAGACGGTTAGCAACCGACTCATATTTGACTCCTGCAGTATTCCCAGGGTCACGTGATCCCCTTTGCGACCTTTGGAAAAGCAAAGCCAAGGGCCAAGATCAGACATTGGGGAGAGAAGCGCCAAGAGCCATACGCGACCAGATGGCTGACATTGTCTTCCTCACCATCACCACCATCATCGGTCTAGAAGGGCGGGGAGTGGGGTTTGCTCTAGCAAAGCCTCCCGGCACTGAGGATGCCTCCTAGTTGGGTCATGAAACGTCTGCAAGAAAACCGCCAGTCTCAGAGCCCCCCGCCCCCCCCCTCATTTCAACCCTGAGCTACAAAGATTCTCCGTCATTGGGTTGCAAACCTGATTCATTTGTACTGTTTACACACAATACAATTAGAAGTTATTGACACTCTTACTATTTTGAAAGCTTAATGTACAGAAACTAGGGAAAGCAAAGTGAAAATTGTATCAATATTACTTGGAATTTTGGATGTCAAGATTACATGGGTAAAATTACACAGCTTGGCTTTCTAGCATGATCTGAATGTTAATTGCAGTTTAATATTACAGTTTGGCTCTTGGACCCAGTGAGTCTTATTGCTACGCAAGGATTGGGGTGTGTTTATCAGGGTCTGATTCTCCCTTGTTACTTAAATATGACTCCATTTGAATGTGTACATTGTATGTATATGTATAGTATTTAAAGACTTCACTTCCATATTTTATCACTTAGCAAGCAGACATGATTTACTTGTACAATACTGTCAACTGCCAGGAGACTTATGAACTTCATAGGATGGCAACTGAATAGTTTTTTTCCCCCTTTTAACAGCTGCCCATAGAAGATTTAAATAGCCTTGTCCAGCCATCATTAACAGTGACGCTCACAGCCACATTGCCAGAGTCTACAGAGAACATTCTCTTGAAAGGATTCTCTTCTTTTGGTATGGAAAATGAAAGAATTGAAACGGCGCAGCAGGTAAAAAGGAAACGAAGAAACTGCAAGTGCTCTCTGATTCCGGTCATAATACAAAAAAACCACGCACTTGAGTAGTTGTGCAGAAGTTCAGTAGCACAAGAAAAGGTGACTTAGATCACACAGGGAGAATTTGTGTCTTTCTTTGACTGGCCAGAACCAGGAAAAGATGACTTTGATTTAAAGAGGTTTGGATGGCTGCAGCTGCAAGCAAATTATCTTTTCCTTTGCAGATTCATATCCCCTGCGCAGCCCTAATGACTGATTTGGCCGTTAGCTTTCCAGTGCCAGATTTGGGACTGAAATACGCAGTCCCCGGATGGCTGGTGCATTTGTCTCTCTTTTCTTCAGCTGGGTCATTTTAAGGAGTCCGATGACCTTAGGCCTGAGGCATCTGCTTTGCCCCCAGAACCCCAGAGTGGGCTTTCAAGTGACGTCGATGGAGTAAATTTCACTCCCTTTGGCTTGGGTGAAAATGGGAGGAAAAGTGAATGCTGAGATTTGGGAGGGAAGAAACGACAAGTTTATGCAAATAAGTAATAATAGTAATAGTAGTTGAGGGCCAGTTTGGAGTAGTGATTAAGGTGCCTGGCTACAAACTGGGAGGCTCTGAGTTCCAGTCCTGCTTTGGCCACAAAGCCAGCTAGTGATCTTGGGTTAGTCACTTTCCGTCAACTTTCAGAAGGAGGCAACGGCAAAGCACTTGTGGGAAAACTTGCCCAGAAAAATTCAAGCCCTTATCCAAGAAATGGACGGGATTGAATGGGAGGGAGAAAACGCAGTTTGATTGACATTTGATAAATCCTCTCCTAAAATATTTCTTCAATATTTTTAGACAACAGCAAACAATAAAGAGAATGAAATTGTCAGCTTCTTCTGAGTTCAGGGTGATTTTAAAGAGCTTTCTCCTTTCATTGGTCTAGTTCTTCTCGTGGTTTGATCAACTTCATACACAGATGGACCAAGATGAGGAGACCAAATACCGGTATGTATATATATTTTACTTAATTGCAATATCAATAATGGATAATGTGCAGTATCCATCAATAATGACTGAAGCAGCTGATATAAGATTTAATTCCTCCAATATCTTGTACACTTAGCATTGTTTTCTTCCTTTAGTTCATGTATTCAACAAAAAAATTTGGAATCTTAAAATTCATTTGGTATATTCTGTTATTTCTCTAGTTTACAAAGCTATTTTCTCTCGATTTTTCTAGTGAACCTGTTTCCTTTTCTAGTTTCCTTTTTTTTTTAACCATCTCCCTTGCCCTGTGATCTAGTTTTCCAAATGAAGCATGGTATACAAAGAATTGCCATGCGTTGTGTACTGCACACAGCAGCTGTATGTACAACAGGCAGTCCAAAAGTTCTGCACGGTGTTATCAATTCTCCGGCTGCTGCTGCTGCTACAGGTGGCTAAAAGGCGCTGTGGTTTGTGTGTTTCTCCAAGGCTGGCCAGGGCAGCTTATGCTGGATTTGAAGAGCAGTGTGATGCCATCCTGAATGATGTGAATTGCGCTCTTCAGCACCTAAAGTCCCTGCAGGAACAATACCTCTTTGTCTCAACCAAAACAGGGACCCTGCACGAAGCCTGCGAGCAGCTGCTCAAAGAGCAGGTAACCCAGAGTTGAATGGCAGAAGATAAGCTGACACTTCTCATGTCCCAAGGCCCAAAAGGCAGGAATGGGTCTTTTGGAGAAGTCTAGCGTGGTGGCTCAGTGGCTAAGACGCTGAGCTTGTAGATCAGAAAGGCCGGCAGTTCAGTGGTTCGAATCCCAAGCGCCGCATCACGGAGTGAGCTCCCGTCACTTGTCCCAGCAGCTTCTGCCAACCTGGCAGTTCGAAAGCATGTAAAAAAATGCAAGTAGGAAAATAGGGACCCCTTTGGTGGGAAGGGAACGGCGTTCCATGAGCCTTCGAAGGCATTTAGTCCTGCCGGCCACATAACCACGGAGACGTCTTCCGACAGCGCTGGCTCTTCGGCTTTGTGACGGAAGTGAGCACCGCCCCCTAGAGCCAGAAAGGACTAGCACGTAGGTGCGAGGGGGAACCTTTACGTTTACCTTATATATTAAACAATTAAAACTCGGACCATACGTTTCCTGAACAATGTTTATCCCAGAGCTATAATTGCACTTAACAACTTAAGGGCCACCGTCAGTGAGCTGTTGGACAGGATTACTTGGTCTGTTGTGTGGAGGCTTGTGTGTTTTTAGGGGGCAGGGAATTTTGGCAGGTGGCGGTGGGGTGTGCTTGGGGATTGTCATGTGTGCATGTGTGTTGGGTGTCGTCTCTGGGTATTATGTGAATTTCGTTGTATGTGTATGCTGTGTATATACGTACAGTGGCAATAAAGAATTCAATTAATATATGAGTAAGGCGGCAAACATACCTAATATTCCTGCCTCCTATTTCCCCCACTATGACAACCCTGTGAGGTGGGTGGAGTGAGAGGGACGAGCCCAAAGACACCCAGCTGCTTTCTTGTCGAAGGGAAGCCTACAGCTCCCTATCTCCTGGATTGTAGGCCAGCACTGGGATGCTGACGTCAAACTGGGTCTCATTCTAGTGCAGCTTTTGCTACCTGGATCTGAATTATGAATTAAGAAATGATTGATTTACTTGCAATAGTTTCTTATTCTCCTCCATGTAACACTGTCATACCAAGTTTATATCGGGATGAAATGTTGGGAACCATACTAAAATGCTAATATAAACTTAATAACCTATCAATCACCTGTGCTTTTTAAGAGGCAATTCCGTGTTGAGATAACATGCTTTTAATTACCTGCTAATAAATATTTCATTTCTTTTTAAATAGTCGGAGCTTGTGGACCTGGCAGAAAATATTCACCAGAAACTGTCCTATTTCATTGAACTGGAAAATATTAATACAGTAGGTACAGTTGTTTAGCTTCTCACCATTTCTTTAAAAAAAAAGCCCCAGTCTCTGAATTTGAAGTTCTTTCTAAAAGCGTATAAAGAAGTTTAATTAGTTCTCATTTAATAATTTGTGTTTTATGGTTGAAATGTAATAAAGAAATGTACACAGAACTCATTAAAACTTTGGTTCAAGAAAACATGGGTAAGGCTTTGCCCTTTGGAAGATTCTAATTTCATCTTTAATAGCCATAGCAAGAGCCCTTAGACTTATAAACTGCTTCACAGGGCTTCACCGTCCTCTCTAAGCGGTTTACAGAGTCAGCCTCTTGCCCCCAACAATCGGGGTCCCCGTTTTACCCACCTGAGAAGGAGGGAAGGCTGAGTCAACCTGGAGCCTGGTGGGATTCGAACTGCCAAATTGCAGGCAGCCGGCAGTCAGCAGAAGGAGCCTGCAGTGCTGCCCTCTGACCACTGTGCCACAGAGGCTCCTTAAAGACAACAAAAGAGGAAAAGCCTGAGATGCACTGAAATGGAAACACAAGGCAAGAGAGGGTAGATCGGGGGTCCCCAACCTTGGCAACTTTAAGACTTGTGGACTTCAACTCCCAGAATTCTCCAGCCAGGTTGGAGAGCTCTGGGGCAGAAGGCGGGGCCTGGGCAAGGTGCAGCACTCCTCCAGCCGCCCTTCAGAGCCGGTGCTGAGCGAGGCGGGAGGGACCCACAACGGGCTCTGAGAGTTGCAGCAGCCCCTGCAGTGTCCCTGGGCTCACCATTGGGGAGGGCGACCCAAAGTTACAGCGTCCTGCAGGGACGGGATGGCCCTTCGTGACCTTCACGGACAGCTCTGACCAGTCTGGGGTGGGGGTGGTGGGGGGAACTGGCAGGAGGCGGCAAACGGCACTCCCATCGGCTCCTCCACCTCCTCCTCCTCCTCCAGCCCCTCTGTTCTGCTCAGAGCCTCTTTGTCTTGCCCGCCTAGAGATACGCCAGCCGGCATTCTGTCCAAGAATGCCCTTGAAGGACCGCGGTTTGTGGCTCCTGATTCTTCTACGTTGACGAGAGGTGGGAAAGGGAGATTAAGAACCGCCGTTCCAAAGAGAATACTGAAAGGGTTTTTAAAATGGTAGAAAATAATGTGTATTGTTTTAAACACTGGAAAGCATATTGTGTAATAATGGTACTAAACCAAGATTTCTTCGGGTGTGCATTTGTAATGACTTCTATTCCTTGTTTTGCCTCCAATAAGAAATTGAATTCTCCCACGCTGTCTGTCAGCAGTGAAAGCTTCATCTCGATGCTGAACAAGCTGGACGACTGCATAGCCTATGTGTCCTCCCATGTAAGTATCGCGCCGCTCCTCCTCCTCCTCCTCTTCCTCCAGACTGCTTTAAACATCACTGGCGGCTTCCAGGCACTCTTGCCATCTTTTCCATTTTTCTTCATCTCTGCGTGGACTTTGTGTGGAGAGTCACCGAGAGGGTGAGATGGGCAGTGTATAAATTAGATAAATAAAAACATTTCACTAATTTCTGTCTGGAGGATAGAGCAATATAACGGATATTTGCCTTCCAGGCCAAAGAATGTGTCCTTTTACTTTTTTTCAGTAGTTAGCTCAGGGGTGTCCAACCTTGGCAACTTCAAGACCGGTGGACTTCAACTCCAGAATTTCCCATCCAACCATCCATCCATCCCCATGCTGGCTGGAGAATTCTGGGAGTTGAAATCCACAGGTCTTGAAGTTGCCAAGGTTGGATACCCCTGACTTAGGTCTATAGCAAATATGACGTTTTTGCTTGCTTTTAATTTGGTGCAGGGGGGAACTTTGATTATCTAGAATGTTTCTGCACATTCAGTTTGAAGCATGAAATCCATCAATCCCTTATTATTATTTCACTTTTTTACTTATCACTCTTGCTTAACGCCCTTTCCTTCTTTTGCAGCCAAATTTTAGGGACTGCGCTGTGTATCTGGCAAAGTGCAACCAGTGTCTTTCTAAAGCGGTGCATCTTATGAAAGCATACGCGGTGAACACCCTGCAGAACCTCACAAATCAGTTAATGAAAAGGGTACGCTATCAGCTCATGTACATTCAATAGGGTTACATCTGTGTTCAGAGGGAATCGTCTGCACAAATGGCCTCAACGATGCCTTACTGGTGGCGCAAGGATGGGCAGCGTTTTTTTGGCCAAATGGTGCGTTTTTCTGTGGGGTGAAATCCATACCTACCTTTGGTGTTCTCTGTTCACCCGGGACCCCTTTCCACTGTGCTATGATTCACATTCAGGGCAAAGAGAGTGACAAACAAAAAAATCTCCACACCACAAGCCAGGCAAACACCTGGGCACAAACAGATCCCCCCCTGATACCTCCAGCTCAAACACACCCCAACCAGGCACCCAGATGAAACCTAGCTTCCTAACAAATGATAGCCGTCCATTTACTTGGAGCCAAGCCGCACTAAAGGCCTCCAATACAGGAAACACAATGTTGTCAGCCAACCAAGACAAAAAAAAAGCCACAAAACAGACAGAAGATATTAGAAACACCAATCAAGCAGAACACAGCAAACTCCAAGACCAATAAACACAGACCAAGACTCCCAACCAATCAGGATGAAGAAAAAAAAAACCATTCTGGCACAGCAGTAGGCTAGCACCAAATTTAAAACTGAAACGGCTGTGAAAGTCTGACTCACAGACGAACACAATACAGAAGCCTGATGATGGCAGATGAGATTCTGCCGAAACGTTGCTACAACTTTAAATGCATAACTATAATGACGTGAAAAAATACCCGGATAAAGCTGAATACCATACATGTAAGTACCGGCAAAAACTTAAGAAACATATATATATATATAATATATATGTTTTCTTAAGTTTTTGCGGGTACTTATATATATAATATATATGCTTTCTTAAGTTTTTGCGGGTACTTATATATATAATGTTTTCTCAAGTTTTTGCAGGTACTTACATGTATGGCATTCAGCTTTGTTCGGGTATTTTCCCACGTCATTGTAGTTGTGCTTTTAAAGTTGTAGCAACGTTTCGGCAGAATCTCATCTGCCATCATCAGGCTTCTGTATTGTGTTCGTGTGTGTGGGTGTGGGTGTGGGTGTGTGTGTGTGTGTGTGTGTGGTGCAATAACACAGTGTGTAGACAACTTTTTCTTTCTTTTAGGATCCTTTGCTGGCTCCAAATTCAGACAACGCCTTTACTTTGTTTTATCTGAAGTTCAGAGCTGCTGCACCCAAAGTCCGGGTAGGTCGAACAGTGGAGGGAGACGGATAGAAGGAATGCAACATTATTGAGAAAGACTATTTGCTTTTATGCTCAAAGAAAACTTACTAGTTTGGCTTATATAGGCCTCTACGCTTCCTGGGATACCTCGAAGGTTGACAAAGGCAGTTAGTGCTGACCTCCAGGTCCCGAAGTTGGGTCTCTGGCCAAAGGGTGGGTGGTGGGTGGTGGAAATGCTTCCGCTGTAGGGCCTTTGGGTGTATCAGAACACTGCGATGTTGGTCCGTTTGGCAAGGTCGCAGTTGACAGCCAGTACATCCTCTCCACATATACTTGAGTCAAACTTTTGTTGCATTGGCTTTGCTTCACTATCTCTTAGTCTCTGGAATTAGCTGCTTTAATCATATTTGGATTTCCAATTTGGGATTTTATATCCTTTCACTCCTGGGTCATGAAATTATACCTAACCTGTCACCTTTTAAAAGACTGGGAGGTTTGAATTAATAGGATTGCAGAAAAAAAACCCATTTACTCTAGAAAGACAGGAAGGCAAGATGTTTCACATGGGAAATTTATAAGTATTTCTTCAGAAAAGAGTCTCTTTTGGAGTGCAGAGAGGATTCAGGGTAACTGAACTGAACCAAAAAAAAACGGTTGAAACGGGAAAGCTTTATGACGGATCGTTTGTCTTTTTTTTCCCTCCTTGTTTCCTTAGACACTTTTTGAACAAATCGAGCAACGATCTGAGAAAATGCCGGAGTATGTAGATTTACTAGCATTTTATATTAAAATGAATGCAAAATACTGTTGTGTGGATTGAGGCCCAAGAAGGAGCCACCCGATTCTCATTCTCTCCATGAGTACAGCAGGCCTGGTTGGGGAGACCCACCTGTGGTCCCGGGGGGGGGGGGGGGGGGGCAGGCCTCGGTTTCCCTTTGGCCCCATCCGTTCAAACCCCTGCTTGATGGCTTTGCAAGTGAGAGAGAGAGAGACAGAGACACCCAGGATATTCCCAAAAGTTGCTGAATTCTCCCTAAGCAGCCCTGGGCCTCTTCTTTTCTTTTTGAAAGTACTTTACATTAAACGGTTTTACAGTGCTGGAAACCTGTGCAAACTGAAATCAGAAGAAAAAAAGAATAGAAAAGAAGAAATACAAAGTGCAAAAAGGAAAAGAGAAAAAGAATAGAGAAGTGATTCCCAATCTTCCTTGCAAAAAGTAGAGGCAGATGAATGGTTCCTCTCATCCCCTGTGCGATTGTACGCAGGCTTCACCGGATAGCGCCACCTCCCCCAATACAATGACCAGTCCAAAGATGGTTGTCATTTCTGTCCAAATGTTGGAAAAAAGCCCATAAAGGTTTCCAGAATTTTATAAAACTAATCCATATTTTAGCCACGATCAAAGAAGTGAACTTTATATTCCTTTCTTTCGCTTCTAACCACGGAATGGAAGCAAGCAATCTTTCACTTGTTTATGTTTTAAGCTGAAAGTCTGTGGTTTTCTGTGCTGGGGACTATTTGTTAAGTGACTGAGCAAGGCCACGCCTCGTAAGCGGGTGAGGACACAGATTGCTGTCTATTTCCAGAGTTTAAAAAGGAAAAAAAACCCAGTGGAGATGACTGAGAGGCCTTTAAAATTATTCCTAACCTTGAAAATGGCACGATGGCTGCGCTGTGGTTTCTCGCTGGTTGGCTACGTAATTTCAGTCATGTGAATGACTGCCGGCCCCAAAAAGCCATTCCCCTTTCACTGCTCATTCTTAGCAGAAAAGAAAAGAGGCCGTATAAAATGTAGTTAGTTTACTACCTGTAAAGTTTCGTTTCTCTCTGAATTGCATTATTTTTCTCCCCCCCCCCCCCCCTTTGTCTAGATACCGGCAACTATTAAGTGAAATCCACCACTGTTACCTCAATCAGAGAGAACACCTGTTGGGGCCTAGCATCACCAGCACGGTCACAGAATTAACTAATCGAAACAACAGAGATCATTGCGCTCTGGTAAAGTCTTGTTTTTTTCCGTTTTATCTTTCTGTCTTTGCGTTTTCATTGTTTTTTAAATGAAATGTTGGCTCCTTTTGAATTTAAGAGAAAAATATTTTGCTCACATGTGTATATTATTCTCAGTGACGTGCATTTTTTTCTCTCAGTTTTATCATGCAGCAAGCCCGTTTTTTTCTTAACAATTCCAAAAGAGATCAAAACTGCCTGGTGGACTTTGCTTTTATTTGGCCAATTTGCTTATAGACAAACACCTTTTTAATTCACTGTGGTTTGGAAGACCCCAGAGAGAGAGAGAGAGAGAGAGAGAGAGAACTAATTCATGAATGTTGGCTAACACTTGAGTGGCGTCAGTTGAGTAATTGCGTTGTCTAACTTGAGTTGCAATAGTGATCTATATCTTGACTGAAACTGCGGGCAGCGTTTCTTTTCATGGCACTGGGTAACAATCCAGTCCGTGAATGGAAGCCTGCGAGGGAAGAAGCAGAGAAGCCAGGGCTGAGCTCGCGCGCGGTGTGACTCCAGGGCTGCCTCACGACCGTCTCCCTACCTGCCAAGGCGGGAGTCACCCAGGCCCCATCTCAGCATGAAGGGGAACCGGTTCAGGGATGCTAACCAGCCTGTGTCTAACCAAGCATCTCTTTGTGACGGACTTCAGGTACGAAGCGGCTGTGCCTTCATGGTTCACGTGTGCCAGGATGAACACCAGCTGTTTGACGAGTTCTTCACAAAACCAACACCCAAACTGGAGTAGGTGACCCATGTCACAGTATCGCTTCTCCTACCAAATCCTACCAGCAGTGGGGAGCGAAATGACCCATTTCATTCGTCCACTTTTTGCTGGGTGCCCTTGGTCTCCCCTCTGGGTGGAAAAGCATTTATGAACATTTCTGATCTTTTGGTGTCTTTGTTCTTCTCTCTCTCTCTCTCTCTCTCTTTTTTTTTTTAGTGAGCTTCTGGAAAAGCTGTGCTTGTCATTGTATGACGTCTTGAGGCCCCTGATCATCCACGTAATTCATTTGGAAACCTTGTCTGAACTCTGCGGGATCCTTAAAAATGAAATGCTGGAAGATCATGTGCAAAACAACGGTGAGTATAAGAATCAAAACAATCCGAATAAGGGCAGGCATTTTAAACGTGACTGGATAGTGTGAACACAGGAAGTCCTCAGTTGGTGGCCAATCACTTAGCAACCTTTCAGAGTTACAACACACACACACACACACACACACACACACAGAGCTCCTTATAACCCAGTTTCAAAATTATGCCCCCCGCAGAGATTCCCCCAGACACAACCAACCGCAAGGACATTGCAGCACACACACCACCAATCTTAACATTAGTAACTAACATTATTAGATAAACGTATACAAATAAAAGTTGTTCTGGTTCTATTCTTGGAAGTCCGTCCATTCTAAGGAGAGGCAGTTCCTTGTTCCCCAGTTGGAAAATGAAACAGAATGGCAAATAAAGAACGTTTACCACTAGAGATCATTCCTAAATTCAGACCAGGAACTTTAGGGCAGAGCCGTTTTCGTCCGGGTAGGATTAGAGTAGCGTTTCTCAGCCTTGGCGACTTTGAGGACCTGTGGACCTAAGAGCCCATGAATCCCGTGGCTGGCAGGAGAATTCTGGGCCCTCCAGTTGCCGCGGCTGAGAAAGCTCCCGCCTAGTGCCTCTTTTATGGTGACTGGGAGAAAGTTGGAGAGAGGGAGAACTCTGGTATTTTTTCTCTTCGCAGTGAAGCAGCTGGGGGCTTTCGCTGCCGGAGTGAAGCAGATGCTGGAGGATGTTCAAGAGCGGCTGGTTTACAGGACCCACATCTACATTCAGACCGACATTCTGGGCTACAAGCCTGCCCCCGGGGACCTGGCCTATCCTGCCAAGTTGGAAATGATGGAGGTAAGGGGGGTTGGGGGGGGCATTGCAGAGGAAGACAAGGCATCACCTTGACAGAAGGATGAGGAGCCCGGCAGGCGCCGCTGGTTCGTTTGTGCTTTTAAAATGACATTACCAGGAGGCCTCCAGCACTGCCCTGTCGCTGGGCTCAGGGCCTGGAACGGGGTTGAGAAGCTCATGAGAAAACGGCCCAAAGTTCTGTCTATGTGGACAACTAAACCCGTGTATACATAGAGATAGTCCTCGACTTACAATTGGCCCTGCAGTTTCAGTCGTAAGTCATGAAGCAAAATGGACACTCTGGATTGGTGGCTTTCTTGTATGCCGGTATTGGCGGATATCGAACAAAAATGATATTCTCTAAATAAGATTCAGTGTAATTTCAGCCAGTAGTTCTGCCACCCCAGACATTATTTTTGCAGAAAGATCTTTCATTCCAGAGTCAGTCTGTACTGAGGGAGATCAACACGGAGGAGTGGCGGGGGGGGGGGGGGGGAGAATTGGGTTAAGATAATTATAACAAGTAATAAAATAGCCAAACGTCTTTTGTGGGCTCCTTCACAAAATGGATTTTTCATGGCAGCAAATTGCCCAGAGCTTAAAAGAGGAAGAGAAGAAATCGCACGCGGAGGCTTCCTCGACAGCTGCAAAGCAGGAAGATCCAGACAGCTGCAGCGAGGTAAAACTTGGTATGTATGTGCAGTTGTGCAAAGTTGTGTCCTTGAAAAAGCCCACTGGTAGCAGTTGCATTTGGACACCGATTCTCAGCGTCTAGAAAGGCCATGAGGGGAACAAACGCAAGCCGCCTCGTTGGCTTGGCTGAAGGGATCACTGCTTTAGGCTGTTGTTTTCTGGACATTGTTTGGTTTAAAGGATAATGGCGGATTCTTGCCGCGCCTGGAAAGAGCCCGGTGCTTCAGTCCGAAGGCATTGGGAATGGCCTTGAGGGGAGAAGAGAAGGGCAGAGCCTTCCTTTCGCTCTTAGTACGGTAGATCTCATACTAGGGTGTGGTACACAGGTGATCCCTGGCGACCCAACATTTCCCGAAGCACCTGGAGGAGGGCCAGCTGGGGGGCTCTGGAGTTGAAATCCACACTTCTTCAAGGCTGAAACATGCACCTAAACCATCCCGCCTTCCGCATTTGCAGATACGCTGGGACCTTGTAGTCCGAGAGCCCATAACTCCGTTTCCCCTGCGGATCTCCACGGGATGTGGTACCCCACCGTGAGGAGGACCCTGGTCTGCCTCTCCAAGCTTTACAGGTGCATCGATGTAAGCAGTTAACACCACCACTACTACTACTACTACTACTACTATTATTATTATTGTTATTATTATTATTATTATTATTAAATCTTTGGTGAGATTCACGGCCTTTGGGGCTGGCTGGTAGCTCAACAGCTCAAGTCCTAACCAAGGACCTAGGAACTATTCAGGTAGCATCGGAGGATATAAGCTGTTCCAAGTAGGGTGGCTTTTTGTAGAATCAAGGCACTGAAGTCTGATAAATTCAGCATTATCATCATCATTATAATTACTACTACTACTATTTATTGTGTGGAATAACGTAAATCTTTTAGTAACTCGCCCTGTTGTTTCAGGTTTATTGCCTGATAGGTTTGGGTAAATAAATCACACTTAACCGGGTAAAGGGAAGGTGCCAGCTGTATAACCTTCTGCCCCCCCCTCCCTCCCCTTCTCCAGGGAACGGTCTTCCAAGGATTGTCGCAGGAGGCGCTGTCGGCCTGCATACAGTCCTTGTTGGCGGCTGCAGACTCGATTGCTAAAAGCAAGGTCAGGTACAAGCGCTGGTCAGGAGCAGGGGGGCGGGAGGGGGAGTCCTTGGCAGGGGCATTCAAGTGGGGGTGGGGCAGAGGGGTTTGCTCTGAGGAAAGGGGGCTCCGTCCAGTTTGCCTCCCGTCCCGACCTCTCTGCGTGGCCTCAAAGCTGCTTCTGGCTGGATTTTTGTCAGTGACAGGTCAGTCCTCTTGTGTCCGCCTGCCTTGACCTCTGACGCTGTTGTTGTTGTTGTTGTTGTAATTTAGACTCAGATCGACGGGCAGCTTTTTCTCATAAAGCACCTTCTGATTCTCCGTGAGCAAATTGCTCCCTTCCACACCGAATTCACCATTAAGGAAATTTCGCTGGATCTGAAGAAAACCAGAGGTAATTGAGTTGGCGTTGAAGACGCCCCAAGCTCAGCAGGGGTGAGAACCCAAAGTGTGTTCCTCCTCCGGATCGAGGCCAGGCGGGAAACAGGACTGGGTCAGCTAAAGCGACTCACAAGGCTGCATTAACAGAAGCTGGCGAGGCTGGAAGTTCAGCCTTCCTGCCTTTCCTCCTCCACAGTGGGTGCGTTTGGTCAGACGTTGGAATGGGCGGATAATGAGTAGTGCGTTGTATGGTTTATGAGTACGGGGGCATTTCGGTCAAAAAACTTGCCACTAGGCTGAATCTCTGTGGAGAAATTCCCCGTCACCCAGGCCACGGTTGTCCCAAAGGGGCTTTTCTGCAGTTCCAAGGAGGCTCCAGAACCAGGAGGGTCCCCCCGCGACCCACCCATTTGCCCCACTCGGGGGATCTGGAGGACACGGGAAAACCTCCAAGTGGCCTCAGTGATTCTCTCCCAGGGAACTCACACGCTGACACGATTACAAGGGGGATAAATCAGTCCTTCCCTTCCCCACCATCCAGTCAGAGCTGAAGAAGCTTCTTGGATGAGAAACGAAACGTCCTCAAAGGACAAACAAGAAAGTCCAGTCGCCGCCTGAAGAAAAAGCACCTTGGGGATTGTCAAGAGGCTGGAAGTTACTAAGGAAAGATCAAAATCACGTGCTGCCATGCATGGAAAGCCTGGGATCTCTACGTGGTCTTCAAAATTCACATGGGGATTCCTAGAAGTTCCATTCGACTTGAATGCATAACACAAATATTCATAAATATTCCTTACTAAATCGGTTCTCTTTTCTCAGATGCTGCCTTTAAAATCCTGAATCCCATGACGGTTCCCCACTTCTTCAGACTAAGTAGCAACAATGCAATCATACAGTTCTTGCTGGAGGTAACAAGGAGGCTCCCTACAAAATGCCAGCCCTGCCTGGGAAAATCACGCTGGGGCTGTGGCACATTCCAAATTTCCCCTCGCAGGGCACGCCAGAGATCAGGGAGCACTACATCAACTCCAAGAAGGACGTGGACCGGCACCTCAAGCTGGCTTGCGAGCAGTTCATTCAGCAGCAGACCCAGCAGCTTGTCGAGCCCCTGCAGGAGTTTCTGTCAAAGGTATTAAAAGGACTAGAAATTTTGTTTTTATTCTAAGAGAGAGAGAGAGGGGGGGGGGGGAGGGAGAGAGGGGGGGGGAGGGAGGGAGCCTGTGAACGGGCAGGTTCACTGCTGGATGGCCAGTTAATGTGCTCCAGGGCTGAAGGGACCTTTTGAGCCAGCTGAAGGGCTTTCTACGGAATATTATAAGCCTATTTCACGCGTATTTCCTCCTCCTCCTCCTCCTCTTCCCCTCCTTCCTTCAGGTTTCAGCCTTGACCGCGGTGGCTTCTCAGAGGGGTCCCAAGTACAATCTCTCACAGCAGCCTTGGGCCCAACCAGGTAGCTTTTTCCAGCCGCGGGAAACTCTGCGATCCGCCTCTGAGCTTTGTTGATTTTGAAGGCTTTTTAAATAAAATCACTGTGGCAGGTTTTATTTGGTTTGGGTTGCTCTCCGATCAGCTGCCACCTCTTTTCGATTTAATTATGTAAAATTTAGCATTAATAGAAGAAATGGATTTTGTATCTTGAAGTTGAACCCCTCGTAAGCCCGCTTGGTCCTTTTCAGCCGCCATCCCACAGAAAGAATTGACCTACGACCAATCACTTAGCGACCTGTTGAAGTTACAACAGACCCCCGTTACAAAGCAATGGGTTTGCTTAGCAACTGCCCTGTCCCCTTAACAACCCCTGCAAAACAAAGGGTCATAAAATCAAGTCTGGTCACCTGGTGACTAGCTTCACAACTATCACAACTTGCAACTGAAATTGTGGGACTCTATAGCCATAAACCAAGGATTGCTTGTAATCGCATTCCTCAATGTATTTTTCCCCACACGTGGTTGTTGATTTTAGAGAGTCGGTTTGTGTATAGAAATATAGTCAGTGGAAAGGAGCCTTCTAAAACCCAGAGAAGGGGGGGGGAAGAGATTCTGTTCCAGGAGAAGCTCTGCAGCATGAGAGCCATTGTGTCTTTTATTCATAGCGAAGATCAACGACTTGGTGTCCTCCACCTACAAGAGAATAAAAACGAAGCTGCCGCCAACCTTACAGAGCCTGTCGCTTTATTTGTCGAACAAGGACACCGAATTCATCTTGTTCAAGCCCGTGAGGGTAGGTCTCGGCTAGCATCGGATGCGGTTTGTGAATATGTGCCTAACACACTCGACTCGGGTGCTAACCTGCGCGGGATCCCTTGCTCTGCGTTGTTCTGCTCACCGTCCCTCCTTTTACTACGATTGGCCCTGCCAGGGTTCTCAGACGTGGCAATTTCCGGACAGCCTGGCTGGGGAATTCTGGGAGTTGAAGTCCACGCACCTGAAAACAGCCAGTTGGAAACGGTGGTTCCCGCCATCTCTCCCCTGCTAGCTCCTTTCTCTCTCCGCGGATCTCAAATAAATGGTCCAAATCGGCCCCCGAGCCCCTGGGTGGGGCTGCACGTGTCTCTGAGAGAATTGAGTGGTGTGACTTAAGTGCTTGCCGGATTACGCGGAGGACTGTGGCACAACCTTGGAGCTCGGTATTGGTGCACACGTTGCTTTTAAGAGAATGAAGAAGTCACGAGGTGTTTTTTTTCTTCTTCTCCTTTTCCATTAAGAACAATATCCAGCAGGCGTTTCAGAAGCTGCATGCCGTCCTAAAAGAAGAATTTAGTAGCGAAGATCTCCAGATCATAGCTTGTCCGTCAATGGAACAGGTTATCTAACCGTTTCTCTTTTAAAAACTATCTGTCCTTTATTTTGGGAGTAAACTTTTAGGTACAAACATTTATGGGGAGAAAGTAGAAAGGATGGCTGTGGGACACCGGTAGTTTTAATTTCCTGAAAAAATGGCAAATGGACATTTGCTTTATGAATCTTCAAGGAAGTTATTTGTGTTTCTAAAAAGCCGCCTTTGTCTTTCAGGTAAATCTCCTTTTGTCAGTAACCAAGTAGCCAAAGCTCACACGGCTTCTTCTTCGTAGCCTCCGTGGTGGTTGGAGAGGATCCCACTTCCCATCCCTCGAAGGCGGGAGAGAGAAGAGTGATTGCTGCTGTTCTGCCAGTTCAGAAGCATCCCTAAAGATTCGTGGAAAGCGCCTCTCTCTCTCTCTCTCTTCCTGGCGGCAGCTACTGTGGTGAAAAGCAGCCCCCTGCTTGCATTCCTCTGCTCCATTTCGTACCCAGAGAAGATCTGCTTTGCCAACTCCCTTAAAATAATTTGGAACAACTGCAGTTTGGAGAACGGATGCCTTTTATTCATAAACTGTACATCAGGAACACTTTGAAGTGTATATACATGCCTTCCCAACGAAGTAATATTGCCAATAATGAGCGTGATTATATTGTTCATACATGCCAACAAATCGTCAGACTTTGTAGAGTGCAAATGCTAATAGTGAATTTATGGAAGATGCCATATAATCAGATTATGGTATAGGTATAGCACTTAATGTAATCTACTTCGAGATACCAGTGGTTTTTTCCCCCAAAAAACCTTTATACTGATGAATGCTGACATTGTTTTTATTCCTGGCAAATAGATTGCCTTGCCTTAAAATTATGTCCACAAGTTTATGCAGAAAATACAGCGCGGTTGTAATAAATTCCCATTTAATAGGTTATGACTGATCCATAATTAATATGTAGAAAATGTGATGTGGAAAGATTGGGAGAATGGAGTATGTAATTGAAGTGTAGAGCTGCAAGATCTCTTGCAAAAACAGAAGCAAACTCAATTTTTTCCCATAATTAAATCTGCCCTTGAATTAGAACAGTGTGTTTGTTACTGTGAAGTTACAAAAAGACATGCCTTGTCTCTAAACTGATTGTTGTGCATTTTTACCAGGCGTGGAGAAGTATTGAAGTTTGCATTTTACACCTAGTATATATTGTATTATAAGTAAGATTAAAACATTATATTGTTCAGGGAACCCAGGTAATTTTTAAATGAGGTGTGTTTATATATCTTTCTGTTTAAAATAATTGGTATTTAGAAAATAGTTCAAATACTAAAAGTTTTGCACAATCCAGACTTTGTTCTGTATTGCTCTGTTTAATATTACACTCATACTGTTTTAAAATTTTTATGTTTCAATTCTTTAGGGAGATAAATTAATTTTAAAGAACTGAAGTCAATGTTTGTAAGCATTAGAAAATAAGTGGCATCAGATTTTATTCTAATCCAGTTATTGGTACGCTAGTTAAGTGAAACACATATGTAAAATAATCAGCTGTGAATTTTGAGTACAGAGATTTTCAATCGAATAGAATGTGAATAAGTGTATCTTAAAGTTGGAAGTGGGTAATTTAAACGCTTTACTTTCTAAAACAGAGAATTTCTATTACAAACATTAACATTATTTTATTATTCAGTGACTTTCCAAATCACAGAATAAAAATATAACCTGTACAGATAGTTAGCTAAATAAACAGTGTATATAATTTTTCTAATCTTTGTGTGATCTTGTTCTCATTTTTAAAAAAAGGTTTGCTTTCTTATTCTGGGCGGGTTTCGTTTTATCCAATATTCTTCAGGAAACTTTACCTTGTTAAAGCCTTTAAGATCTTAATTGCAGATATAGAAATATTCTCCACGGCATAGCTGTCTCGATTAAAACTTCTCTTTAGGTCCTTTCGAAAAGTACGTGTTATATCGTCTTAACTAGTATAAAGGAAAAAAAAACCTTAAAAGTTCTGTTAAAAAATTACATGGTTATTACCAGTTATTTTATGCGCATGTAGTTAAAGTGATTAAAAACAATACACAGAAGAGATACAAAAGGTTGCCAGAACACCTCAGAAATGTTTTTTAAAAGATTTAGGTGGCAAATAAATATAGTTGAGCCCTTCAAGAAGAGGATAAATTCAAATAAATCTGCAGCCAGGATCCGTTTTTTCAAAATGTATGTTTGTTTGTCTTGAGACCTGTTGAATCCAAGCAACTGCCTGGATTCATCCTCACCCTCAAGTGTTCTTGGCAAGATTTTGGCAGTGGGTTGCCGCTGCCTGCTTCCTAGGGCTGAGAGAAAGTGCCTGCTATATATATATGTGTACACACACACACACACACACACACACACACCCTGCCCAGACAATGCTGTGGACCTGGTTCAGGCATCGCTTATCTGACACGTCCTGGATAGAAGGGAGAGGCCTTCCAATCAGCTTTTCTGCCGTCCTCTCCACTCTCTGCACCGCCTTCCTGTCTGAAGCAGGGACACCTCCAAGCCCGACGGTAATGCAGCACGGCAGGATGCTCTCGGTCGTCCCTCCACGGAAAGTGAGAAGGGAGGGTTGCTCTCCTCAGGCGGGGCAGAGAAGGAAGGCACCGCTGTGCCTGCTTGGCCAGGGCCTCGCTGTTGAGACCAGGCTAACCTGCTTGACAGCTGCGCCGCCAAAAACGTCAGACTATTAACCGCCTCCAGTTGAATTAGCAAGAACTCTTCTAAGCAATGAAGCATCATGTCGGCATCCACAAAGCTCCCTAAAACCAGTTTGCAAACCACGTTGGGGCACCGCCTGGAATGGCTGGGATCAGAGGGCAGCTCCTAAGACAGGAGCCGTCAAAGGTCGGTCTGGAGGAAGACGCAACCCGGCCACGGTGTCCAACCCTCTGGGCGGAAGGTTCAAAGCTCACCCTCTGCCAAGAGCAACCCATTTACTTAGCACGGAGGCTCTCGATTGCTATGGAAACGCTCTCAAGAGCTCCTGAAATTGGCCTGGATACGCCAAGAGGGAAGCAAAGGGAAGCTGCAGAACTCAATCGAAAAGAAAAGAAAAGAAAAGAAGAAAGGGAGAGGGCAAAGTCTCCAGAGCGGTGGAATCTCAGCTGACCTTGCAAGGAAAGCAGGCCGGGAAGGAACCCTCCAAACGGAAAGCCACGCTCTCCGAAAGCCACGCCAGAAGAGCTGCAGGGATGTTTCGGCCCAAACCAAAGCCGCATCTTTCCTTAAAACGGATGCAGTAACTCAGAAGCTTTGGGGACTACCTAACCTGAGGTACAGGCAAACACAATATGGACGGGCAACACAGTCGTTAAGTGAAGCAATCACAAAGCGTGGGTGTGCCCAACCAGAGGCAGACGAAGCTGGGGACCGGGCTGCAGAGGGAGGCCAGGTCTCTGGGATGAGCCCACCTCCCGCCCAGGAAGGAGGCTGGTTTGCAAGGCCCTTTCCGAGCCAGTCCCCGAGCCCCGTCTCTTCACGCAGAGCCAGATGATGGGAATGTCCCGATGGCGCCAATCCTGATTAAACCCGCCCACCAGAGCGCTGAAATCCCCCCACACAATGAGCTTAGGGCCACGCAACGGCCCAGCTGAGGCCTTCATATGAAAGGACAATTAGGATTTTAGTATTTGTAACGGACACCCAGTAGGGTGATTGAAATATAATGAAGGCTGCTGAAGGATATTGTTGCTTCCAAAGGTACAGAAGGGATAAATGAGGAAGACAAACAGAAAAAGCTACAACAGGCGGTTCTGTTTATTAAAAAAAACCCCATCTGTGTTCAGAAATGACCTTGGGAAGTTTGCAAGCTGGGTCTTTCCAGGGCAATTCCCGGTTGTCCTAGGGGTGCACTTTGTCAGGGGACACAGGATGATCCACTGTCCTTGACTTGGTGCTTTTCACCTACAGCAGGCAAACGTCTCCAAGCGAATGGAAGAATAGCAAAGGGTACCAGGGCCGGGTCACCAAGGATGCCTGCAGACAGCTAAGAACCGTCGATCCGGTGACAGGAAATAAAAACTCAAAATGAATTGAGGCCAGGAAGCCAAGGACATCCCGGAGTCCCCCCAGCCCCTCCAGGAGGAAGGGCGTTCCAAGGAGACCAAGCACTCCTGAGGGAAGGCAGCCGTGCTTAGGGCTCCCAAGGCAGAGGGAAAGCCCTCCAAAGCCCTGCCCTGCTCCCTTCTTCTCTAACCAGCCACCCTGACCTCAGGCTGAGTCACGGAGAGTCCTGCAGGCCTGGCGAGTGCACGGAGACAGAAGGCGGCCTGGGGGGTGAGGGACGGGACATCTTTCTGCAAAAAGGGACAAAGGAAGATTCCCCCAAACTAACATATAAACCAGGATTAAAATCTGAAACTTGGGAGGTTCTGGAGCAGACCTTCAAGCGGAGCCAGGCGGTTCCTGCCAGGTGGCATGGATCCCTCGAGGGCAACTCTGCCCACCTCCCTCTTTCAGCGTCTGGAGCAGCAGCTTCCTTGGTCGATGCCCTCCTGGGACACCGCGACACCAGGGCCCGGGACCAGGATCCCCTCTCTGCCGATGAAAGAGGGGCTGCCAGGCCCTCCAACCAGCCCTGGGCCCCCCAACCCTCCCCCCCCTCCTGCCTTTAGCCTCGTTTCTTGGCCCCACCCGGGGGGGAGGGAGGGGGGCCCTTCCAGGAGCGGGAAGCCCAGAACTTTCCAGAATGCAGCTGGTTCTGCTCTTCTCAATTGGCCAGCCCAGCTGGGCCCTGAAATGGGCTGCAAGCAGGCAGCCAGGACTCCGCTTGCTTGGTCCAATCCCCGCGCGACGCTTGCAAGCAAGGAAGGGGCCAGGAAGCCTCGCCAGGAAGAAGATTGCAACAACGGCACCGCTCGGCCCTTTCCGGACTCCGAAGCATCAGAAGCGACACCGGGGCTCCCTTTGCAGGAGGCCGCTCGGGATCATGCCCAGTTTTTTTGCCCGAATAAAGGCGGAATTGCTGCACGGGGACCGAGGTTCAGGCTGCGGGTTCGGTGGCAGCAAAGCCTTCGAGCAAAGCCCCCGGCACGCCCGCTTCCCCTCCCCCCGGAGGAAAGACCTTCCCCGCCGTCCGTAACGCGCATTCACACGACACGCGAGCTTTCTCCTCGGGCTTCGTGACGTCAGCGCAGCCGCTGTCCCCGGCCTCATTTGCATAGCCCCTCCCGGCGCCCAATCCCGCGACGCGCCCTGCTTTGCATACGCGAGCCGGGCCAATCAGCGAGCGAGGGGCCGGGCCACCACGTGCTGTTGCTAAGCTTCGGCTTCGGGGTTGTTGCTATAGCGGCCGGCCTATCAGCGCCCGCGACGCCCGGGCCCTCCACGCTCGTCCGCCTCCGCGGGCGGGCCCGGCGTCCCCCTCCGAGTGGCGATTGGCCGCTCGGCGGCCCCGCCTTCGGCGACTGGCGGGCGGGCCTGTCCGTCGAGCGAGCGACCTGCCAACCGGGGCGGGAGGCGGCGCGCCCGTGGCCCCAGCCCGTCGAGGTGGCGGCGGCGGCGGCGGAGGCGATGGAGTGGAACTCGCTGCTGATGCTGCTCGAGGCCGCCGAGTACCTGGAGCGGCGGGAGAGGGGTGCGCGGGGCGGGGGGGAGAGCGGGAGGGCCGGGGGGGGCGGGAGGGCTCCGGGCCTCTCTGACGCGGCGCTTTCTCCCCGCAGAGGCCGAGCACGGCTACGCCTCCGCGCTGCCCTTCGAGCGGGCCTGTGCCCGGAGGAGGAGCGCCGCCAGGAAGGCCCCCGGCAGCCGGTGAGTGGCCCTGCGGGGGGAGGGGAAGGGGAAGGGAGGGGGGGCGCCGCCGCCATCTTCTCCTCCGCGGGGCTCCCTCCCAGCGCCGCCGCCGCCGCCGCCACGTCGCCCGGCCCCGTCCGGCCCCAGGCCCGGGGGAGGGAGGCTGGGCGGCTGCCCCGGAGGCCTCCCGGGCTGAGAGCGGCGGGGCAGGCCCTGGGGAGGAGCGGACTTCAACTCCCAGCATGCCCCGGACGGAGAGGGGGGGCGCCCTGGGCGGGGGGCGGGGCCAAGGGGGCGGGGCCCGGGGTCCCAAAGGGCCGCTTCCCCTCCTCGCCCCAGAAGCCCCGCCGGGCTGAGCGCTGCGGGAGGGAGCGGAGGGGGCGAGTGGGGCGGCCCCCCTTCCGCCCCCGCTCCCTGGCCCGGCCCGGAGGAAGTGGGCCCGCCGAGGCCGGGCTTGCCTGGGTTGGCCTCCGGGCCCCCTCCCTCCTCTGGCCCCTCGGGGCTGGCTTTGGCCCCCGGAGCCCAGGCCCCTTTCCCCCTGCCCGGGGGAGGCAGGTTGGGGCGGGGGGCCGCCAGGGGGGGCAGCAGCAGCAGCAGCAGCAGAGCCCAGAGCCAGGCAGGTATGGCGGGATCCCGGGGTGGGGGGTGGGGTGGGGGGGTTGCAAGGCGGAGCTTTTGCTGGGCCAAGAGGCAGGAAGCAGAGCCGGCCCTGGCCGACCAGAGGGGAACCCCCCCCTCCAAAACTGACCTGGAGAAGCCGGTGGTGCCTCTCTTGGGGTGCTGGGCCAGCTGAGGACGAGGGAACGCCAGCCGGGGGGCTCCCTGTCACCCCGGGGGTGTCTTGTCATAGGACGCCGTGGCCCTTGCTGTGACTGCCCTGGATTGAATGGAGGCCTGCCCTAAAGTAGATCTCAAGGATGAGGACGCGGTGGTGATTCCTGACTCGGGTCTCCGTCTTGTTCTGACAACAGTGATGGGTTGCTTAACTGCCCTGAATGAAAGGCGGTGTGTCGAAACCAGGAATCCCGCAGGGTGTGAAGCCAGAGTTTTAGATCTACAGCAGCTGTGGAGAAGCCTTGCAGTCCGTCTGTCCGTCCGTCCATTCCCCCCCCCCCCCGTGAGAGGCCTTGTGGGCAGCGGCGCAGAGTCTTCCAGAGGGCCTAGGCGGGGCAACCCCCTGGGCACATGCTACACTGAGCCCACCATTAGCCCCGCATATCCGCTACAATCACCACCCGAGAAATAATAGGCATTTTATTTTAAATTTCTGGCCACGGGATTAAGCCCCCAGCCTTTATCCCACGGTGGCATTTCCCCCTTTGGCTCCATCTGTGATTTGGTGCCGGCCTGTGAAATCCTGGCTCTTCCCTGCCAAGCGGTGGGTCGGCCGCACTCTCCCAGCCTGGACCGTGTGGGGTGTTTTTGCGGCACAGGTGCCGTAATCGCTGCTGCTGGCCCAGCGGTGATTTCCCTTTCATTCCTGGGGATATTTTTTCCTCCCGTAGATTCCCAAAGGAGGGAAGGATGAGGTAATTCAGTTTACTCTGAAGGGCCCACGGGATGGCTTCCTTCCTCGGGATCGGGCGAGAGTGTCCTGGAAGGTTTGCTGCTTGTTGAACAGGCGTCGACATTTAGCTTTACCTTCTTCAGTCAGCAAGAGGAAAAACATGCCTGTTAAGGGAATTGTTTTCTGCCGTGGTCCAAGTTCATGTAACCTTCAGTAAGTCCTGTGACTGAGCTTTCGATCGTGTCTCAACAATCAAAGTTCAGTTTGAGATACTACAGAAATTTAATCTGATTCAGGGTTGATCTTAAAACTGGGCTAAACCTGAGGAAGACAAAGAAACGCTGTTCTTTGTGTACTGAGATGTGCCTAAGTTCTTTAAAAACAGTTCCTATTAGGAACTTTTAAAACAAATGTTTCTATTTGTGTTAATACATAATCTAAAGTATTATGAGTTAATACTTAATATTCTAAAATATCATATTCTCTGTTTTTCATAGATCCTCACATAATGAATTAGAAAAACATAGGTAAGTGATGATTAACAGACTTGATAGAGGTATTAATATACAGAGATGGTGATTCAAATGTGGTATTGATAATTACTTATTTGCACATTGACAATAAACACAAGCTTTCAATATTAACATCAGTGTTAATAATTTATGCAAGTTTTACTCATTTGTGTACTTATACATACCATTTTTATGGGGGTAATTTTATACCTACATATTTCATCAGGAGTTTGCAGCAAATTTGGAAGGTTTTAGGAATTCGTTTTAAACAGTTATACTAAAACTCTTGAATGATTTATATTTTGATTCCAAATAAAATTCTCCTTAATAAATTCTAATTTCATTTTAAGGAATTGTAACTGCTTATGGACACATGACTCTTCTGGAAATAGGATTCAATGAATTTAAGCAATTTAAAAAGAATTAAGCACTCCATTAAGCTAGAAGAAAAAAATGAAAGCAACTTCCCATTCCTAGAAAGTTAAAAGAAGAATTTGGTGGCCTGCCAAGTTTAACAATAATAATAATAATAATAATAGTGCCCCTTGAAAGAGTGGAACGGGGTGTTGGAGTTTTGGCGGCTGCTGCTGAAGACTTGGAGAATTCATTAAAAAAGAAAAACTCACTTTGGCAGAAATAATAAGCTGACTAAGAGGTGGTAGGTTCAGCTCTTGGGCCATGCAACACAAAGGTGTTCGTGTCAATAATGAATATATGCTAAATTGTATTAAAATTCAGGGGTGCTGAGTTACCACCAGCTTACAAAGTCCTTAGGAGGCGAGGGCCAAGGGCACGACCGGCCATCCACACACCCCAAGCAACCTCCACACACAGCCAGGCGCCACCCACAAAATAGCCCAAAGCCCTCGCTCACTTCCCTGAGGATGGGCTCCAGCGTGAGTCCAAAAGCTCGGAAGACTAACCCTCTGGGGCCAGTGGCCGACCCCACCTTGGGGCCTGTGTTAAAATTCAGCATGTATGGACGTACGTGCTGGTGTATATATGTATGTATGTATGTATATGTTTGGGAACATTTGTAGTGCTTGTTAGCTGCCCAGCCTCATTTGGCAAGTGGGTGGCTGTGTAAGTTTAGTAAATAAAATGACTAACGAAGATCTTGCAGAATGTCAGTTTTCACAGGCTGAGAGCCTGGATTCAACTCTGTTTCCCAAACGCCCCTTGCTTGGTTCCATTTCCAAGTAGTGGCTGCTTTTTGCCCACACAGTGAGACGTTTTAAATGCCTTTTTTTCTTGGAAGATGCTCCAGGGAAAAGGATGAAGTAATCCTTTCCTTTAGGCAGATCAGCAGTCACAACGTCATCACTTTCGCTTCATTAGAAGGCGCAATTAACTAAGGAAGCTATTGAGAAATGTGTATATTACAAGTTTGGAAGAATTATTCTAATTTTGTTTCCGGCACCACCTTTAAAGATTTGTCTTTGGGGATCCCCTGGTGAAGCAGGCCACTGTAAATGCCCCTGGTGTTGGTGTTGAAAAGAAAGGGAAGAGAAGCCCCTTCCCTTGAGTCAGGACTGCCTCCCTGGGGGTGGCGTTCCAGGGTGTGGTGCTCTGGAGCAGGCGAGGGGTGAATGGTCACGGGGCCTTGCAACTGCCAACGCAGCAGCAGCAGCCGCCGCAGCAGGAGAACGGCTGTCCAGGGAGTCGGGGCAGCTACCCAGTCCTGAGAAAACAGACAGCTGCCTCCAGGAGCCTCCCGACGGGGAGCAGGTCTGAAGCCCCCCAGCCCTGGGAGGGGAAGCGGCCTGGGCAGACATACACACACACACACACACACCCAGAGGGAAGGTCAAGGAGGCAGCAGCCGTCCCTTCCAGAGACACGTATACTTCTGGCTACCAAAACAACGGGTTCTCTCTTAGTGACCGACCGCTGGGCCTAGAAAGGCACCTGGCTTTTTCTGCCTTGTTATTAAACTCACCAGACCAGTCACTGGCCTTAACACCCAGGGAGTTTTATCTTGGGTGGCAATTTTTATATCTGTTCACCAGAAGACTCCAGGATATACCAGATGAACGTAAAAGTCAAGTTTCACAATCTTTAAATCACACGAATATTTGTACACTAGACTCTAGTTAGTTGCTTCATTTCGTTTAACACGAATGGAGTTTAAAGAACAGGCAGACTGAGGTGGAAGGAAGGGCTTGTCCGGTTTTCCCAATAACTTGGTCTCCGGCTTTTAAAACCTCTGTTTAAGCCCGTGTGAATGTACCCAGGCAGCAGCCTGGGAGGCCTCCCCGTTTGCAAGCTGAGCCAGGGGAAGAGTTGAGGGACCCCAAGCGATACTTTTAAGGAGACAGCCGGGAAGAGGGAGCCCCTGTCTCGGCTTGTCTGTACCCAACTGATAGGAGGAGGTCGTTCTTTAAAACCAATAAGTCTCCGTTTTCCTGCCCCGTCTTTTGTCACCAGTGAGCAAAGGAACAGTAACGACGCTGGGGGCATCCTGGTGGGTTCCTGCCTTCCTACTGTTGATCTAAATGGCAAATTCATTCTTCCTTCCTTCCTCCAAACCGGACACTCCGGTGGGGCGAATTGGGTGAATGAGGATGGCAAAGACAGTTCATTCTGCAAAAAAATCCCCAGAGCTCAGTGGAAAATACCGGTTCAGTCAGTGAGGAAAGGAAATTTCCATTAGGAAGAGCCTGAGTGAATTAATACAAAGTTTATGATAAAATACTTTGCACAGTCTCAATCCACCGTGGCACACCTCAGCTGTCCTTCGTAGACCTTGGAAAGCTGTGGAGCGGCATGGTCAAAAACTTATCAGAAAGCTCAAGGTTTCCGTGGGCAGGTTTGGCCTGGAGATGGAGGGAAGCAAGCGGGAGATTTAATAGAAAGGCTGGAGATCACGTTATTTTCGTTTTTCTCTGCCTCAGAGAGAATATTGCTAAACCTCAGAAAAGGGAAGGGTAAAGAAAAAGGGAGGAACTTTGTGTGTCAGTAATTAAAATTATGGAATGAGTTACTCGATATTGCTAGGGCATCGTTTAGCTTTAAGAGCATGTTGGAAAAGAGAAATAGCCGGTCACTTCCAAGGAACCTGCAGGAATCCCATCCCCGGGAATCCTGCTTGGCCCGGGGCATCTTCCGTTGTGGCCTTTGCCTTTCCTTTGTCTCAACAAACGGTGTCCCGATGCCACTCTGTCGTCATGCGGTTTGCCTGGATTGGTACACTGAGCGTGTGAACATATTTGGCGATTCCAACACGTAGGGCTTGTTTCGTCTTCCTTTAGTTCCCTGTCGACGCATTACCTCCAGTATGGGAGGAGGTCTCTCGTAGGCAGGAGCCGCGAGGCATCAGTGCCAGGGGAATGGGCTTCGTTTCTTTCCAGTCAGTCCCGTGTGGGAAGGAGGGCGGGTTTTGAGGGCCGACGACGCTAAAGCAGACTCCTCGTTTCTGTCCGTTTCAGGAGAGCGAAGCTCCGGCTCTACTTGGAGGAGTTGAAGCAGCTGGTCCCTTTAGGAGCTGAGAGCACCAGGCACACCACCCTCAGCCTGCTGAAAAGAGCCAAGATGCATATTAAGGTAAGCCAGGAAGAAGCTGGCTTGGTTTTGGCCTTCGCCTAAACTGTGGTGGAAACGCTGCTCTGTGGCCTCCTGAACCCGGGCTTAGCGTCCCAGGAGTCAGGGCAGCTACAGTCGCAATGGGATGGGATGGGGCTTTATTCGTTACCTCGACACATTCCCCCTTTTGGCGGGGGGGGCGTTCAGGAGAAATGCCAAATGTGGCGCGCTTACAGTGGCGCGTTGTAAAGAAAGGGAACTTCCAGCCATGACTCCTGCTCTCCTCTATTTCTTCCGATCATTGCAGACTTCGACTCAAATTTTTTAAAAAATCCCCACTTCAAAAAACCTGGCTGAAATGACTCAGAAATCGCACGATCTCGTTGATAAACCATGTCCTGAAGTTGTTTAACTTCCCAGTTCCCCCCAATTCCCTGGAGGCTTTAGGCTGCCACCTGTGCCCAGGCCCTCCTCTGCGGTCCCAGGAGCTGACGCGTCTCCTGCTGGGCCCCAAGCAACCCCCAGAGGAGCATCCTGGAGCATCCTGCGCTTTCCCTCCAGCGGGCTACCCGGGGGTGAGGGGTAGTGGGCGCCCACCGCCTGGAATTATGTCCCATGGGAAGAAGCCTACACGGTTTTGCTTTCCATAGGCACAAGCGCGCCTTTAAACAGGGAGACTCCTAGGGAGGGGCCTTGATATCTAAGAAACAGACCCCCACCCCACCCTCCTCC
>NW_020769446.1:751518-787691 GCF_900518735.1 Pseudonaja textilis | reverse complement strand
TCATTTTGCCTCAGATTGAACACTGAGCTTATTTTACCTTTCCACAAATGGGGAAAGACCCCCCCCCATGGTCCCATACCCCCCCCCACCCCCCGTGAAACACGTAATACTTGTGCCTCTTGGGGGACTGGGGCGTGAGCAACTCCCCCCCCGCCCCCCCCCCGGTGCCCTTCCGAGACAGGCGTGTTCGGCCAGTCCAAGCGGTTGAGGCGGCCGGCTCCCCTTCAGAGGCTGCTGCCCCGGGGGGGACCAAGCCCTCAAGGGAGACGGGCCCTGGCGGGCCAAGAGGCCGGACCCCCCCTGCTCTTCAGCCGGGGCAGCCGGTGGCAGGATCAAATCAGTGCCTTTGGCTACTCCGCTCCAAAACGACGATTATGTGCTTTTCGGCGTTGAAGACTTTTAAATCTGAAACGAAAGTAGAGCCTGCTAGGATGGGTGAACTGAACCTTTTGTTGGTTTCTTTACGTTCAGTTATACTTGGTTTTCCCTTTGGTGCTACGAATCAGAAAATTAGGAATTCAGTTCTGGCAGCTCAAGACTCCCGATTTGCCTCTGAGTACCTCGGATTTGTCCTCAAGAATATCCTGGATTAAGTTACCTTTTTGTAGCCATCCCTCCTTTGTCCGTGAGGTTATTTCTGGCAGCTGCCTTTCAGAGGAATAAAACCTGTTACCTGACTTTGCTATTATTTAGCATTACTAGTATGCTACACACTTTGTATATTTCTCAAGTCCCCGCGGGGAAGGGTACACAGCAATATGAGGATTGGGTGTGGCTGATGCAGCGGCGTTGATTACTACTAATTCCTTTGGATTATTTTGGTTCCAATTTCCAAATCAGTGCTTTTCCTTCTAGAGGCTTCAATAACCGTTGATGGGGAAAATTGCTAGTAATGTTAGTTTCCTCTTACAATATAATGAATTTACGCGTGGCTTTTAGAACGTTTGTTTCATGAAAAGCAATTCTTGCACAGAACTTTCCTACCGGAAAAAGAAAAAAAAAGACATATGGGAGAATGGAAAAGAGACTTTGTGAAAAACACCGTTGACCTTCTGCCATTCTGATGTTTTTAAAAACATGTTTAACGAACTCTTCCATGCTGAGTATCAGTGGCTTTGTAGAACTTTTATATTTTCAATAAAGGTTATTCAATATTCTGAGCTGAAAAGTGCCGGCGGTCCCTTGTTTCCGCTTAGTCGCGGCTGCTGTGGCTGGTGCGTGAAGGCCCCGGGGGCCCCGGTGGCAACGTTAACGCATCACACCCGAGAGCGGACCCTGCCTTCCATGCTGCACGCCGGGGGGGGGGTTGGGAAGGGTGGGGGGGCGAGCTCCTTGCGCCTGCCTTCAGAACGGTCTGCTGGATCCTTTGAGCAAATCAATCTGTCTTTTAAAAAAGACCCAAGAAATTGGATGCCAAGGCCCAGGCCAAAGCCTGCCATATCGGAGGCCCAGCGCTGGACCTTTGCTGGAGCTGTGGTGCGGTGGGAGGCATGGCGGGATGGTTGCCACGATCAGGGACGCCCCTCCACTGACCTCGGGACGACCAGAGCAGCCGGGCCATCGGTGAGCCCAGGGAGGCTCCTGAGAGGAGCTGGCCGCTTCCCTGAAGGATCTGCTGGAGGGTGGGGTCCCACTGCGGCCTGCCCGGAGTGGGTGGCTGGGCCCAGGGGTCCCATTGCTCCTCTCCCTCTGGGCTGATCCTAAGGTGGCCCTTGGCTGAGGGAGGCTTCCAGGGGGAGACGGAGCCCCCCTTGGCCCCAGTAGGGAGGGCCGGAGGGAGGGAGTCTGACCCCCCCCCTTTGAGCCGTGGCCTGGGGGCCGTAAGGGCAGCGAAACCTCTTCCTGCATGGCCTCTGCTGACCGTTGTCCAGTGGCCCCGGTCAGAGTGGCTCCGTCTCTACGGGGGAGGGGAGGCCACCCAGGAGTCTGTTGGGCGCCTGGTGGATAAAGTCACAAGGAACGATTTTGGTCGCCCTGGTCCAAATCTTCTTGGAGGCATCAACCAGGGGAAGGGATTCCCCTCCAGAAGGTGTTGGGGTTCTGTCCCTGGAGGCTTTTGAGCAGGCGGCCCTTTGTCTGGAAGGGGTATAGGGGCTCCTGCCTGAGCGGGGGGTTGGACTAGAGGACCTCTGGGGTCCCTTGCAGCTCTGTTCGGATTGCTTGCTTGGCTCCAGCCTAGAGTCCAACCGGTGACCAGTTGGACACGGTCTGGAGGCGGCTCCTGGGTCAGCTCAGCCACCTGGTCCTCGGGTCGAGGCCTCCAGTACGGCTGCTCAATCCGTTTCTCTTAAGGGGTTTAATCAAACGATAAACAACAACTAAGGTAACTTTTTTTTAAGAAACGAAATGGGGAGAAGAAAACGGGAAAAGCCAGAGGGGGATGCACGTCGCGTCTAAAATCACCCCAACAATTCGGAGCAATGTGTACATTCATAGTGCAGGAGGTGCCTTTCGAGAACCGTTTGATCCCCGGTGCCCAGAATAGCATTTCCTCACAAGTTGCCTTTGGGAGGTGGGAATAAAATCTTCACAGCCACACTTGTTAAAGTAAGGCCGTGTGAAACGGTCCCTTAAATAAAGCTGAACTTCGTTGGAAATAATAGAGAAATTAAAATTTGGAAAGGGCATTAAAATTTGGAAAGCAAATAAGCTACCTTTAAGATTTAAGGGTAAACCATAACATTAGGAGACTTCTGGTTATCTCCTTTGCTTTTCCCTCACTGATAATGATCACGATTATCGCTATTCTGTCGCTTTGCAGGTCCCCTGAGAGCTCCTGCTCCAGACACAAACTTTGATCTCCTAACGCTAATCAATCGTGGGAGCCACTAGAGGAGAGCGCCTGTTTGCCTTTCCTCCGAGTAAGTGCGTGCTTAGTTGGTGCCCTTTCTACTTCAGCCTGGCCATTCGGGAAGGATACCTTATGACCTGGTCTTATCGTGAGGGTGCGAGGAGGAGGAGGAGGGAAAAAGGGGCAGGAAGGAAGGCACCAGGGAGCTGAGAAGGAGCGAAGGAGTGAAGGTTGCGGTTGGGTGGAGTTGATGAGTTTCCCCGAAAGGAAGGGGAGACGTTTAGGGCGCCAAAGCAAAGATCTGGGATCCTGGATGGAGACGTGGAAGAAAGGCTAGAAAAAAATTAGAAACTCACGCTGACCAAACGGTGTAAGATTTCCTTTTTTCTCCCCTAAGTTCTTTTGCTCACTAATTCTTGCCGCCCTGCCCCCCCATCCTTTTTGGGGGGGCCCTTTCCAGAGCCTCGCTTGCCCTGAACAGGAGTAGTATCTCAGCCAGTCCTTTCTGAGGGGGGTAAGGAACAAGTGAGTGCAAGGCAAAGTGAGAGACGGCCCTCAGGTGTGACTCAGGTCTTCTTGCACTGAATGGGTTCTCACATGGAGCGTGATCCGAAACGATGCTCTCGCATTTGTTCTGAAATCGCAACGCTTTCGTGAACGCCGGCCCAGGGCTTCCCGAGGAACCGTGAGCCCTTCACGAGCTGGCTCTTCCTGCTGAATTTTATTTCCCTGAATAAATTATCTGGGATTCAGAGGCTGCGGATCACACCTGAGTCCAGTCGAGAGGAATAAAACCGCAGCTGAAATCCAGGGAATGGCGGGGAAGAGGAGGTGGCTGGAAACTCTGCTGCAGGAGAACGCAACTTTGACCTGCACATTTTCGGGTGGCGGGGGGGGGAAGGAGCTGCTTCCCTACTGAATTTTAAACTTTTTTTTACACACACACACACACACACACACACACAGAGCATATCCACATAGATCTAGAGATTCAGAGATATAGACACACATTATTTATTAAATCGATACGCCACCCATCTCAATGTGCCCCCCCCAACACACATACCACATGACCCAATTTATTGGTGTGGGGCAGGAGGACAGAAAATGCCTTGGCTGGAACGCAATGGAGACAGGCCCTTAAGGGTCTTAACATTTTAGCACTAGGTATGATCCTTGTGAGGTGGAGAGGCGGCTGTTTCCACAAAACGTTTCTGGTTGGTTTACCAGGCACCTCGGGGAAGATTCAAAAAGAGGTGGCTGCGAACTTTATTCCGCTGGGAGTATCCAACCATTGAGGGGACCTTTATGCGCATGGTTTAAGCTTCCTCCGCCCTCACCCTGTTTTGGTTGAATAGCCATTGGGTGGTTTATTAGGGTTTTGGGAACGTGGATGCCACATTAAAATGTGAAGAGAATGCTGAATTATATACACACATTTGGAATTATCCTATATAAAGTGCTACGGGTTTCCTGAGCACCGAATGCCGCAGAACCGCTTCTCAGTTACAAGGGAAAGGCGGTGGCGGCCTAGATTGAAGCTCCTCCCGTCTCCTCATGAAGTGGGAAGGGCTTTGGACCGGGGTTATGCCAGGCGGTCCAGCACGAAGGCCCTGCGGGTCCAAACTGCATCCTCACCTAAGTCACTTAGGATGCAAAAATGTACCGACAGATCAAAACAATTCTTGAGAAGGCATGAGTGTAATTTCAGGGTGGCTGAATTGGTTGTTCAGGGCTGCCGCTTCTGCAGCTGGGTGAGGAGGCGAAGAGTTGTGTTTGAGCCACTTGGGGACCTCACGCCTGTCCTGTGACCCTGGCAGAGTTTACATCTCTCTGGTTCTAGGTTGGATCTCTCCCTGACCGGTTTCCATCCGTTACTTCTTGTCCTGCCCTCGGGTGCTTTGGAGAACGATTCGTCCCCCTCTTCTTTGGGGGAGCCCCTCAGATATTGGGACCAATAAATGGCCTTCTCTTCTTTGGGCTAGGAGAGAACCCGGCTCCCTCAACCTCCGCCCTATGACTTGGGCCCCAGACCAGAGGTGGCCTATTCAGCAGGTTCTGACCGGTTCTGGAGAACCGGAAGCGGAAACTTTGAGGGGTTCGGAGAAGCAGCCAATCCCGCCTCTGACTGGTGGCTTGACAGACTCCTTCCCCTGCCACGCCCACCAAGCCACGCCCACAGAACCGGGGGCAGAAAAATTGGCACTCCACCCCTGGCCCAGATCCTTTCCCCCCTTTCCTGCTCCCCTGGCCCACAGCCCCCCCCCCGGCCTCTGCTGCTGTCTTATTTTACCTGGTGGTTTTTCACGCCACGATCCCTGGTGTGACCGGCTGCCAGTTTCCGTGGGTTCGTTTCACGGGGATCCTGAGCTTTTCGGGTCCCTGCCTGGCTGGCCTTTTTACCTGGGAAGTGCAGCTGCCGGCTGAGCGGCCCGTTTGGGTGAAGGGCTTGCGCCCACCCCGCCTCCAGCCAGGCATTCCTGCCTCCCCCCCACCGGAGAGGCACCTCTTGCCAGGAGGCCGGACCAAGCTCCCTGGGTCGATGTGAACAGCGAAACGTGGCTCTTGAGTCACCCTTGGAGAAGGCTCTGGCCTGCCTCGTTGGCTGCCCCGATGCCTCGCTGGGTTGCTAAGGAACAGCTCCGTGGGGCGTTTCCTAAGTATTTATAATCTCCAGTATCTGATTTATCCCCTTTTCCCTCCCTTGAGAGGAGGAGGAGGAGGAGGAAGAGAGCCGGGGCTTCCACAGCCCCGTTCATGTCGTGCTGCTTCCACCCAAGTAATTAACACGGAGACGTTTCCTCCACTGGCTGAATTGCGGTGATGTGAGAAATGACCCAGGACTCCATTAACCGGGGAAGAGAAGCCGCCAGGCCCCCTCAGAAGCTCCTTTCCACGCGTTTTCCACATCTGTGGGTGCAAACTCACCAAGACCTCTGCTTTTATTCCGTGACCAAGGGGGACGATCCAGCCTTCCTTTTATTGTTGTATTTCTTTATTTCATTTACCAAATACATTGCCCGCCCACAGGGTAACTCTGGACGCCTTGCAACCTTAAAAGATAAAACTCTAGAAATAAACTATTATGAAGCTGTATGAAAACAACATGCAGTACCTAAACAATCGGGAGGGAGGGAAAGAGGCGGGATCTGGCATTACTCTATCTACCGCCCCCAGCGTGAAGGCCTAACCTCCGCCAGAGCCCAGGCTTTAGGCTCCTGGTGCCTTGCAGTTGTGTGGGGAAGGAAAGGTCTGAATTGTTTGCTAGAGAGTCAGAAACGAAGAGAAGCAATACAGCGTCGACCACACGCCTTGAGGGTTTTGTTTGTGTAGCTGCCCCTCTCGTCTAGTGGGACTGACGAGGAGTCACCTCCGCCGCCAACCCACCTGGGCAGAGGCTTTCTGTAGCAACGGCCGAGCTGTGGAAGAGTTGTAGAGCTCCTTGCTTGAGGCTCCCCTGGCTTAGCAAAACGCCTCACCCCAGGAACGTCCTGGAAAAGCTGTTGGACAACCAGAGCGGGAAAGAGTGTGTGTGTGTGTGTGTGTGTGTGTGTGTTGCCTAGGAAAAAACTCTTAAAATGTTTGTCTGGATTTTTTCCAGAATCCTCTCGGGGCAGTCTATTTGAAACCAAGGCATCCTGCAGGTAAAGGTGGAAAGAGATGCCGGGCCGTCTGCCCAACACGGTGGTCATCTCTGGAGGTTTCCCCATCGATTGGGAGAAGCTTGGAAGGAAGAGAAGGCCACCGGTGTGGTGATGCCCCTATCGCTTTCCTTACAAGGCTTCCTATTATTTTCCTACACAACAGAAACCAGAGCCGAAACAGAAGCGGCCAGACTGACAATCTAGGGAGTCAACGTTGTGTTGACATCGTCTTTTGGTGACTCTGGAAGGAGGGGAAATGCCAACAGCAGCCCACATGGGCCCCCTGAGCTCCTTGTACCCATGACGGAAGAACAAACCTGGCCCCAGGCCTTGAAGGAGCATCAACCAGAAAGCAGCTGGGGACAAGGCTGGCTCTGTCCCGAGACTTTTCCTCCTTCCTGGCCTGAAGTTCTCGGATGGTTGTCAGAGTGAAGTAGCTCCATCAGCCATGCCCCCACAGAGGAACAAGAGGCTTTGTGGCTTGCCTGCCTCCCTCCCACCCCTGTCTCAGGAAGACCCACCTGCCCTCGTCTGCTCCCTCGTCTGCAAGGCCCTCAAATGCAGAGAGCCTGAGGCTGGAGCCCAAGCCACCATCCCCACAAGCCAGCATTGCCTGCTCCTGGTTGGAGAGGTCAGGAGGACAGGCGTGATGGGGCAAACACAGCTCTGGGTTCTTTGTATGGGTGTTGCTGCCTTCCATACTTTTTTTGACCATATCCTGCAAATTCCCTGCCTCAAAGTTTTCTCCGGCATGGCAGCCATTTTGAGGTTGATGTATTTACCAAATTCAGAATTGGAAGGGACCTTGGAGACTAGCAGTTCTCAGTTTGCCTCAAGAAGTAATCTAGAGCCATCCAGTTTCTCATTTGGAAGGGACCTTGGAGGTCTTCTAGTCCAACCCCTCACCCAAGCAGGAGACCCTATACCACTCCGGACATGTGGCTGCCCAGTCTCTTCTTGAAGACCTCCAGCGCTGAAGCACCCAGAGCTTCTGAAGGCAACCCATTCAAACCCATTGACCAAAAGTTATCACTCTCAGGAAATTTCTCCTTAATTCTGGATTGAATCTCTCTTTAATGATCTCCCACCCATTGTAGCTTGTATTTCTTGTGGTTGTATTTCTTCTCTCATAATCCCAAGGAAAACAGGGAAGCTGAAAAAAAGATTGGTTTTCTTAGTATGGCAACCATCTGCCATATTTATTTATATATATATATATATATATATATTGAATTTGCGAAGTATTATGCAAGGAGTCCTAAGAGAATTTTTGAGCTAGAATTGTTCTGCAAAGTAGAGGAGGGGAAAACTCCAAAAACAATGACAAAACGCTGTTAACTAGCTACAATTTTTGGGGGGGAAGCTGTTATTTCTACCAAAGGAAATATTACAAAAATACTGACTGGAAGGTTGTCCAAATCTTTGCACCTGCCACATTAATTCTTTTCTTAATTGGAATCTGAAAATATTGCCATCTAAGTAGTAAGCACGTATTCCCATTAGCAGAAAAATGTGTTTCTAACTTTCTAACACATGGTGGTTGGGTCACTGTCTACTTACTTAGAAATTCACTGAAGCAAAAAACTTGAACAAAAAGCTGCCTAAATCTTTGCATGCACTGTAGATTCCTAGCATATCCCACGGCTGTAGAAATCCCCCTGGCTCGGATCACCCGGGCTTTCCCAAAACCTGCTCGCTTGACCCTCAGTTGGAAGGGTCAGCAAAAGCAGCCAAACCTGAGCCCCCCAGTTCCTTCACTACCGTCCTGAGGCCCAGAGTCCCTTGGCGCCTGCTTCCTTCTGACCGTAGTTTCTCCGTAATAAAATTAGCCGGCCGAGTTCCTTCGTAGGAAGCCTTTTGTGTAAAAGTGAGGGTGGGGAGACCTGTGACACACCTGTTTGTCTCTGGATGATTTGCGGCAGAAGGCTACAGAGTTCAAACCCCCGAAAGACCTCATAACAGCAGCAAATGAGGTTTACCTGCTCTAATAAGGAAAGTTTGGAACGTAGAATGAGGAGGGGATTGTGCAGGGAAGGTTTTGCAAGTTCCTTTCAGTTTTGGTATTCAGAACAAACACAAGGATCCAGCATTCTTGGTTTATGTTATTTATTTATAAAATTTGATACCCGCATTTCATTTCCATCATAATATTCCAAAGACATAGGCTGGGTTTGCTTGACACACTCGTCCACGGTTAACACAGCCCCTTTTTCTGGATCCATGGGAAACACATGGAACCATCCGCGAGCGAAACGGGCTGAGTTCCCCAAACAAACAAGGCTAAAATGGGATCGTTGAGGATGTCACAGCCACAGCATAGAGGATATACTCTGGCTGGTGGGTCCAATGGGAAAACAAAACGGATCCCCAAATCTGGTCAGTGCACCCACTGTCTCCCGAAATACAAGGCCATCCCCATCTAAACCTAAAACCAGGAGGCCTGGGTGCCGCAGGCAGAGGAAATAGACAGGGAAATACACCGTGAGCTGGCAAAATACACTGGGGCTGTGTGGAAGAAGAGCAGAAGGGGCCAGGCTGGGCGGCTGGGCAAAGCGGGCGGAGGAGGTGGGTGTCCACTTGGAGCTACAGGCTGGCTGACTAAACCTGGAGAGCTAAAACTCGGGGGGGGGGAGTACTTCCCCTCGATTAATCTGGGCAAACCACAATGGAGTGTACGTGCATGTACTGTAAACACATACACACACACACACACACACGTACAGACGTTAATCCAATAGGTCAAAATTCACAGGACGCCGGATCCTGCCCTCTCCCCGTCTTTTCTCCCCAGAGGCCAGGTGCTTGTGACAGCCTTTCCTCTGATGTAACGAATACACAGGTAGTCCTCGACTTACAACTACAATCAGGACCAGAACTTCCATCCCTAAGCGATGGAGCCCTTAAGTGAGTCAGGCCTGATTTTACACCCTTTTCACTACAGTTGCTAAGTGAATCGTCATGCTGGTTAAGCAGATATCCGACTTCTTCCATTGACTTGGCTTGTGGGAGGCCGGCTGGGAAGGTGACCAACAGCCTTCTCACACCAAGCCAGGGAGCTCCAACTGTCATCAGTGCAGGTTGGTGGCCAAATGCCCAATTGGTGGCTGTGAGGATGCTGAGAGGTTGTAAGTGCAAGAACCGGTCATAAGTCACTTTTACAGCGCCCTCATAACTTTGAACAATTGCTAAAGAAACGATCGTAAGTCAAGGATTACCTCCACTGAAACCAGCAGCTCAGTAAATGCTCTTAGGAAACATGGCTGGGGAAAACCCTTTTTCTAAAGGAAGGATCTGGAGTTGAAAACTAAGCTAGAATTTCAGTGAAGGTAGAATATTATTGTGGGATATAATGTTTTTATTGACTACAAAAGAATGTTCCTTTTAACAACTTGTTTATTTGGAAAAGTCTTGAGAGGAGTCTTGATAGAGCTTCCTTGGGTCCTAGAGCATTAAGGCATTGGTTGATCATTCTAACAAAAGAAAAAAAGAGGAGAGTTTTGGGGAAAAAGAGTCCCACCACGACCCACATCAAGGCCATACAGCAGAATGTCTGGGGGAGAAGGCAGACCCTGCGAAAGGGAGGAAGGGCGCATTCTCTGGAAGAAGAGAAGAGCTCAGATATTAAGATACTTTTTATGGAAGCCAGGCCGCTCTCAGACAGGAACACCAAAATAATGGCAACAGTGAAGACGTGTTCTTAGGATAAAAACTTCTGCACATACATTGTCAACACCAGGAATGAACTCCCCATCAGGACCAGATTTAATATGGTGGTAGAAGATTAAGGAAAGTGGAAAAACAGCCAAGGCGGTGATGCCAGGTGGATGCTAAAAAGCGAGAAGGAACCTCCTTGCGATTGAAGAAACAAAAGAGATCCTCCCAAATTCTGAATGAGCAAAGGGACAGCAGCAACTTTTTTCTTGGAGACCGAGTCCCTGTAACCTTCAGGCCGCAATTAGTATCTCCTCCCTATGGATGCGGAAGATATTCTGGGCCCGAGAGCCGAGCGCACTTCACTTTGGAGTCATCCTTTCCAAAAAGAAGCATTCGTGCTCGGACCAGATGCCGAATGGAAGAGACTGCCTGTTTTGGGTTCTGACCGAAATGGCCTTCTTTTGGGGGACAAACTTTTCTTGGGGAGGGGCAATAACACTGGAAGAAGCCATGGACATCGGTTGAGGGGGCAGCTGAGAAGGTTCAGAAGGAAAAAACGGGGAAGTTGGGAGGGGGACAGAGGGTGGGGTCAAAGGTCACTAGCCTGGCCCTGCACCCCCTTCAGATTAGTCCGAAATCCCTTTGGAAGGCCTGGGTGAATTCGGGGGATGGGGAGACCATGGAAATGCTGCAGCCAGGAGGGGCCACATTGGACATCCGTATGGGTAAGGATTGCGGATCAACCGAGGCAGGTGGGTTTTGCAGTAGGGAAGACACAGCCATGGTTTGTAAAGTTCAGGGGAGGTTTTCCAAATCAGAAACTACTGAGGCTTCTGTGGAAGACCCCCAACCACCAAAGGGAGGGTGGTCTATGAGAAGGTCAGCCCCCCCCCCCCACTGCAATGACTGTTGAAATATGTCGTAACAACATTTTGATGAAAAGAGGTGAGAGGACAGATAATTTGAAGACCTGCAAAATTGAGACAAGAGTACTGGAGACTGCCTATGAAGAGCAGAAGTAGGAGAAAGCGGGAGAGCTTTGGCCTTGAGAAGGGCCAGAGCACACGCAGCGCCTGGAGTCAAGGAGAGGCACCTCAACGCCTTCCGAACGGCTCAAAGCACAAGGCCGGATATAAACATCCTGCGTTGACAGGTCTTCCGAGTGACTGGGGAGGCGGGAGAGGTTGGGAAAGGGATGGAAAACACAGACCTAAACAATCCCAAGATAGTGAGTCAGTTGACAGCTTATCTTGCCAACGGCTACTTAGCCCAGTGAAGGGAACTCTGGGAACTCGGACTGGGGGCATTGGGTCACACGTAAGTGAGCTGAAGGGCCCCTTCGGACCCAGAGCCTCGCAACGGGATTGCCTGGCGGATGCCTCCGGGTGGTGCTTTGCAACGCTTCCCTTCTGCCTTCTCTGGCTTTTCTCACGGGCTGAGCCTCTTTAGAGAGACGCTGCTCCGTTCTCCGGCTGCAGGGTGGCACCAGTGGGGCCACAGAAGTGCACCGAGGATGAGTCAGTCCAAGCTGGCCGTGTGAGCAGAGGCTCATGTGTCTGTCATCCAGAGACAGATTAGATAGGAGCACCATCCGTCAGAGGTTTTCAGAAAAGGCCCTTTAAAGGCAAGGTTCTGTTCCTGAAGGTGGAAAAGAGACAGAGGGGGACAACCCAAAAAGTAAGGCCTAAAACGGAGAAGGAAAACAAAATCGAGACAATTGACTAAGACAACCCAGATGGGAGCCAGCGAGGGTCTGCCGTGACCACAGTGGGCTGGAGGATAGATAAGAAGGCTTCTATCCAGGCAGGGAAGAAAGGAAACCCCTGAAATAAGCGGAGCGCAAGAACAGCGTTCCTCAAACTTGGGGATTTTAAGAGCCGTAGACTTCCAACGCCCAGGACTCCCCAGCCAGTCCAGGCATTTTAAAAGTGGCCAAGTTTGAGACAGAAGGGCTCTAAAACAGGGGTCCCCAACCGTGGCAACGCTAAGACTCGTGGACTTCAACTCCCAAAGCTCTGCTGGCTGAGGAATTCTGGGAGTTGAAGTCCACACCTCTTACAGGTGCCAAGGTTGGAGACCCCGGATCTAAAACACCCCCAAAGCAGGGGTGGGATTCACACTTTTTTTACCACTGGTTCTGTGGGCGTGGCTTGGTGGGCGTGGCAGGGGAAGGAGACTGCAAAATCTCCCGTCAGAGGTGAGCATTTGTCAATTCTCTGAACTACTCAGACTTTCTACTACCGGTTCTCCAGAACTGGTCAGAACCTGCTGAATACCCACCTCTGCCCCAAAGTACCAAAGCCGGCAGGTGTCACTCCTGGAGGCTGTGATCCGGGCCCGTTTCTGCCTCTTTTGCAATTAAAGCAAGGAGACACTTTAATTGCTGAAAACTCCTCGTCTAAGGCAGAAGGACATGCGCTTCAGAGATCTGACGTTTCTGTCATTAAGTGTCAGTGAGAAGCAGCCGTAGCATGATAGAAAGTCTCTTATGAAAAGAAGAGTAAAGAAATAACAACAATGGTTGAGCAGAATAAGACGGTACTATACTGGCTTAAATACAGGTGTCGTTTTAAAGCCTACGGCTTGCAGAATTTGGGGGTGGTTTTTTCTGGACATATTCAAATAACACCCATAGCTGTTCAATCTGAATCAGTGCTTATTTCATATATATAGCAGAGACACAGAGATCATTACCTATATGATTACGTAGTATTATCATGCGTGTGCACATGACTGCACGCACGTCATATAGGATAATCTCTCCTTAGCCAGGGTGGTATGACAAATGATATACGTAAAAACAGAGCGAAGGCCCCTGTGAAGTCATTATTAGGGGGTTCACTAATAAAGGTGGGGGTTTTTTTGTACTGATATCTGTTAAGATGCTTGCATTCGCAATACATTTTTAGAATGCAAATTCCAATGTTCAGTCTAGCTATGTAGAGGAATCCCTAAGCGGCCCAGCCCAGCCTTCTTTGCTGAAGTTCAGCTGAGCCGTAACCTTGAGGGAAACGTTATCTAACTGCCACCCCGTATCAAGGAAGCAAAGTTAAAACTCTGGCGACAGGTTTAGCAGGACCCAGAGGGATCAAATCTGGCAGAAGCTCAGAAATATGTCACACATTATGACAGCCAAAGTTCTTGGATCTGAAAGGCAGAAGCCTTTGTGTTTTTCCAACAGTCATAGGAGAAGGGGCTGTGGGGTCAAGATTTAGAAGGGGAAGAGGACAAAAGGCATCAGGCTAAATACAGGCTGAAAAGCTGCCTCGAGTATTTGGAAAACGAAGGAGAGGAGGGGCTCCTGTTTAAGGTATTGGAGCCACCGGTCCCGTTTTCCATCTTGAGAGCCAGCGGTAGATAAGCCACTCATTTAAACAAGAGCAACAAGGCTGCTCAAATGGTTGGCAGCCCTCGAGAGCTCCCAAACTGACCACCAGGCAGGATTAATGGAGCTTTTAGTCCAATTTTCACAGCACTATATCCAGGGGAATGGCTAGCAGCCGTGCCTGTGGATGAAAGCCTTTCCCGCTCTTGGCCTCTGGGTGACCCCTCTGGGTGAGTCAGTGGCCAGGCTTCCAAAGGGGAGCTTTGCAGCCTGCAAGCCCATTTCCAGCCTTGCACAGAAACCCCAGAAGTGAATGCAATGCACACACGCGTGGAGGCAGCCGGAAACTGCGTCCAACGTTGTCGTGTGTGAGTCTCAAAAAAAAGATACGGCTGGTTTGAAGATGGGGGGGGGCTTTGTGAGGACCCTCCCTTATTATGAAACACCCTTTTCCAAAGCATTTGTGCGGTTCTTATAAACTGGTGCACCTTATGAAGCCCATAAACCAGACACAGACAAAATAAGAATACAGCTGCTTGGTTTTATGTACCGGAATGCAAGGCAAAAAACCCAAAAATGTATCTATCCACGGGACGATTTTGGAACGATGCAGCTGATGGGAGCCATAGGACAGAAACTCAGCAGAGGTTGAGTAAGAACCCTGGCTTTGTGAGTTAAATTTCTGTGACGCAACAAGTTCCAGGAAGGAATCAACGAAGAGGTTGCGTATTGATCAATGAAACGATTAAGCCATGATGTGTGGACATCATGATAAAGTAGAGAGGTCCACAGGGAAGGGGCCGAGGGAGTCACGAGAGGTGGCCTCAACTGTGAGATTGAAGCTTGGTTCAAGCTTTTCCGCGTCTGCTGGGACACCTGTGGTGGGTCTTGGACTGAAGGATCGGGGCCGCCTTGATTGACAGCCACAGCTGTGATAAAGGCCTCAATGCCAGAACTCCTGGCCCGCTTCCTCCAAGCCATGATTCAAAGAAAGAAAGGAAACCCTTCCTTACTCACAGAAGAAATCCAAGTTAGGGAAGGGAGATCTTTTTGCCTGGGTTTTGCAGCCTATAAAAAGCGGTGTCCGTGCGTTGGCCGCAATAAAACTATCCTCATAAATAACCGCTTTGCTGTGTCACTTTGGCTAAGGGGATATTTCCAAGTGGTAGCTGTGGAAATGAGGCAGCAAAAAAGCCAGCAGTACACAGAAATCTGGGGGTGAAATCCAGGCGTTTGGCCCCAGGAGATCCCTCAGGGTCAGCCCCCTTCAGTCAGGCCTGGGGTTACCCCAAGAGCTGCCTCTGCTCCCCATCGGCCCAGGAACTGGTGTCGGGCCTCATCCAGTTCCCCCTGAAAGACCAGCCCAGCGCAGCCTCAGGGGCCTCTGCTTCCCCCCCCCTCACCCAAAACAAGAGAACGGCAGCCTTTGCAGGAGAAACCTGCCCGTGATCAAGCCAGTCTTAGGAACGCAGGCCTCCCTCCTACGTGGGGAAGGTCGCCACCTGAAGCTGTGGCCTTGCTGGTGCCAGGAAGGTCCTTCTACTGGCCATAAATCGATGTGCAGCTGGTTGGAAACAGGTCGACTGAACGTGGCCTAATTGATTTGTTTGCGAGGTAGGATGCATAGAACCACACCACAAGTCTACACTTAAGCTGCTATTGGTTGTGCGCTCTCTCTCTCCTTCTCTCTCTCCCTCTCTCTCCTTCCTTCCCTCCCTCCCTCCCTCCATCCTCTCTGAAAAGGGTTTGGTCAACCGGTACAGTTCTGTGCAGGCATCATTGCTACATCTTTTTCAAAAACATATATCCCTAATTTTTTATTTTTAAAAAATCAGGTTGTAGATGAAAGCATATGCTGGATAATTCACTGGAGGATTGCAATTGGCTGCACTTCCTCTCAAGAGCTCCAAAATGCTCAAAAATCCCCCCACACCACAATCTGTGGCTTCTTCCTTTGATCGATGAAGATTTGATGGAAACGTTTGTTTCCTGCTTCCTTTAAATCTCTTTTCCCCTCCAAGGTAAAACCACCTCATGGGAGAGCATTGTTCCTTCTAGCTTTAACCTGAAATATGTGTTCCCCATTATTCCTGGTCTTTGAATGTTACACAAGTCCCTCCCGGCATCCTCTACTTCCGGTGCCCATTGTTTTCTAGCTAAAAGCACCCCCCTCCCCCCACCCAGCAGTGTGTCCCGTCCACCTTTCAAGCCCTCCTCTCCTTCATCAGCCCTCCGTCCTCTGTAACTCCTTCGCTGCAGAGATTTAATGCTTCTTTCCTGATGGGCTCCTGATAGGTGGAAAAGCCAGGTGAGAGAAGGCCAGGTAGAGAGGTCAAGGGTGCTTTCTGCCAGCCCTTTGCTGATGTACGGAAGTGGAAAGAAGACACAACTAGACGGGCAAGAGATCCCTTGGCCTTCCGCTAACTGCACCAAAGAACTCAGTCAAAGCCAGAGAAGCGACACTTCAGAACCTGTGCATTTCCAGAAGCCCCCTCGCCCCCGTATGCAATCGCGCAAAGGTGATCGTACAGGGACAGTTCAGTGTGGAGGCCTCGCAGCGCAGACTTCCCCGCCTGGCGTTGGATCCCCCAGCTACGACAGAGGAAATCTCCTCCTTTCCCCTCATCTTCGAGCAGCGGACCATCCGCGTCCTTAAAGTGCCTCAATAAAAATCAATTGCAGTCCAAAGAGGCCGTGCACACTCTCACCGTCCAATTCATTAGGCTGTATAGTACTATTAATTCTCCAGAAACCATTTAGTGCAAGGATAACACAAGAACACAAAAAGGAAAAGGAAAAAATTAAAAGGCACAAGCAGTTCCTCCCTTTCCCTTTTCCCCCCAACACTTTATAATAGTCATCTGGGTTACGCAATTGAAGGTAATCACCAAAAACAGCTATAAAATATCGTACCGATTTCTGTACACTATACACACCTCTATCCTACATTCCCCACCCCCCACCCACCCCCCAAAAATGGTACACATTTGAGCTTCAAGAGAAATGTACAGCATAGAATTTTTCCTTTTTAAAAAAAAAAAAATACATTCTACATCGAGAGGCACGCGCGCGCACACACACACACACACACACACACACACTCGGCTCCAAGAAGTACATTCTGCTCATCAAGTCAGTCTCTAGTGCGGATCAAGGGTTTTATTGCTGGGACACAGTTTGGTTTGGCCATTTTTAAGCTCCCGGCGCCACCTGAGGCAGGAAGGCCGTCACCGTTGAAGCCGAGAACCGTCTCCCTCCATCCTTCTCCCTTTATTTGGTCATCAGCCCGAAGAGCCTCATCGTCCAAGTTGCTCCATGCTTGCGACGGGCGGGGGGAGGGGGGAGCAACGAGGAAGCCCCCTCTCCCATCACCTCCCTGGGTAAGGATGGAGCCCAGTGATGGGGAAGGGGCTGCAGGATCCTCACCAGGAGCCCGAAGCGAGGAACACTCAGGGCAGCCTCTCTTCATGCAGGGCAGCCTTTGCTATCTTCCCACCCAGTCCTCATTTTAAGACCAGACAGCAAGATACAAACAGTCTCCCTGCCACCGAATAGAAACGCAGCTTCTCTCCTCCGTTGACAGGCCAAAGGACTGACTGGGGTGGGTGGGGGGTCCTTCTACTCTCATCTCCCCTCGGCTCCATCCACCCCTGGGACCTTCTCCCTCCAATCGGGTGGGGGGGGGGCGACCCAATTTCTGCCACGATATGATTCAACCGGAGGAACTATTAAAGGAGAGCTGCTTTTATCAAGCTCAGCTCTTCAATCCCCCCTCCCCAATTAAATGCAACCCCGAAAACTTCTGAGTTTTTCTGAACCGATTGCCTTCTAAACCCCTGAGCTGCCTGACTTCTATTCGGTTACCATGAACGCAGAAGTTGCTACTCTTGAAATAGAAGTTGGTATTTCAAGGCAGAAGAAGCTGCAACTTCACAGGTGTTTTCGTGCTGGGCTCCAACAGGTAGCATGCCATATCTCTGTTGCGTTGCATCGCTTTTTGCATGGAGCTGTACAACTCACAAATATGACATAACTGTTAAAGCAGCAGTGGCGTTGTAGGTCAGCTCTTCTAGACTTGCTATTCCACTAGCAAGAAGCAACCGATTAAACCACCCTCTTTGCTTCCCTGGCCCCCTTCAGCTGAAACCGGCAGCTCCAGCTCTCTCTCTCTCTCTCTCTCTCTCTCTCTTGCGTATTGCTTTTTCTGAAGCGTTTAGATTTGGTGCACATTATTTGCGTACAGGTGTGTTGCCATAGAAACAGAAGTCTCCGTTTTGCCTCTGGGAAACCAGTCCGCAAAAGCGAAGCATTTGGGTTGTTTAAGCAAACGTAATAAACAAAACTCCTCAATAAAGGAAAATTAACACTCTGGGTGGGGATTTCTGGCAGGGGACCTCGAAGTCTATCTACATTCGCATATTTGATATTTCAGTCATTTACATATGTTACATTGGGCTCAGGGCTTGTATTTGCTGGCTTAGGAAGAAGAAAACGAGGATAAAGGGCCCAGGTGTGAGAGGTGCCAATATTCTTGAGAATTTAGGCCCCGGGGAGGTACATCCAGAAAGTGCATTATTAGTATTAATATTATTATTATTATTATTAGCGCCTACTTCGTAGTGTGTCTGAATGCATGCAAATAGTTCCTCTTCATGCATTATAGCAAGCAGGATTTTCACATTTTTTTTTCAGCAAGATTAACCGGTATTATACCTTGAGAACATGAATGCATACTACTTCATAAAATACTGAGAAATGCATTCACATAAAACTTTTGCACTGAGCTGTATCATGAAGTATCGCTTTTCTTAATACTTGGGGCGGGGGAGGGGAAAAGGAGATTATTAATTGTTGTTATTATTTTTAACCCACGTCAGGCAAGCAGCCTTGTTACGCATTGCCGTTTCTGTGCTTAGGTGGGCTAACTGGGGTAAGACTGGGAGAGCGAACGTGTCCATCCTGAGCTTGGCCCAGGTCAGGCCAAGGGCAGGTCCGCCCTGTCTCCAGCGTTAGCGCTGCTGTCACCCTACAAGCCTTTCAGAAGAGGAGAAGAAGAAGAAGAAGAGGAAGGGCCCTTCCCTTGTACAAGAACTTGTACAAAGCCAATGAAGAACGCGAAAGGAGGAGATGGCAAAGAAACCATGGCACAACCCCCCCCCCCCCCCGCAAAACCCTGGCCAGGAGGTTCTGGGGAGGGCGGCCCTGAAGACGGGGCTCCCTCATTCCTCACGCAGGTGCAGGCAATAGCGGTGGTAGCGAAGCTGGAAGAAGATTTGCTCTAGAATCGAGTGGGTCATTCCAGGCAGAGAATAGTGTTCCACCAGCCCAACATGCTTGAAGCCTAAGGACTCATACAACTTGTGGGCTGCCACCTTCACTGCCGTGGTCCCCAGCACCACAGAGGAGTAGTTGTTGAGCACGGCGAACTCCAGCACTCTCCGGCCCAGAGCTTTGGCGATCCCTTTACCACGGTACTTAGAGTCCACTGACATGCGGCGCAATTCCACCGTGTTGTCCTCCTCGTTGCCTCGGGCCGCCACAATGCCCACCACGTTGCCGTTCAGCACTGCCACCCAGAAGCAGGAACCTGTTGGCACAAAGCAGAGGGTGAGTTGTGCGGGGATCCTTCTCCAAAGAGGAGCCACCTCTGGGAAGCTCTTCCGCGTCTTATGCTTCTGAAGACCCGTCAACCCAGAGGATGCACCCAACGCCCCAAGTTCTCCCGAGAAACCACCATTAGCCCCAAATTACCATGTCAGATGCCTTCCTATAACATTTCTTGCACTGCATCCAAAACACAATTTTCGGTTTCGTTACATATTGTCTAAATATTGGAAGCGCTGAGTAATGAAAATGAATTATGTTTTGTGAGCTTTGCCATCTGTGAAAGAGGAGTCCGTGAACGTCTGCCTTCCCTCGCCCACTATGGCTCCCCTGTGAAGCAGCACCGAAGCTGCTGCGGGGGAAACGGGCCGGTTCTCCATTGTTTGGCTGGTACCTGTGGTTTAGAACAGCTCTGGTGGATTGCCTGCCCCACGGAAGTCTGGATGAAGCCGCGCATGAAGAGAGCCTCTTCACCCAGAGATTCGCTGCTTGCCACAGGATGGTTCACAGCTTAGAACTTCCTTGGTCCTCCCCTCCCCTCTCTGTCTCTTCCCGGCCGGGTATCCGTTTCCATGATTATGAGCAAGTTCCAGTCTCCGCAAAATTTGCTGGAGACATTAGTCTGTCCTTCATTCCTTTTTTCCTTGAAGGCTTTTTAACATCTGCGAAGACATCTGTGCACAACTGCGGGCGGTCCTTCTAAGGTCAGTCAAATGAGGACCCGGATTGTTACGGCGGGGAGGGGGCAAGAGGCCGATTCTGTAAACCGCTTAAAGAGGGCTATACAAGCACAGGGAAGCGGCATATAAGTCTAAGGGCCAGGGCTATTGCAACTTCTAGCAGTGCCAAACAAATACTTCCTGCCTTTCAGAGAAAAGATCGGAAATTCTTAGCATGTTTTGGCCTGCAAGGATCTAAAGGAGCTTTAGTGATCAGCTGACCTCACTGGAAGATCAAAGGTATTTCACCATCCTTCCTAAAGGTCAGCCAAGCCTGGGATCAGATGTTAGATGTGGAATAAGGGTGCTGCCTAGCAGAGGTTAAACCCCAATTTTAAAACCACAAAAATCTAATTATGAAAATGGGCAGCTTGCCACCAAATTTTGTTGTTGTGATCCTGGAGGCATGTTGAATAGAAGAAACTCTGATGCACACAGTAGCGGTATTTCATGTACATACGTAGCACCTACATACATATTTGCACACACGTGTATTACATATTGTACAGCAGTACCTGGGTAAAACACTTATTTCTCGGATTACATTCTGATTTAATATCACCCTCTGGCAAATATGTCTACGGAGAATCTCCATCATCATCACCCAGGTGGTCCCGGTTGTCCCAAAGATGTCCCTCTTTTTTCCCAAGAGGCAACTGGACTTTCTTGGTTTTTTTCCTTGAAGATGTTTCACTTCTCACCCAAGAAGCTTCTCCAGTTCTGGGAAGCAAAACAAAGAACGTCCAGTTGTCGCTTGGGAAAAGGCACCTTTGGGGACATCTGGCAAACAGATTAGACTTTTTTCCTCTTGATTTTTCCTGGGACACAAACCTTTCTTGCGATAATCTAGAGCAGGGGTCCCCAAACTTGGCAACTTTAAGACTTGCGGATTTCAACTCCCAGAATTCTCCAGCCAGCATAACATTTTGCCCCAAACTCAACAGAGCTGACACCTCCACCTCAAAGCACCTTTGATCCAGGGCACTGTTAAGTACTTGGTTCAACAGGCATTTTAATGACATAATGAGATATTTTCTTCATAATTCAGTCTTTGTACCTTATTCATATCTTTGTATAGTTTGATGGCTCCACTACAGCTTCCAGGGGTGACAAGGTGCGTTTATGACTCATTGACCCACAATTGTGCTGGATGGAAGGACATTGGGAAGAATCAGGAACTCTTGGCAATTCCAGATCAGTTGGGTGATATTTTCTGAAGTGGCCAATGCAATTTTTAATTCCCTCAAATGGCCTAGAAGCTCAATCAGAGCCAATCGGCTCTGATTGTTGCTCTTGTCCCATTTTAATTTGAACGCACAATTTCAGTTTCAACTCAGTCTCTCTCTCTCTCTCACACACACAGGCACACACACGTCGTTTGGTTAATGAGTACTTCAGAAATAGCGCCATATGCTTCTCAACTAAGGTGTTTTTGCTGCCATGCGAACACAGCCAGTCTCAAAATAGGCGACCAAATCCACTGTATTTTTGGAAGACCCATTTCCCGTCTTTAGAACTGGGACCGCCCTCAGCCCATTCAAAGACCATTTCCACAGCTCCATAAACACTCACCAGGTTAACTACCTTTCAGAGTTTGCCCGTCATCCTAGAATTTCTCTTCCGCTAGCCTACATTCTTCTCTAACTAGGGATATCGACATTGAACAACAGGTTTCCCAGCTGCTGGGCCTCCATCTCTAGTTCCCTGGCAGGCCGGGCCTCTAAGAATTCCCGGTGCTCCAGACAACGGCAGAGCTTCGTGAAACAAACAGGCCTGTATTTCATGAACGGACATTTCAGCCTGGACGCCCACAGACAACAGTTCAACTGGAAACCAATTTGTTATTCCCATCCTTAGAGATGCTCGCAAAATCAATCTGTGTTATACTGGTCTCTTCCTGTTTCTGTCTGGGCCAAGATCTCACTGCCTGCCTCTTCACCCCGATTCCACAAATGCACCTGGCATTTTATTGTTCTCTCCTTGTTCCTAACCTGACACCCAGAATCACCCAGCATTCTTCCTGCATTCCTCCACCAGGAGTAGCCAGTGGCACACCCATTGAATGGAAGGGTCGGTCCAGAGACCCCTTCTTGGAAACATACCAATCTTATCTATAGGTCCACTTTTGATCCCAAGAAACCTTAATTAGTTGAAGAGGGAGATTGTCACCAGAGAAGTCTCAGTTCCCAGGAGGAGTTGTCTTTGAGTTTTTGAACCAAGATCCAAGAGCTTAGACTCTCTGGAGCGATGACTGGATCCTTTCAGAGCCTGTCCAGATAGCTCTGGTGCCTGTGTCCACTCTCTGAAGGAGACAGAGAGGCTCACGGCTCAAGGCACATGAAGTGGCCAAGGGTTGAAAGATAGTGGGCTTGAGGCTGGAATGGGACAACTTGCCACAGGAGAATTCAACAATTCCATTGAATTATTTCAAATAATTTTAGTTTTTGCCGTTCCCATTTCATTCTGCCCCTCCTTTTGCATCCTTTCCTTAAGGATTCTCTTCCACCATTTCTTCGATGTTAGAGTAACTCTTTGTCCCGTGGAGAATTGGCTGTGGCAAGTTGTCCTAGACCCACAGCAAGGACATCAGTGCAACTGGAGTTCTCCTGCCTGCCCCTTCTCAGCTGAAGGAGCAGAGGATTTCCTAAGGTGAGCCAGGATGGCCTGGGTTCCTTCCCAAAGCACCATGAGGGGATCCCCCGTGATCCCCCCAGGACAGACCCACTCCAAGTAGGTCTTTCAGGCCTTCTTCTCCGTAGCAGCCTGGGGTCCTTGCTCACCAGAGGCAGAAGGAACCGACCTAGAAAGCAGAGCTGCCTCATGCCTGCGCCCAACGTCTCCAGCTACCTTGGCATCTCCCACCAAATCTGCCATTCTTTGCAAGGATGCAAAGAATCATTGGCGTCCTTGCCGGCCTGTAACTTTATGTTGAGAGTTTCGTTGGTTGGCTTCATCAAAATGCTGCGTGGATACTTTGAATGTTTTAAAAACCTTTGGTGCTGTGCATTTAATGATTCAGTCTATTCAATGTACAATGTACCCATGCGTTACAAAATGAATATGGGAAACACTTTTAGTCTGAGATGGAGGTCAACAAATGGGCCAGCTTACGGATAATGGCCAAGAGGAAAATCACAGAAAGATCCCATCAGAATTTGGAGTGCAATTTTTCCATCTCTTGCCAGTCAAGCGAGAAAAAACCAACTTGGTGTAAAGCCCAACCAACAGCTCTAAGACATGCAAGAATGGAGAGAAAAGGGCCCTAGTTGGAGGTGCTTCTCCAAACTGCTGTAAGAACTGGGAGGGATTTTTTTTAATGGAGATGTCAAATAACTGTGAAGCTGAGCCGACAAGGCGACTCTGCTCTTCCCCGGGTCCAAGTTAAGCAGGCGGAGTGGTCAATAAGAGGGACTTACCCTTCTGGGATCCTAAGCGCCTGGTAGGATATTGCATTTCCACCCCACCCCCCCAGACAAGGCCTGTGCTAGGTTGCTTGGGGGTCCAGGGTTTGGTTTAGCACGATGAGGCGTGTTTGCGTCCCTGGGAGACCTGCAGGGCCAGGGTAGTAAAGGGACCCTGGAGAGGTTCCACCTCTGGCCCAGAGTCAACGGGAGACATTGTCCTTTGCACTCAGAGCGGTCGGCGGGGAAGGGTGGACAACCGAGCTCCAGGCCAGGCTGCCTGGAAAGGTTCCTCTGGCCCGGCAATGGCTCTGGACTGAAGCAGGGATGACGCCATCCGAGTCAGAGGCCTTGGTCTGCGACGAGAAACCGGTCTGAGCAAAATCAAAGTTCTGAAACTTCCGAAAACCAGAAACGTCACCAAGGGAAAGCAGAAACACTCCAGAAGTAATAAACAAAGCTAGCCATAAAAGAAGCAGACACAGCAGTGAAATGACACAAGAAGAAAAGCAAAAATACCCAGAAGGAAACGAGAAGATTGGATTTTATAACCGGGGGAGGGGAGGGGGAGGGGGATCCAAAGGGTCCACTCCCAGGCGGCATTCTTGGGGAGGTGGACCTGGGGGGAAGCAATCCTGCGGGGTCCTGGGGGCTCTCCGAACTCCAGAAACATCAGCAGTGCCAGTGCATCATCGTTAGCACTGATGATGTCACCTAGTTTGGTAATGAAATGTCTGCGAGGAAACAAGCCAGCTCAGAGAGCCCCAAGGACCCCGCCCCCCCGCAGTTTCCTCCTCCTCCTCCTCTCTGCAACCCCCCCTCCCTTCTAGCACCGATGACGTTAACCTGTGTGGTAAGGAAACGTCTGCAAGAAAGCAACCCAGGTCAGAGAGCCCCAAGGGGATCCTCCCTCTCAACCCTGAGCTACAGAGATCCTCCTTTACCCGAATGGATCCCATCTGATCTGATCTGATCTGGCGGGAAGATCCCTGTGGGAGGAGGAGGCCGGACAGATAACCAAGCCCAGAGCCATTACGGTGGCAACTAGCCCCGTGAGTAGGGAGAGCAGCTGGCAATGGCAAGGCCGCCTGAGTGGCTCCAACGACATCCTCCCTGCCTGGGCTGCTGCGTCTTGTAGGGCGAGGGGAGCCCCCGGACAGCCCCCCTCTCGGTTGGCACCCCTGCCCCCACGAAGAAGGCGGCCTTTGGATCCAGGAGGGGCTGCCTGGGCAGCAACTGACCAGCCCTCACCCAGAGAAGGTGGCCTGAACCCCCCCCAGCAACACCAGTTGGGGGACCATTAGCCCCCCCCCCCCATTGATTGGGCTGAGCAACCCAGGGAGGGGCCGAGTCCCCACCCAGCCATCCACTGCAGGCCTCAGGCCTCGCGCCCGGTCACCGGGGGTCCAGCCCCGCCACTTTGACACCAGCAGCCCCAGGGATGACAATAGCTGCCCCCCCACCCGCTCTGGGACTGGGACGGGAGTCAGAGGTGAAGGAATCGCCCCCCCCCCCATCCCCCTCCCCTGTCCCAGTAAAGTCAACTTTGCCTTCCAAGCTACAATTAAAACTCTGGGTGAGAATTTTTCATAGTTAGTACAGATCGTCCTCGACTTACAACAGTTCATTTAACGACCAAAGTTACAGCGGCATTGGAAGAAGAGACTTCGGACTGTTTTTTCCCCCTTAAGACCATTGCAGCCCCTCCCCCCAGGGTCGCCGGATGCTTGGCAAATGACTCGTATTTATGACGGTTGCAGAGTCCCAGGGTCCCTTTGTGAGACATTCTGACCAGCAAGGCCGAGGCAGAAGACACACTCACTTGACACAACTGCGTTGCTCATTTAACAGCTGCAGTGATTCACTTAACAATGGGGGCAAGGAAGGTTGTAAAATGGGGCAAGGCTCTCCTAGCCATCGCTTCGCTTAAGAACAAAAAAATTTGGGCCCCGTTGTGGTCCTAAGTCCAGGACTACCTGCCTTACAGACAAACCTGACACTCAGAGTCCAAACCTTAATTCTTTCTGGCAATTCAGCCCCTTTATAGCCGCCGAGTCCCAGCCGACTTATTCTTGCCCTCCGGTCTCTTCCCATTTGATCTCCTGTGCCCCAGCCACTAAAAGGGGGCTTCCCGCTTCCCTGGCAGGCTGGTTCCCCTCAGAGTTGCCAGTTTTATTTTAGCCCGACTCTTGCCACTCACGGGGAGGCCCTCCTCCAATCCCCATTTTTTGGGGGGGCTAATCTGACTTTCAGCATGTATTTATTTCCTTAGGCCTGGAGGAAGTCAAGTACTTTGGAGAGACAGTTGCAGACCCAAGTTTGCCTGGCTGCTTCATTTAACTGCGTGTCTCCTTCTTCCCTTCCCTTCTGTTTTCCAGCCTGTCACTCTTGCAAGGGCTTAATTTCCAAATGGTTTTATCCTTCTCTCCAAGACGAGGCTTCTCAGATAGTGGATTAAATTTCAGCTAACTCCCAGGGTGTGCATTTGGGGGGTGGGAGGCATTTTACCTGGAGAAAGCGAAACAGTGATAATTCTCATTATCTAATCCTTTCACACTCAGGGTCTACATAAAAACACGAGGTGGCGGGGGGGGGGAGTGTTAAAGAAAGACGAAGGGGTGACTCCCCACTTGTCCTGGCCAGCCTCCCGCAGAGCGGAGCACAGCTGCTTGGCCACCCAGGTCACTGGTCACAAGTGGAGGACCAGCTCCCATTCTGAGGATGGAAACAGCATTTGGGGAGCCTGGAGGAACGAAGAGAACGGACGGCTGCCTTAAGTGCTGCTCATCCCCTGAATGCAACAACAGAGCCAATTGGGGGGGGGGGGGTTCCCCCCCCCAGCAAGGCTGAACCCAGGCCTTTCATTGCCAAAGGGGGGGCGGCCGCCTGCGCCTCTCCAGGCCCAAACGGAGATTTAAGAGAGCTTTGACGCCCCCTCAAAAGACCCCAGGGGAAAGCTCTGAAACACAGGGGAGCCCCCAAGGCACGTCCATTCGTTGAACACCCACCCCAACTTCCAACAAGGCTGCAAATAGTAACTTACCAGCTTCGCCGTGTCCCCACAGTTACGAGATCAAAATTCAAGCAAGATTTGACCATTGGTCCATGTTTACGACAGTTGTGTTTCATCCGGGGGTCATGGGACCACCATTGGATGACCTTCCCAGGGGGGCCCTGACTGCCAGGGGCAGTGAAGGGAGCTAGATTCGCTTAGCAAATACGAGAGTCACTTAGCAACAGTGACGATTCGTTTAGTGGACTGTGGCAAAAGTGGTTGTAAAATCAGGCACAACTCACGCCCTCCTTGCCTAACTTAGCAACAGAAGTCCTTGCCCCATTGTGGTCATACGTTGAAGACTACCTGGACCTTTGTGGCTTCACCAAGAGAAGAACTTGAGGTTCTCAAGACACCTGGTCTCGCCTGGGCACATCAACAAGGCAGGTTCATTACCCCTGGTGACTTGGAACAGAAGGTTCTTGGTCCCACCTGGGCCTTTGAGCAACGGGGGTGTGGAGGAGGGAAGGTTAAGGGTTTTGCTGCCGGAGCTGACATTTATTGGGGTTCAAATAGAAAACGGTGAAACTCCCCCAGGTTGGACAAGGCTACCCTGCACCAGTGGTGGGATTCAAATCATTTAACCATCGGTTCTCTGCCCTCATGATTTCTTCCAACAACCAGTTCGCCAAACTGCTCAGAAAATTTTACAACCGTCTCTCTCGAACCGGTGTGAACCGGCTGAATCCCACCACTGCTCTGCACTGCCGCTGGGGACCTGGGACAATAAACAGGGTGAGGGACAAAATACAAAACACCACCTGGAACATCAGGAAAAGGCCCCACAAACTTCATTTATTTTTGCAGTACAAAAGCCAGTTAGAAGAACTTCAGAAATACTGACGTGGCTGCCACTGGGAAAAAAATCCCCCGGACAGGTAGGTAGCGCACACGGGCATTGCCTTTGGGCTGCCAGAGATGGTTTTCTGGGTCGGGGGTCGGGGGTCGGGGGGGGAATGAGCCCCCTCTTCTGACAAAGGTTCCAGACATCTCCTGTGAGCAGGGATACTTTCACAGGCCTTCCTGGCCCACCGCTGGAACGACGGCTTCTCACATCGATTCTTGAGACTCCTGTGGAAATGAAGAAAGGAAAAGCCACAATATTGTCATCGCTGCCGTATCTTCTGAACATTTCCTCCCCATCTTTGATTCTTGTTCCAACCTCTAAGCTCATGTTGAAGAGAACAATTTGAAAAGTCCTTATAGCTTTTGCACAAAAACTGCCCTGTTCTGCTCTTGTCCCATTTTTTAAAACTGAATTGATAAAATAACTCCCTCAACCTAAGTACGTTTTGTCCAGCTGACTCTCGAAGGCAGCGGGTGCCAACCTTGGCAGCTTTCAGATGGGTGGACTTCAACTCCCAGAATTCCCCAGCTGGCAAGACTTGGAGTCCTGAAGTCTCCTCATCTTGAAGTTCCCCCAATTGGGAAATTTTGCTCTAAGGATTGTGTCAGGCAAGTCCTGTTGCTCTTACAAAATGAGGAAGGGAGACTGCCGCCTCCCCGTGAAGCTTTCTTTTAATCCTGCCTCTGTGATCCTGGAGGAGCTTTTGGGATTTACTGCTGTCGCCTAAGCGAGACCACGACAAGCTAAACGTCTTTCTCAAAAGCAGGGTAGTCCTCGTGTGACTTCGTGATCCAAAACCACGGCCTCCAGGATGGACCCCAAGAATTCTAGCTGGATTCTGCCTAGCCCAGCCCTCCCTTTCTCTCGCCCACCAAGGAAGGAGAGGAGGAGGAGGAGGAGGCCCAGTGAAGACCATCTCCTGCTCTGGCTGCACCTTCTCCCCACCCAGAGGGACGCTGGGCAAAACCCCAGGAATACCGTCCTAGAGCAGGTGACCTAAGGTGCCCTCCACCAACACAACAACGTCCACCTGCAGGTGCCCACCTTGCTCCTCTTCTCCAATACCTGAAGGCCTTGGGCTTCGTTTTTTTTCCTGAGCCTGGAAAAAAGCAAGAAAATATGAATCTGTGCCAATTTGAAAAAGCATAGCCCGAATTTCATATCCCCAACGCCTCTGTCCCCCCCGCCCCCACTTCTCTCTCTCCTGCTTCTAGACCCAACTCCAGCCTTACACCCGCCTTCGCTTACTGCTGCCCTGTCCCTTCAGGTTCGTCCTCCCCCCGCCAAGCCTCCCCCTGCCCCCCCGTTCACACAGCGCACAAGAGCCCGGCATACTCACCAAAGGAGAGCTGGCGAAGGCTGGTTTGCAGGCAAGGCCTTCATACTTGCCCGTTATGCTGGGCGGCCCGTGGACCCGGGGAGGCTTATGGCATAGCTAGGGGGGGGCCAAGGGCCTGGGAGGGAGGGAGCGGCTGCGGTTATTGTCTCTTCCACCAGTGCTACTGACCTCTGCAAATAAAGAAAGACTCTCTACACAACCCATCGGATGCAATTAACGCACAGGGGCCGGGGAACAACATGTACACAACTGAGGCATGTGACCTACAGAACACCGTTCGTGCCTACCGTGAAATGAGCCAGACCCCCAAAACGTGGGGGGGGGGGGAGGGTCAGTGGCTAGAACTAAAGCCCCCACAAACACTGAAAATAAATGGTTTCTTGCCAGCCTTAAAACTCAACGTGGGTTTCATCACCCACACAGCCTGTAGGTGAGTAAAATGCGTCAATATAACATTGATTAAAACGTCTTCCACGCCCCAAATCAACCAGGGCTCTGCCTGCAAATAAACAGTGAAAGATTAAAGTGGATGGTCAGCCGAATCGAAGGACCACAGAAATATATCAAACCGGGTGGCCCTGCAGCACCAGGCACTGATTAAATTCCCCCCTTTTTTGCATCAACACGATTATTGGATGACCTGCTGTAGGCAGAAAACCACACACTTAATATTCTGAGCACTTATCGATTTAAGAAGAAACTCAATCCAGGCTCACTGAACAATTAGTATCATTTATTCTCTCTGCAACACCAGTTTCCTCTTTTGACTGATATTGTAAAATGCCTGCTTATCTTTAAAAAGACATGCCAGGAAATTCAAAGTGAAATTTCCTCAGGGATAATAAATGAATTTATAAAAATGACACAGGAAGATACAGCATTGCTTACGAGAAACAATTTCAAAGATATACTTGGGAGAACTGAGAAAACTATAAACATCTGAGATAGGGCTACATTAATAGGATTGATAAAGATCAATAAAGTTATCTCGTAGCCCAAGATATTCAAACGTGATTAAGAACAGTTTTTATGCGTTTACTTCATATAATTTATCCAAACCAGAATTCACTTTAACCTTATTACAGAGCTTAATATTATAAATTCTTGACCTTTGATTTCACAGTCGCCCTTGGTTCAAGGTCTTCGAGCAAACTTAGAGAAAAAACTTTGTTACCGGGAAGATATTTCATTATATTTCTGAATCTGGTGCATTTCCGATCTTTGTGAAGATTTAGAAATTGACCAACTTGATCATTTGACCAATTATTTGACGGCACTTTCATGACAAAAACATAAGCACCACCCCACATTTATCACTACCCCAAAGACCTAAAATTGGAATTGAGTGTTGTGGACCAGAGGAGAATGAAATGAAATGGAAAAAAAAGAAGGAGAAAATGATAAAAAAAAAAAAAAAAGATTAAAACCATTGTTAGGTAGATCTGGGAGGAACCTGTTTAATTGAAATCTCAGGTGTTTAGTGTGATTTGCTCTTTATTGTTGAAGTGTGCAGTGTCATCATCACTTAGACCGAAAGAGTTTTCTGGGGCCTTCAGAAAGAACAGAATAACAGAGTTGGAAGGGGCCTTGGAGGTCATCCAGTCCAACCACTCCTGCCCAAGCAGGAGACCCTATACACCATTTCTGACAGAGGGCCGTCCGGTCTCTTCTTGGAAGCCTCCAGGGAGGATGAAGCTCCCACAACTTCCGAGGGCAACTTCTCTTCCATGGGTGGACTGTGAGGAAATTCCTCCTTAGTTCTAGGTTGCTACGTTTCCACCCATGAAAAGATGATTAGGTTTCTATGAGTTGGGAAAGGGATTTTAGAGGATCACCAAACAATTGGACCTAAATCATTCCACGGTCCAAAAGATCATCTACCAGTGGAGAAGATCTCCAGAAAACTTCCCAGCTCACTCAGGACCGGCTGTCCCACCGAATCCAGCCCGAGAGCAGAACTTTGTTGGATGCCCCCCGGGGGGGGGTCCCAAAAGGGGCCCAGGACTCCCCCAGCACCATAAACACAGGCGGGTCACCAAGGACTTGAATGTTGACCTCAGGGCCAGGTTGGAACTGTAAAGGCCATAAGTGTGAAAAACGGTCATAAGTTGCTTTATCCCAGCACCACCATAACTTTGAAATGCAGCCTAAAACCACAGGAAGACGATGATGATGATGATGATTATTATTATTATTGCTGTAGGTTAACATTTAGCTTTAGATCGAGGTTGAATTTCTCGCCCACCTGCAGCTATATTTGTATCTTTGTCTTTTGAAAGTCGATGTGAAAGTCTGTATTAAACTCTACGTAGCCTCGGACTGAGAGGTTGGTGCATTTTCCAGCCTCCGAAGGATTTTGCAGAGGAGAAACTGTTTTTGCCAATCGAGCCGCTTCTCCTTGAGCAGAACTGACAAGCACATCCTCTCTTTTGGCAGCACTCAAAAAGCAAGTTATCTAACGATGAGTAGGTTATTTTTTTTAAGTTGTCCTTAACTTTTTCTGTTAATCAAACCTCAAAAGCGTCTCGTTTGCTTTTTGCATTTGCAAATTGAAGTCGTAGTCTGGGGGAAATTCATGGCACAAATTATTTGCTAAATAAACCGTAGTGACTATAAAGTTCGGCAGAGAGAAGCAACTTTTCATTTGGAGGAGCCAGTGATCACCAAGCAGCCTTAATAAAAAAAAGAACGTTTATAAGCTGAAAAGTCTGGATCAACACAGAGACCCCGCTGGGGTCCACTTGGGCCGAGGGGTTCGTTGCAGAGTTCGGAATCTGAAAGCGGAGAAGGGGATTCCATGGATCTCTGGAACGTTCCTCGCCCGCGCACCTCCCTTGAATGCTCCTCCGCGGGAGAGGAGGGCTGCTCTAGGTCTCCCTCCCCTAAGTTGCTCTCCAGAGTCCAGCAAATCCTCACAAAGGGGCCTTTGTGTCGGGGTGTCCCGTTCACAGAAGAGGCTCCGAGCGATGGAATTTCCAGGAAGCTTCTGCCCTTCATTCATAACCAGGCAGCATTTTACCCAGAACAAAGGAGGCCCCTGCAAAGGTTATTGGCCCTGCAAGGGACTCGGCTACTAAAGAGAAGCGTTGCCTTTGAGGCTCCAAGGCAGCCGAGTTGGGCAGATAGAACAGAATAGCACAGTTGGGAGGGACCTGGGAGGTCTTCTAGTCCAACCCCCTGCTTAAAGCAGGAAGACCTAGACCTTTTCAGACAAATGAAATTATTCAACCTCTTCATAGTGCTGGAGCATCTGGAGGCAAGTTGTTCCTCTGATTAATTGTTCTCCCTGTCAGAAAGTTCCTCCTTATTTCCAGGTTGAATCTCTCCTTGGTCAGTTTCCATCCATTGTTCCTTGTCTGGCCTTCAGGGGCTTTGGGGAGAATCGCTTGACCCCCCCTTCCTCCTCCTCTCTGGGGCAGCCCCTCCTCAAATACTGGAAGGCTGCTCTCTCCTGCCTCCCCTGGTCCTTCTCTCCCCCAGACCAGCCAGGCCCAGGTCCTGCAACCGTTCTTGGCGTCTTTCATCCTCCGGTCCCCTCATCCTCCTGGTTGCTCTTCTCGGCCCTCTTTCCAGAGCCTCAGCCTCTTTTCTGCACCGGGTCAACCAAAAGCACGACCATCTCTGCTGGCTTCGCTGCCTCCCGTTGGATGGATCTCCCATCGGGGTGCAGCTGGGACCCCGACTTACAACAGCTCATTAAGGGACCGTTCAAAGTTACAACGGCATTGAAAAAACTGTCCTGGGACCATTTTTCACACTTACAACTATTGCAGCCTTCCACCGGTTCATATTTATGACCGTCTGCCGTGTCCCTGGGATCAGGGGACCCCCTTCTGAGACCTTCCGACAAGTGAAGTCCGTGGGGAAATCGGATTCATTTTCACAGCCAGGTTACTAACTTAATGACTGCGGTGATTCAGTTAACCGTCGTGGAAAGGAAAGCCATAAAACGGAACAACTGAACAGCTGCCTCACTTAACAACAGGAATTTTGGCCCCAGTTGTGGATGTAAGTTGAGGACTCCGTCCACCTTCAGCCTTTGGGCCGGAAGGAAAATGCAGCTGGCTGGAAAACAGAGCCTTCCTGGGGGGCAGCCGGTGTCGGTGCAGGCACCGCCCTCCTTCGCCCCCTGCCCCCCACCCCCACCCCCACGCACCCCCTTGTTCTGCTGCCGCCTCCGCCTGCGATCTTCAGGAAGAGGGGAGAATGGGGGAGAGAAGGGACTGGAGAGGACTTCTCGGGAAGCCAGCCAGGGGCATTATCTGAACAGGAAGGCTCTGGAATGGGGGGGGGGGCTCTGCCGTCCCCCCAAAAGAGACCGAGAGGGAAGGAGTGGGGAGGGGACAGGAGAAGCCCCAACCTCCATGGAGATGGATGGAGGTAAGGGGAGAAGCCCACCCTCCCCTTCCTGGGAGGAGGAGGAGGGGGGGGCGTTCTGACGTACTTAGAAGAAGAGGCGGTAGAGAATGGGCAGCCCCGACCAAGAAGCGCTTGGCTTCAACGGACAAGGAGGCCTCTAATCTTCCACAAGGCAGAAAGACAGAAGCTGCGCCTCCTTGTCACCGAGGACCGTCCGATGGGGACACGGTCCAGGTCACCACCATCCTTGTCCAGCCACGCAAAGTTGAGCCTCTATCAGCAAGCAGAGCAGCCAGCGTAGGGTTGGCGATGGACGCTTGGCTCCTGGCCAAGAAGGCCGGCCTTCCCACGGGCAAAGTGCCATTGCCAAGGGCATCGCCAAGGGTGTTGGCGTGTGTGTGTGTGGTTGTGTGTGTGTCTCTCTCTCTGACCAATCCCTCCCCATTAAAACTGGGAGGGAGAAGGTGTCCCCAAACGCCCGTTACAGTTGACACATAGCTTGGGAGGTCTCCAACCTTGGCAACGTTTGGACTTCAACTCCCCTCCTTCCTTCCTTCCTATTCCTCCCTCACTCCTTCCTTATTCTTCCCTCCCTCCTTCCTTCCTTCTTATTCCTCCCTCCCTCCTTCTTCCCTCCCTCCCTCCCTTCCTTATTCCTCCCTCCCTCCTTCCTTCCTTATTCTTCCCTCCCTCCCTTTTCTTATTCCTCCCTCCCTCCTTCTTCCCTCCCTTCCTTATTCTTCCCTCCCTCCTTCCTTCCTTCTTATTCTTCCCTCCCTCCCTCCCTTCCTTTCCCCACTCCTCCCATCCTACCTATTGACGCTGTCTGGTTTCTGCTTCCGCTCCTTCCGTTTCTGGGGCCTGCTCTCGCCGTCAACCCCTCCCCCGCTCCCCTCTGCTCCCTCCCCCCCCCCGCTCCCCCCTCGCCTGTTCCTGTCATCCCTCCCCCTTCTCTGGGTTTGCACTGTGTTGAGCGGCCCCCGGGGGAGGCTCCGGACCCTCCCCAGAGAGGCCTCTGTCGGGCAGGCATCCCAGAGAGCCCCCTCGCTTTCCTTTTTTAACTCCCCCCACCCCGCCCCTCCCCTTTCTGCCTGCCCCCCCTTTGCAAAAATCTCAGGATTCGCTTGAAGACGGTTATCAACTTCTCAACACTTCTGGGGGAGCACAAAAGTGCATGTTAAGACCCAGTTGTCTAAGTTGCGGTTTTAAAATAGTAATTGAAGTGTCTGATAATTTGCTGAAAACAACAACCTACACGCACCCATTGTGACAGGAACGCCTGCAGCAGCCGAGTTCAGTGCGCTCAGCTCGGTCCTCAACACCAGGAGGAAAGGCGGCGGCTGCGTTTGTGCGTCTGTGCGCCAAGGGGCAGTGAGGCAGCTACACTGCCTTCCACCTGGGCCTTTCTGCAGCCCCTGCTCCCAGCTCCTGCACACCTGCTCGGCTTTGCACAAGTAAAGTGGGCCTTGAATGACCATGGACCTGTTTAAAGACTGGCTCCTTTGGGCCCTGCCTGGCCCTCTGCGCTCTGCAAACTGGCCCCAGGGCCCACAGCCAGAGATGCCAGGGCCCGTAGCTTGGCAACACCGTGTCTCTGTGTGTGTGTGTGTGTGTGTGTGTGTGTAGACTCCCCAGTCCTGATTTAGAGGGGGGGGGGGAAAGGCAGACTTCTTCCCTTTAGTCTAGCAACCAACAAATCACGCTTCAGACTCAGCTTCCATTTGTTCCTCTTCCTAAATCAATTTAATGACCCAAATAATGACTCGGCGCTCCCTTTGCCTCGCACAGCGGAGGCTGACCTTGCAAGGGGGCGGCTCATCCCACCCAGGTATCGCCCAGTTCCACGGACCCATGCATGCACTTCAACGGATGCCCACATCAGGGATCTCACGGCATCCCCCTAAGGGGTCCCGTCATTAAAATTTCACACCTGAGATTTTTCCCCCATCTCCCATCCATCCCCTCAGCTCTTCTCCAAGGCACCCGAAGGCCAGAGAAGGAACAATGGATGGACACTGACCAAGGAGAGATTCTACCTGGAAATAAGGAGGAACTTTCAGGCGGGGAGAACAATCCACCCCCTTGGAAGCGATGAGAGCCCCAACACTTGAGACCTTCAGGAAGAGATTGGACTGCCTGCCCTCTGTCAGAAATGGTGTAGGGTCTCCCGCTTGGGTAGGAGGGGTTGGACTAGATGACCTATAAAGTCCCTTCCAACTCTGATCATCCGTTATTTGTTAAATACGTAGCTTTGGGGATGATGATCTACAAACTCCTTTAGCTCAGCCTTCCAGGGCTACTAAAAGCTCAGCTCCGTAGGACTCGGCCCAGCCGGGAGACCCGCCGAGCACGAGGCGGATGCCAAAGGCTTTGGGCTTCCAGGGGAATTCCTCCGCTGCGGGCCCTTCCCTTTTCCCAAGATTTGGGAAAGCGCCATTTTCTGGAGGGTGCTAAAATTAGGGAACCGGCAACGTCCACCCAGGGACGCCCCCCCTCCCACTTCTACAGGCAGTTCTCGACTGAAGAGCTAGATGCCTACTGACCATGCAAAGCTGCAGCCGCCTGAGGAGTTCTTAGGATCCGGATCGGATGATCCATCCGCCTTCCCACCACCCCCATCCCGCTACCAGAACCCAATGATGGCTGTTTGCGATCACGTGACCACCATTTACAGCCGATTTCCCTGAAACTGGGACGTACGGAAGCGTTTTTGTCCAAATTGGGCCACGGTGAATCACTCGTTCACACAGGCGTAAAATCGGATCAGGCCGCAGGAGCAGCCTGCTTTACCGTCAGGTCCAATGGTTGCGCAATGCCAGGAAGTGGCAGCTGTGACGCACATGCTCCCTTGCGGCCGGCCCTGTCCCTCCTGTGACCCCGCCAGGTGGGGGGGGCGGTTCCCGTCTGGAGCTGCACCCCCTGGCTGGCACCCTGTCCAGGCTGCCCACCTTCCCGCCACGGCTTCCTTCCTGGCTCCTTCCTCTTTTTCTCCCTCCTCCTCTTCCCCCACCCTCTGTGGAAGAGGGCCAGAGCAGTTGTGTGTGTGTGTGTGTGTGTGTGTGTGTGTGTGTGTGTGTGAAGCACTGGTGCTATGAATGGGTGTGTGTGTGTGTGTGCTTGTTGTTCCTTCTATTCTGCTGCTGCTGTTCCTGCTTCAGTGGCAGCCCAGGGAAAGAACAGCCAACCTCCGTGGACTAGAAATGAACTTCACAAAGAGCTCCAAGTCTGACAAACGAGGGGAGAAACCAACCCCCCCCACACACCCTTCCGCATGCCCTGAAAATGCCTTTGGCTCTCCGGCCATTCGACCCGTTTCCCAAGGAAGAAAAACACAAAGAAGAAGAAAGAAGAAAGGAGGAGGAGGAGGAGGAGGAGGAGGAGGAGGAGGAGAAGAAGAAGAAGAAGAAGAAGAAGAAGAAGAAGAAGAAGAAGAAG
>NW_020769446.1:741181-751508 GCF_900518735.1 Pseudonaja textilis | reverse complement strand
GAAGAAGAAGAAGAAGAAGAAGAAGAAGAAGAAGAAGAAGAAGAAGACCACCTCCGTTTATTTTCAAAGCCCGGCCTGTCCGTTCTCTCCCCCAGGGCTCCCTGCCAAGCCTCTGGCAAAGACCTGGGCGCCTCGCAAAGCAGCAGGCGGCATTTTCACAGGGTATTCCACACACACACACACACACACACACACACACACACCAGAACGGCAAAGTCTGGCGACCCTCAGAAGCTACACAGCTAGTCCTCACTTCAGGGCCACCCTTGAGCCCCAAATGCCTTTTGCTCAGCAAAGTGGTTGTTAAGTTAGCTTTACCCCATTTTACAACCTGTCTGCCCTAGTTGTTAAGTGAATCACTGCAATATTCAGTGAGCCTGGCTTCCCCTTTGACTTTATTTATTTACTTTATCTTATTTATTTATTTTTGCCAATTGCTTACAAGATAATAGGTATTAAGTAAAAACATAGTTATGAATACATGGATACATATAAGAAAAAGAAAAGAAACAATAGGACAGGGACGGTAGGCACGTTGGTGCGTTGATGCACCCCCCCCCCCAATTACAGACCTCTTAGGAAAGGGGTGAGGTCAATAGTAGACAGTCTAAGGTTAAAATTATTGGGGTTTGGGGAAGAAACCACAGTCAGGTAGAGTATTCCAGACATTGACTGCTCTGTTGCTGAAGTCGTATTTCCTGCAATCAAGTTTGGTGCGATTAACCTTGAGTTTGTATCTATTGTGTTGTTATGGTTGAAGCTGAAGTATTCATTGACAGGTAGGATATTGCAATGTATGATTTTATATACTATACTTAGATCGGACTGAGGCAGCGTAGTTCTAGGTTTTCTAGGTCTAGAATTTCAAGTCTGGTGGCATAAGGTATTCTACAATGAGTAGAGGAGTGGAGAACTCTTCTTGTGAAATATTTCTGGACTTTCTCCACTGTGTTAATATCAGATACGTAATGTGGGTCCCAGACTGATGAGCTGTATTCGAGTCTTGGTCTAGCAAATGTTTTGTATGCTCTAGTTAGTAGTGTAATATTACCAGAGAAAAAGCTACGTAGGATTAGATGAACAAACTCTTAACGCCTTTTTGGCTATGTAGTTACAGACTTTGCTTGACAGAAGGTCGCAAAAGGAGATTGAGTGATCCCTGGGACTCTGTGACCGTCATAAGGACCAGCCAGTTGCCAACAATTTGGATCACGTGACCTTGGGGATGCCACAACAGCCCTAAGTGTGAAAAACAGTCATAAGTCCCTTTTTTCAGTGTCATTGTAACTTTGAACGGTCACTAAATGAACCATTGCAAGTCGTAATGCTGGTTACAAAATCTTTATTGGAATAAGGTGCCATTTATAGAAGCCCCTGAATTTGCCCCAAATATTGGAAATGCCTTTCCACCGTTTCACGAGCAGCCACTCCTAACTCGTCTGGATGAAGTGCTGGTTGTTACTGCTGGCTAATACAGGATTTCGCAATCACCCAGGCACGACAGTCTTATTTTGGTAAACCTCCACAACCCGAACAGATGCTTTCAAAGGCTTCCCTTCCACGGACCAATCAAAGCTTCCCCATAGCTGGGATGCAGAAGTATTTTTTTCTGAATCGGCAAAACAAACTTCACAAGCATATTAGCAATGGAGGAGGATCCTCAAAAGCCCCCCAACAGCTGAGCGCTTAAGCAACAAGCAAGAAATCTTCCGCGACTGGCACAAAAGATGCGGTCCCTGTAAAACAGCGCCAGATCCACTGATTCCTCTCAACCCTTGTGGCCAACCCAAGGATCTCAGTGCAACCAACCAGAGATTCGATATAAATGGGAAAGCCAGGATTTTATTGCTCCGAAGGCTCCATGGAACCGTATTTTCTGGACTTCATTGGCAGCCAAAGCTTGAATTTCACTTCTGGTAGGATTTATTTCCTAGTTGGCAATGAACATGATTTGTTTTGTGTGTTTATTTGAAATTATTTCCTCCGGCTTCACCGCCACCATCACACGAAGCACAAACGGCTGACAGGATGTTGGGAGGAATCTTGTAAACATCCGTTTGAAGGACTCCCAAGCACCGGCAGCCAATGAAGCCTCGTCGTAACACACACACACACACACACACACACACACACACACACACACACACACACACACAGAGTTTGGGCTCCAGTGAGCACCCGCTCGTTTGGTCCTCACTTCAGGGAGCTCTTGGCTCTCCCTCGCTCGGAAGTCTTTAAAGGGGAACCTTGAAATCCCCCCCCCTCCCATTGAGATGACCAGCTCTGACGTCCAAGCCCCCCAAAGCCAAAAATCTTTTCTCCAAACTCACGGACGGGCGAGACTAGAAGGATGTTCTTCCTTGCCTGGAGACACCCCACTAATTCAGGGGGGGTCCGAGATTCTGTTGGTGTGCAACGCACCTTTACTAACACCCTTCCCCCCCTCCCCCACCGACTAATCCTTGCTCTGAGGAGACACGGAAGCCGCTTGAGGCACAACGGAGGCCTGGTAGGCTTTGCAAGAGAGCAGCCCGCCCCCTCCCTCCCTGCCTCGGCCGCTGTGGGGAAGGACCTGCGCTGGACGTGGACGGTCCGCAACCTGGAGCCGCTCTCGGGAATCTAGAACCTTCCCTCCCTTCAGATCTTCTTTCGGGCACCCTAATAGTAACGATAAAACTCACACGTCCTAAACCGGGGCAGCTTTGTGCCAAACCGAAAGGCCCAGTTTGTTCACCAGTCTCTACTCAAAATAGATTTAACTTATACTTTGGTTCACAAACCACTTGAACAATATTCCTATGTTCCAAGCCGAAGGACAACACTGCGCCGTTTTTGTTTCAAAGAGAGGAATCCTATATAGGCAAAGAATTGATTAGCGGGACGCTTTGGGAGTACACAAAACACTTCACCAATGGACCACACGGAGAACCTATATGCACACGGATCCCATAGAAATTGTTTACTGCATTGTTTCTCTGAGACAAGGCAAAACACAGTATTGTGGTTAAGATGCTGGCTGAGAACCCAGAAGGTGGTCAGTTCTAGTCCCGCCTTAAGCCATGAAAGCCAACTGGGTGACTTTGGGCCAGTCCTTCTCTCTCAGCCCAACCTACCTCACAGGGTTGTTGTTGTGGAGAAAACAGGAGGAGGAAGGAATATCAGGCATGTTTGCTGCTTTGAGTTATTGATAAAGTAATAAAGGTGGGATAAAAATCAAATAAATACATAAATGTAAGTACCAAGCGTTCTATTTTGACAAGATTTTTAAAACACGCACACTCAGACCACACAAACACACTGCTCTCAATGAATTAGAGTGACAGGTCTGCTGTACAAATTTATCCATAATTTTTGAGTCTAGGTGGTCCTGAGAAAGGTCAGGCAAGGTTGATCCTTGAGTAGGAGGTCAACTCCAAGTTCTAGGTCAGGGGGTGTCCAACCTTGGCAACTTTAAGACTTGTGAAGTTGAAGTCCACAAGTCTTAAAGTTGCCAAGGTTGGACACCCCTGTTCTAGGTTCATCTAGCATTGAGCAAAAGAGCTCCAAGGAAGGCAATGATGGCCAGCTCTTTCCACCAATGGCAACCCAGCTCTTGCCAAGAGAGCCACACGCGGCCCATGTCATTACCAGAGACTGGACTCAGTTGGAGCCAGCCTTGCCTTCTCAGGATACAGACACACCTTCCACGTATCCTGGATTCATATGCCTTTTTTAAATACGGGAAAAACTATTTGTTCATTTTTTGTACAGGTACCAATAATACAATCTCTAAATAATACAATCCCCCAGATTTTTGTTTTTGTTTCTTTGTTTTTGGCTATAATACTTAAGACACACAAGATTTTTTTTTACAGAAAAGCCAAGTTAAAGTCCTATCAACTGGGTTGCCTGTCACATCAGAGGTTTAATCCAGGGAAAACAATGGAATTTGCTGAGATTCAGGTCTCAAGACTTCCACGTCAACCCGAGTAGCAGCATTTTAAAAAATGGCGGAACATTTTTCCTTTGTTTATATTTAGCAGTAAAGGGCCCAAGAAGCCAATAAGCACTACTATTGTCTAGACCAGGGGTCTCCAACCCTGGCAACTTTAGGTAATGGTAAAGGTTCCCCTCGCACCTACATGCTAGTTGTTTCTGGCTCCAGCGGGCCGGTGCTCATCTCCGTTTCAAAGCCGAAGAGCCAGCACTGTCCGAAGACGTCTCTGTGGTCAGGACTAAACGCCTTCAAAGGCGCACGGAGGAACGCCGTTCCCTTCCCACCAAAGGGCTCCCTATTTTTCTACTTGCATTTTTTACATGCTTTCAAACTGCCAGGTCGGCAGAAGCGGCTGGGACAAGGAACGGGAGCTCACTCCTTTACGCGGAGCGAGGGATTCAAACCGCCGAACTGCCGACCTTTCTGATCGACAAGCTGAGCCCCTGAGCCACCATGTCCCATTTTGGCAACGTTAAACCTGGGGAATTCTGGGAGTTGAAGTCCTCCAGCTTTAAAGTTGCCAGGGTAGGAGACGGCTGGTCTAGACCAATGATGGGCCCTTCACCCACCGGGACAGGAGGGCAGGTGTGAGATCATTCCCCTTCACAAACCACGGGGCGGTGGTTCAGTTCCTTGGTGGATTCCGTCACTCACCTGGGGATTTCATGTAATATTGCTCGATGTCCGACATGTCCGTGTTCAGGGCACACTCCAGGTAGCGGAGGATAACTTTCCTGCTGAAGTAGTACCTCATCCCCATCAGGAAGATGGGCAGGCAGCAGGTCACCAGCAAGGACTTGGTCACCACAAAGCAAATGACTGTGGAGACAAGGAAGAGAAAGGAAGGAGGCCTGTCAGAAGACAACACTTAGGCAAGAAAAACCCAAAGGACGCATACAGACTGGGTGAAACCAGGCTCAATAGCACAAACTGGGAGAGGGATCTTGGAGTCTTAGTGGACAACCAGCTAAATAGGAGCCAGCCGGGTGCAGCCGCCGCCACCGCCAAAAAAGTTAATGCAATCCAAATTGTATTAACAGAGGGATACAATCGAGATCAAGGGAGTTACTAATACCACTCTATAAAGCCTTAGTAAGACCACACCTAGAGTACTGCATCCAGTTTTGGTCACCACACTATAAAAAAGATGTGGAGGCTCTGGAAAGAGTACAGACAAGAGCAACCAGGATGATGAGGGGACTGGAGGCTAAAACATACGATGAACGGTTGCAGGAACTGGGCCTGGCTAGTCTAGGGAAGAGAAGGACCAGGGGAGACAGGAGAGCATCTTCCAATATTTGAAGGGCTGCCCCAGAGAGGAGGAGGGGATCATCCTGTTTTCTAAAGCACTTTTGAAGGCCAGACAAGGAATAACTGGAAACTGATCCAGGAGAGATTCAACCTGGAAATAAAGAGACACTTTCTGACAGGGAGAAGCGGTTCAACCCATGGAACAGAAGTTGCCTTCAGAAGTTGTGGGAGCGTCACACTGGAGACTTTCAAGAAGAGACTGGACTGCCCTCTGTCAGAAATGGTGTAGGGTCTCTTGCTTGGGCATGGGGGGTTGGACTAGATGACCTACAAGGTCCCTTCCCATTCTGACGATCTGTTACATCTGTTAAGAGAGAAGGCAGGACTGATTCTGGCAGACAGACCCCAAAGTCCCAGGCACGACATGGTTCCTGCTGGCTGTGTGAAGGTGGCCTGTATTCCTTTCCTCGGCCCATAAAAGGATTCCTCTAATAAACAGCTCCAGGCAGTCCTTGACCTACAACAGTTCATTTAGCGACTGTTCGAGGACCCCGCCTGTCCAGTATTTCTCCAGACTGCTTCCCCGTCTCCCTCCATTCTATAAAAATTCTCCCAACTTTCATTCTGAAGGGTTTTCCACCCCAAGAGTTAATGCCTTTCCTCGAATCCGAAGGCACAATTTTTCTATGTTAGATTCAAGATTTGTTGGTAGCCCAGAATACGCTTAACTAATGTGCATTAAAGGACAACTCCTACTTCTTGTAACTAAGAAATTGCTTCATAAATTACAGGAGCTTCCCCCCCCACACACACACAGCCACATCATATTTCTCAGCTGGTTCATATTCAGTGTGTGACTGAATGTGATGTAGATGCAACACAAAATCTAGCCAACGCCCAGGATCCTTTCTTTTGTGCGTGTGATTGGTGCTCAGTCAAGACTCTTTGTCTAAGTGCAAAAGTTGCTTTGAATTTCCCTCGGTGAGACTGAGCCAACCGTCCGTTGCATTCCGCTACACGTGGTCCTCATTTAGCAACTACCTTACTTAGTGACAGTCTGTAGGGATAATGAGGACAAAAAGTCATTCTGCAACCAAACCTCCCACTTACAACCCTGGGAGGTCTGTAAAGCAAGAAAAGGGGAAGCGGTTTCCTCTAGCAACCACTTTGCTTAACCACCGAGTGGCTAGTTCCTGGGACGGCTGCTAAGCAAGGACTAGTGCGCCGGGTTTTGAGTTATACTTCTGCAAAGTTGGTCACCTTTCCTAAAGAATAATAGTTTTACCTGCAAATCTAGGAGAGGTTGCTAATTCCCAAGAATGAATCTGAATATTATGACTGCACTTATGCCATGTATTTTTAAAAAAAAAAAAGAAAAATTGATTTTGCACACATGGGGAACCTGTGGAGATACGTATTTTCTAACAACAACACCCCCCTACAAATCACAAAACTCCAAAGAAACAACAAAGCACCTCAAAGTCAAGACTACATCGTAGCCATTTAAAAAACCTGTAATCACAGCCAATTATACGTCCTCGGTTATAATTAACTTTAGCCTTTGTTTCACTAAGAAAAAGCCCCCTTTCCTCAAAACCAATTCGAAGGCTGTTCCTGGGATATAAGAGGAGTGAAAAATTGGAACCACTCAAGACAGCAACACGGGGTGGGGGGGGGAAAGATACTGCAATAAAGTCCAACATGAAGGTAGCTGAGGTAATTTCTTCAGAACGGAATATGTAGAACTGAGCAATGAAGCAAAAGTCCATTGAGATGAGTAATTAACGGCTGTGAAAAGAACAGGGGAAAAAACGTGTAAATCTTTGGGAAGATCAAAAAAATGGGATACCTGGGAATGTCCTTTTTCATTTGGGGGAACCTTTCCGGAAGGGTCCTCCCCCAGACCTCCATCAATGGGCAGGACTGCCCTTTGTCAGAAATGGTGTAGGGCCTCCCGCTTGGGCGGGGGCTGGACTAGAGGACCTACAAGGTCCCTTCCAACTCTGATGATCTGTTATCTGTTATTTGGGAGAGGAGGAGATGATCCTTCAGGTATGGTGTCCTGTTGGGATCATATGAGAGGGACAAGCAGTCGGACCACTTAATGTCACTCCCAGGGTGTTCGATGCTTCCACAAACGGGACCCAGTCCCGTCCCTGGCCGGCTCCACTGGTGGCAGGTGCAGTTCCTGAGGGGGACCTCGGGGCACCCCTCGGTGTCCAGGGAAGGTTCCACTTGAGTTTCTCTGACAGGGGACCCTGCCGCCTCTGCCTGAAGGACCCTCAAGATGGGCGACTGACACGGAACAGCCTGGCCTGCGAGACGGTCGGGAAGTCCCTCCTGCGCTTTCGCCCCTTTAGCTCCTCCGTTATGGTGTCAATCCCTGAATGGGGTTCCTGTCCCCGGGGACCAATGTCCTCCCAAGTGACAATCCTGTGAAGAGGGTTACCACACCTGCCCAAGGTCCTCTCCTCTGTAGATGAATTCTACCAGATCTTCTGACCATTCCTCAGAAAGCGGAGCTTCCATTGAATAGAACTGGAAGGGACCTTGGAGGTCTTCTAGTCCAGCCCCCCCCCCCCCAAGCAGGAGACCCCATACCGTTTCAGACAAATGACTGTCCGGTCTCTTCTTAAGAACCTCCTGTGAAGAAGCACCCAGAACCTCTGGTGGCCAGCTGTTCCACTGGTTAATTGTCCCCACAGTTAGGATGCTTCTCCTTAATTCCAGGTTGCTTCTCTCCTGGACTGGTTGCCATCCTTTGCCCTTCGGGGCTTTGGGAAATAAGTTGACCCCCCCCCCCCCCGTCTGTGGCAGCCCCTAAACGCTGGGATGCTTCCAGACTCTGCAGCATCCGGATAACCTTCCGCTACCTTCATCCACGCTTGTCCTTGTCCTGTTTGAATGGACTCCAGTTGGAGTCTGACCAGAGAAGGCTGGATAAGGTCTCCCTGTGATCAAGGCAGCGTGCTCCTGTGTCCATAGCCATAAACCCAGGGTAGGAATCTGACGTTTTATCTTCACATCTCCTATGGCCCACAAGCCATCCAGACCTCTTTGAAACGCCTCCCACACCCGACACTCGAGCCTGGCTTCCCCCTGGTCAGAATGTCCCATTTCTTTTTTCTTTGATCTCAGATAACAGATAATCAGAGTTGGAAGGGACTTTATAGGTCACCCCCTGCCCAAGTGGGAGACCCTACACCGTTTCTGACAGATGGGAGTCCAATCTCTTTTTGAGAGTCTCAAGTGATGAAGCTCCCACAACTTCCAAGGGCAACTTCCATCGGTTGATTGTCCTCACTGTCAAAAAGTTCCTCCTTAGTTCCAGGTTGAATCTCTCCTTGGTCAGTTTCCATCCATTATTCCTTGTCTGGCCTTCAGGTGCTTTCAAAAATAGCTTGACCCCCCTCCTCCTTCTCTCTGGGGCAGCCCCTCAAATATTGGAAGGCTGCTCTCCTGTCTCCCCTGGTCCTTCTCTTCCCTAGACCAGTCAGGCCCAGTTCCTGCAACCGTTCATCGCATGTTTCAGCCTCCAGTCCCCTCATCCTCTTTGTTGCTTTTCTCTGTTCTTTTTCTAGAGTCTCAACCTCTTTTTTACAATGTGGTGACCAAAACTGGATGCAGGATTCTAGTCCTGCATCCAATACTCATCCTATCTATTTCAGCCTCTTGTTCCATCCTGTCCAGATCTTCTTCAATCTTCTTCCTGTAGAGTCTTAGCTCCTCTTTCAACACCGTGTTATCTGCAAACTTTTCGGAAGCCACCCCCTCAATTTCCTCATGCAAGTCTTTAATGAAAATGTTGGACCAAGCAGGCGAAGAAGGACAGAATCCGGTGGCGCTCCGTGTCATATTTCCCCCCCACACACAACGATTCCTGGCAATGGATCCATTCTGGCTCCTGTTCTTCCCAGCACACTTCTCCAAGCACCCACAAGCCTGCTGCTTGATGACCTGTTCAAAGTTCTTGCCCAAGAAGATCCACAGGAAGGAGGGGCCAGGTCCCTTCTACCTCCTCCTCTTGAAGATGGGAAGGGCGTTTGCTCTCTGCCTTCCTTCGAGGGCCTCCCCAGCCTTCCAGAAGTTTCTGGAGATTGCTGAAGGTATTCCACGAATCGCCTCTGTTTCTTCAGCGGTTGAGGATATAATCCACCTGGGCCGGGAGACCCGAATTCATTTAAACCAGCTACATCCTTCTTGCCTCCTCCTTGCCTGTCCAAAGCCTGTCGTTCCTTCCTTTCCCCCCTGGCTTTATCAGCCGCCGTTCCATTTTTCTTTTGACAGAAGATCCGAGTTAGAATTTTTCACCATTACCCTTTAATCTTCACTATTCTCTCTTTGGCTTTTTGTTATTTTTGCATCTCTGGCAAATCTCAAATCTCATTCTGAGCTTTACCCTTTCTCCCTCCCTCCCTGCATTCCTTCCTTCCTTCCTCCCTCCCTGCATTCCTTCCTTCCTTCCTTCCTTCCTCCTCTCTTCCTCCCATTCATCCATCCACCAGTGTCCCTATATAGCACTGCCCATTCCAATCTTTCTGGATCCTCCTTCCACATTTCCCTGGCCACATCAATACATTATCAAAATTAATTATGAAAAATTAGTTCAGTACGTCCAGAAATACTTCAGTCATGAATTATTCCAGGTCTGCAGAAACATTTAGGCCAAATAGAATTTTTAAAAAAATTGATCGGCAGTCAGACTCTCCTGGCAATGGCTCATTGTCCCTCGTTCCAGCTGAGTTTTAGTTACTACCTGGAGGTCCCCAGCATCTCCACCTACCAACCATGGTCTAAGGGCCGGTCTTGACAAGGCGGGCTGCCCCTTAATCCCAAAGCTGGCCCAGCCTGCTCAGACGGGCACTGTAGCTCCCCAGGCGGCCTCAGTAGGTTCCCATCGGGACTCCCGAGGCTGGCTGGACACGGCTGGGAGTGGCCGCTTCCTTAACTCACCTGGGTCTACAGAGCAACACACTGCAAAATGGAAGAGATGCAAAATGGGCACCTGGCGAGAAGGCCTTTACTGGCACGGAAAGCGAGACAATCAGAGCAAGAAAGCAGATTTTCTTCGAGAAAAAGACCCAAATAGGAAAAAAAAAA
>NW_020769446.1:712809-729390 GCF_900518735.1 Pseudonaja textilis | reverse complement strand
CCTTCGCAGGGGAGCAGCTAACGGGGGGGGGGGGGGGGGGGGGGGGGACGAGGAGCGTGGCGGGCCCGGAGCCGGGAAAGCTGCCAGGGAACCGGCGGCGGAGTCGGCGGGCTCGGGACCCTCCGCTGCTCCCCGGGAAGGTCGGCCGGGCATCGGCCAGACGGATCTGCCCCGCGGGGACCGGCGCCCCCCTCCCCGGGCAGGGGGAGGGAGAGACGAAGCCGGGCGGAGGCCGCGGCGGCGGCGGCGGTTCCAGCGGAGATGCGCGACCGCTGCGCAGCCTCCCGAGCCGCGCTGCAAAGGCCGGGGGGCCGCGGTGCCCAACCCTCCGCCTTGCTAAGCCGGGCCCGGCCCTCAAACCTTCGGCCGGGAGCCCCGCGGGAGAGCGCGGCACTGGAGGGGAGGCCCCTCGGCGCCTCTGCCGGCTTCGGAACCGGCCGGGTCCCCCGGGCCCTCGGGAGGGGGGGAGGGGAGAGGCGTCCTTTCGGCGGGCCCTGCAAGCCCGGGGCTCTCTCCCGGGAGGGGGGGGCGGAGGGGAAAGGGATCTAGAAGCAGGCGGGAATCTTTTCAGAGCCGCCCCCTCCCCCCCCCCGCCTCGTGGCCCTGGAGACAAATATCGGATCCCCGGGAGAGTCGAGGGCGGAAGACAAGGAATCCGCCTCAGGATGCGGCTGAGGGAGGAGGAGGAGGAGACGCTTCGCCCTCGGCTGCCCCCTCAGCTCAGGATTCTTCTCGGTAATAAAGGATCGTTGTTTTTTTTTCCAGAAAAGCTTGTGAAGATCCAGGGAGGACAGAAGACGAGAGACGGAAAGGCGTGATTTGCCTGCGCCACCTCAGGCCGATTGCCAGGCTTTCTGGGTTGCTTTCACCCCCTCAGCCCTCAGACCCGCCTGCTATACTTAAAATGCAAGCAGAACCTGCTTGGGACTCGAACCTTGGGAAGTGGACGGAGTGACGGGGATTTCCCTTCTTCAAAATTCTGGAAATAAAGCTCTATAGAACGGAGTGTCCCTCGGATGATGGGATGAAAGGAATTGAAATGGAAGAATGGCTGCCCTGGAGAGCTTCCAAGTCATTCCTACACTAGCCAGGATAAGGCGGAGATGTGGTTTCTTCCAGGTTTTGATCCGGCCGCTGTCCTTTTCGAAAAGGAAGGAACCGACCCTGGGAAGAAAACCTTGCTTCGTGCTTGACTTCACATTGGTGCACAGAGCTGGCAGCCGGTTCCCTGAGGTGGCTCTCAGGCCAAGTCCGGCCTCTGCCAACCTCTCTCTTCCTGCAGGAGGCTGTGCCAGGGGTGCCCTTGATCAGGGCTGAGACCACCCTTTCCGGGGTCTTGATAAAGGGCAGTAGAGCTACCTGATTAACTTGGATTCGTCAGGCGCAGTCCGTTACGTCTCATTCATAAAACATAGTTAAGCCGTCACATGTTAACTCCAACTGACCTCACCATTTATTGGGGGGGGGGGTGACACTTCTAAATGGGTGGATTTTCAGTGCACACACATCACATTAATTTTTCATCAGAGACAATCTAAGTGATGATGTTTGCTCTTAATATCGCAACACATACTGAATAATTAGTTCCTTGCCTCCTGGCACCTGTGCCTCTTAATGTACACTGAGTTGAGCTCCATCCCAAGTTATTCTAAGCGAAAAGAAAGGTGCACTTGCAATGTTAATATAAAAACAGAATTAACAGACAGGTCATTATGCTCGATGAATGGCGTTCTGGTTTTCAGTTGGAAGCTTCTCATTCAGAGCCAAATAACATCTAGGACTACATCCAATTCAATTATTTTTTTCAGGGAGTCGGTGCCGTCTAGAAGAAGCTGTCACCTTCACAACTCCTTTTCTTTGGATTAAATTCCAGCTTCATTTATCAAATTTACAGACTGCCATCCCACCCCCAGAGTGACCTTATTCCACCCGATGGGGATTGACAGATCACTGTAAGGTTTGTTTGTTTTGGGCTTCTTGTCATGTGTGAACCTGGCTGTTGTAATTTACAAGCCATGGCTTATTGTTTGACGTAAGCCTGTATTAAGCGGGACTACAAAAATTGCAAACTGGCTGCCATGGTGCCTTCATAGCCAATGGCGGATGTTTCTGGAAAACAGAGTGAAAACCCAGATGATAAAGTGGACCTTGCCAGGGATTAGGACCAGCTCCTGAAGAGACACGGAAGCTGCCCAGCATTGTTCTCTGAAGTCGGTTTGCCACAGACAGGTTGACTCGTCTGCTCTCAGAAATGATCATTAAAAATATGATCTCGGCCATCCCTGCAATGCACGTTGCCCTCTCGGGACAGATAGCAATAGCCCTTAGATTTATATACCGCTTTGCAGTATAAAGTGCAGGATAAAGTGGTACCATCACATCGCCTGAACTTGGTTCTATCCTGCTGGGCGCACGCCAACCACCCTGTCTTGACTTAAGGGGGCAAAGTCAGAAGAAAGGAACGATAGGCTGACGTAGGGGAAGGAGTGGCGGAAGACGGGGCGGGGGCCAGTGCTGGGATTCACACCAGTCCGCACCAGTTCAAGAGAACCGGTTGTTCACTTTCTGAGCAGTTTGGTGAACTGGTTGTTGGAAGAAATCATGAGGGCAGAGAACCGTTTGTTAAATGATTTGAATCCCACCGCTTGACTTCACCAAGTCGAAAGAGGGGCCAGCCTTAAATCCCTACGTGGCCGCAAGCGAGCTGAGCCCAACTTGAATTCTGCTGACTCTTCTCTGACTCCAAGCAGGTGCCGCCCGTTAGCGGAGAAGATTCCTGGGCAAAGGGGGGCTTAGCAATAAACCACTTTAATTGTGATCTTTTGCGTCTTGACAATAGATAACAGCAAGTGACCAGCTGCATCCCAGGCCACCAACTCATCCCACCTACTACAGGAATAGTGGGAATTGCACACTGACCACCAAGCGATGCTTAGGTCACGATTGCCTCGGAGGGGCCTCAGGATTTAGCCGGCTGTGAAAGGATTGGCTCCAACTATCAATAGGATCATTTGTGCTGGAGCTTCTGAAATGACACGGAGACTAACAAGCACCCAGGGCGGTGCGAGTTTAAGGTACGCTCAGTGCAAGTGACCGGGAACTGCGCTAGAGCAGCGGCCCACGTGGGCAGAGAGAGCAGGCCGTGTACGGGGCCACACGTGAAGGCCGCTGCCCTTTGGGATGGAAGCGTTTAAACACAAACCGTTTCAAGCTTCTCCTTTGCACAAACGGCCCTGGTCTGCCTCTGGAATCTGGCTACGGAGGAGGCTTCCTATGGAATAATCTATGGCATATTTTTATTTCCACTTCCCCCAAATGAGACCCCTAACCAACCCCAATTCCGGCAATGCATTTTCCCTCCTCCTGTAATCCTTCAGAGGATGAATAGGCTTCTCTGGAATCTGTGGGATTGAATAACCGGCGGGGCAGAAGAGCCCTCTGGCTATGCCTCCTTAGGCTCAGCTCCCTCCTGGGCCGGGTGCGGTGAGCTCCTGCCCACTTGGTGTTGCTGCCTCTGTTTCTTCACATCTACAGGGGGTCCTCGGGTTACAACCACTCATTCAGTGAGCATTTCATCTTAGGACGGCGGTGAACACGAGGCAGTTACGACTGGTTTTCGAGGGCCCGACTGCAGCACCCCTGAGGTCCCATGACTGAGAATGCTGACATTCCCCGCTGGGCTTCCCATCAGCCGAGTCAGTGGGGGAGCTGGATTCACTTAACAACCAGGTGACTCACGTAACAACTGCGGCGATGCCTTAAACGATGGCGGCAGGAAAGCTCATAAAACAGGGCAAAATTCACTTAACAAATATTTTGCTCAGCAACAGAAATTTGGGGCTCTATTGTGGTCACAGGCTGAGGACTACCTATATTAAACCAAAAAAAAAAAAAAAATAGAGCTAAAACTCAGAATGAACGGAGGTTAGCAAAGACTAAAGAAAGCGTCAAACTGGGGTGTTTTTTTTTTTAGAACTTCCAAATAAAGCTTTGGCTTAACGGAGACGGCAAAATGCTAGCGTGGAACCCAAAAGGGGCCGAATGACTCACCTCCTGTTTTGTTCCTTCTCCCGTTACAAGAAAGCCCCTCGCGGAGAGCCAAAGAGAAAGGAAGGGGCCGGACCGATGCTCAGCCTCAGGAGGAGCACGACCCGGGGATGCGCCGCTTCGTTTGGTGTCCCAGGGCTCCTCTGGGACCAGGCTGGGCAGGGAGAGGAGGGCGGGGGGGCTCGGCAGGGCCTGCCTGTGTTGTCCCTGTGGAACCGGGGAGGCACCGGGTGGTCCTTACCTTCCAAAATGAACGGGGCTCATTCAGAGAGGGAGAGGCTTGAAACCAGGGGCAGCCGCCAGCCGCCAGCCTGGGCTCTTCCAGAAGAGACTTCTGGGGGTCTCGTGTTTAGTGGATGGGAATCTCGGTGGGTGTCACAGACGGTACTGCAGCCGTTTCAGCCAACATCCAGCAAAATGCTCCGTGACTTCTTGGTTATCCACCTAGTTAAGCCTGGCTGGGGCGGCTTCCCTCCTCCCTTGAGGGAGGTGAAGGGCCGATTTACACTCCTGCCCCTGCTATGCAGATGTAATTTTAAAACCCCTTTATCCTAAAACTTCCCACATGCACCATATGTGCAAACACACCCACCGTCCTCGTCCAACCATCTGCGTGCGTGCGCACACACTCACACACAAACATCGCACTTGAATCCAATTAAGTGAAGAAATCTGAACCCACCTAAGAGATGAGCCAACTGAGAAACACTTTTCTGGCAACGCTTTAAATAAACGCATTCAAGGTTCCTTAAACACGGTTGTAGTTCTTGCTGTTTTAATAGCAGCAGCGTTGCTATAAGGGGGAAACCCCACCCCCAAAGGGGCTATTCAACCCCTTGGTGCTTGAATTATTGGGAGGGGGGAGGAGCCCACCCTCCTTTTTCTGAGCCCTGACATGGGTCTCCTGCAATCTCTCCCAAGAGCAGCTAAAAGGTCGGCCTCCTGGCCCAGACTTCTCCCTCCTTCTCAGGCTGACGAGTTCAGCATTCTAGCATGTTGGGCCTGTCTCTCTCCCCCCCCCCCCCCCCCCCCCCCCCCCCCGGCTTTTTGCATATAAGCAGCAATTATCCAAGTATTTAATCTCTGCTTTGCCATTGTCTGCAGCCCCACAGGCCCTTTCTTGTGGAAATGGGAATGTCATATTGCAGATACAGGCAAAGGCAGATTATTACCACAGGCGGAGGATTAAAAATAAATAAAAAGGCTAGGCAAGCTATATTTGGATTTGTGGCCAAAGAAACCCACGACATTTGGATCCCTGGATCTTTGCAGGCCTGATGTGAGAGCCCTGAGGGACCTGAAATCCAACTTCTGAGATGCAGCTGAAATAAACTTTCATTTCTTACAGGCTTTAAAGCTTTTTTTTTTTTCCTGTAATCAACTTAGCCAGGTTTTTTTTTTTAAACCTTCAAAAGTGAAAGTGGATATTCACCTGAACTGGGCCTTTTGAGAATATTATATAATAACAGAAGAGTGAAGTCCAAAAAGATTGCTAAAGCCAGAATCAGGCCAATAAACATTACCATAGAAATATTAAGAATTCATAAAACATCTATGCTTCTCCCCCCCCAAAAAGGATGCATGAATTGGAATATAGCAACCCAAAGTCAGGACCTCAGATCTTTATTTTAAAAAGTGTATCTCCCCAGCACTGGAGCGTTTGTACATTTACACACATGCACACGCATGCACTCACAGAAATCCATTTCTTCTAAAAGAAATGATACACAGATAATGTCTACGATGCACTGATAATGGAAGAACCCACTTCAGCTAAAACAGTTGGGAGATGAATTGCACGTCGCTCGGGGCCCCAAGAACAGGAGAGTGAAGGGCTGGCTAGAGAGGCGCTTCCACGGATCTGCAAGGACAAGGCGACAACGGAAAACCTTCCCAGGCCTTATTCACGAGGGCCTAGAAGTTTTACCTAAGGAAACCTTGTTCCCTCCAAGCCAAGGAGAAGTCCAATGGCAGGGCTGATCATTTTTTGAAATGGCTCCTCCTCGTTAACTGTTCAGCTAATTTTCAATAATTAAATCGCTTAATGACTCAGCCTCCAACTGGATTGTGTTGCGTTTTACATCTTTTGCACACCATCAGAAACATATTTTGCATATGATCAAAGCCTGCTTTGTGTATATTATTTGGCAGAAATGTCCAATTCTTTCTAAAAACGCTCATGAGAAGAAGAGTCCTGGCAAAAGATCCCTAGAGTCCCCGCGGGAGTCTTCACTCATTAATTTTAATTGTGTGTCGCGGGGGTGGGTGGGGTGGGGTGGGGGGGATTATAATATTGAAGAAGAAAGCTTGTGAAAACAAAACTTCCAGTGCTTTGCAAAAGTCCATCGTTGTCCCTCCCATTTTTTCTCCTTGTCTCTGGGAATTACCTGGCAACTCCTGAGGACACACGGGGAGGTCGGGCGGACATAAGACAAAAACACTCTGAATTCAGGCGCGACAATCTCCCCTCAGTCTCCGAAGCGGTCGGCTTTACATGCGTGGCCTCTTTTCTTTCCCAAGGGCAGGTTGACCAGCGCTGTGGAAGATCCTCCCAGGTGTGCGTGTGCGTGTGCGTGTGCGTGTGTGTGTGTGTGTGTGTGTGTGTGTGTGAGCGTCTGCCGGACTCAGTTCAGGGCATTGGCGGCTAAACAGTCACATAAGGTTCTCTTCTCCACTTTGAAAAGCAAGGTCTCTGTCTGGGGGGGGGGGGGGGGGGGGGGGGGGGGGGGGGAAAGGGGACCACCCGCGTAGTTTAAGACAAATCCTGCCATGCTACCCAGAAACGTGGCTGTCCTTATTTTAACTCTGGTTATCTAACATTGCAGCAGAACTACCGGCTAATTGCTACTTTCCTGTTGGGGTGGGAAGACGACTGCAAACGCTATTAAACTTGCCTTCAGCCTTCAGCCTTCTCCTCCTTCCGAGGGATGAGCGGCAGCCGGGAAGCCTGCCCGGATCCCCAGGCTCAGCTTCTAGGCGCTGGGCTGGAAGGACCCCGGGACCCTCTGGCTTCCCGGGTGGATCCGGACAGATCCAGAAAGGCAGAGGAGGGGGCCGCTTTGCCAAAGAACCAGGAATGGGACAAAGCCACAGCGGCCTCGGTGGGCACCCCCCGGCTAGGCCCGGAGTTGGCAGGAAATGGCGGGCAAGACTCGGCAGCCGAGCCTTCCAGGGTCCCTGCGACTCTAATTGGGGGGGGGGGCTTTTAAACCCTCGGTCTGAGCCCCACAGCACCCCCAGCCAGCAAGGAGAGCCCGAATGCGAGGGGGCTGGGCAAGGGATACCCAGGAGGGAGGGAGGGGGCCTGAATGAGTTGATGGTCACGAAGCAGAGGAGGGTCATGGGGTGGACTGACCGTGAGGGGGGCCGAGCCCGTGCTTGGGGCACCAGGCCCAAAGGGGCCACCCCAGAGTGGAGAGTATGGCGTCCTTTGTACAGCGTGTACAAAGGAGGCGGGGGCCACCAACGTGTGTCAGTGCTCAGGGCACCAGGGATCCTTCCTCCCCCGCTGGGAGGGACCTGGGGTGAATGGAGAGGGAGCTCCGTGAGCCACTGGGAGACCCCTCCCCGTTTCATCGCTGACCCCCTCCTCAGCCGGGTCACATGCAGAGACAGGCCCACGCTTCTCCAGCTCGTCCTGCGCTCAGTCCACGCAGGCCGGACTCTTCAGGCCTTGCAAGGACCCTTCTCCGCCTGAGCCCACCTCCTCCCGACTCGCCTGGGCCTGCCACTTCCCAAAGTGGCTCCCCTTGCATGGGGACGGGAGACGGCCAAGTGGCGGCTGAGCCATTCCCAGGGGCGCAAAGCAGCCCAGGGCTTAGTCAGGCCCCTCTGCCTCTGGCTCTCTTCCCTGGCTGCAGCCGAGGCCCTGGGCGGCACAGACTCCCGGCCTCGTCTTCAAGCACTGCTCCAGCCCTCTTTCCAGAGGCCTCCTTCCCGGTCCTCTGCTGCACCCGGGGGGGGGGGGGGTCAGAGCAGCGTCCTGCGACACACGGGTGTTGCACGTGAGAGCAGGAGCCACTTCCAGGGTCAGCTTCTCCTGCTAGCCCAGCCCAAAAGGTGCAGGGAGGGCGGTGCCAGCCACCGCAGGGGAGGCAGCGGGCAGAGGGGCCGGCAGGAGCCAGGCGGCTCCACCGCATCACCAGGGTCACCAATGAGGGTCGAAATAATTGGGCAGCAGACAGAAGAAGAAAACTGCTTTAAATTTGACCCAGCCGAAGACCAATAAAGAGTCCAGGGATGCCTCTGGGGATCAGACCAGGGCGAACGTCTTTAAAACCAGCCAGCCAAACCTCCTGGTGTCCAGAGGTCTGGGAAGATGAGCCCTGCGGAAGTGCGTTTACCCGTCAGAACTTGACTGCCCCACCCTGAGCTGCAAAAAGAGGGGTGGGGGCTCCCCAAAGGCTCAGGGCTCAGTTGATCGGCTGCCCTTGCATCCACCCTCTCTCTCTCTCTCTCTCTCTCCCCTCGCCCTACTCGCTGGTCTTTCCCCGGCAACCTTTCTTTCGGTGGAGAAGAGGAAGGAAACGTCCTGCCTCTCCTACCAGCCCTGGTGCCCACCCCATTTCCGGCAGCAGCCCTTATCGGGGGAAGCCGGCGATCTCTGCACATCAAGGGCAACAAAAGCCACTTTGAAACAAGAGGGGCGGGCAGCGAATGGAATAAGAAATAAATGTCATACTCGTGAATCTAAATTGTACGCCGTCTTCTTTAAATCTTGCAAAGCCCTCTGCATGAATTCAAAGGCATGGCAGTCAACGCAGGGACGACCTGGAAATGGGTTTGAAGGGAAACATTGAAAGGTCAGGAAATATTACAGAACGTGTGCAAGGCTCCACAGCGAGCACAGGAAGTCAGCCTATCCGCTTTCCGTGGGGCAGCAGTTTGCTAATCTCTGACTCAGAAGAAAGGCTGAAGGAGTTTCCACGACTACGTTTTCCAAGGAAGGAAGGAAGGAAGGAAGGAAGGAAGGAAGGAAGGAAGGAAGAAAAGAAGGAAGGAAGGAAGGAAGGAAGGAAGAAAAGAAGGAAGGAAGGAAGGAAGAAAAGAAGGAAGGAAGGAAGGAAGGAAGGAAGGAAGGAAGGAAGGAAGGAAGGAAAGGAGGAAGGAAGGAAGGAAGGAAGAAAAGAAGGAAGGAAAGAAGGAAAGGAAGGAAGGAAAGGAAGGAGGGAAGGAGGGAGGGAGGGAGGGAGGAAGGAAGGAAGGAAGGAAGGAAAGGAAGGAAATAGGACGGAAGGAAGGAAGGAAGGAAGGAAGGAAGGAAGAAAGGAAGGAAGGAAGGAAGGAAGGGACTTTTCCAATCCTTTCTCTGCACCCAGGGAAGTTGAAGATCAGAAGAAACTGGGATTCGAAGAAAGGCTGGAATTCTGGAAACAGTCTTTGGCTTAATATGTGAGAAGTATTACAATACCTTCGGTAGAATTTTTGTTTTAAGAGTTCCTATAAAATACCACAACCAAAGGTAGACAATTAAAAATGCAAGCACATTTCTGCAAAGTTAAATATTACAGGCAGTTTTACCAAACAGAGCAGCTTAAAAAAGTCCACTTTGGGGGATTAATATGGCCGGGAAAAAGAGCGGGAAGACAAAGGCGGAGACAAACGGGAGGCTTGACGGGAAAGGGCTCCTGGTTGAATGCATCTCAGTGAACAGCAGCTGCTCACAAGTCCCAACCTTTTATTATCTTATCAAGCAAGAAATGAAACGGGAATGGAAGAAGGTCCTGCAGCAATCTCTAATATCTAATGCCACATTTTTTCTTCTACAACACCTGCTTTCCTGAGAGTCTTTCGGCGAGGATTTGGATCCTGACTTTGGGGCTCCGCTTTTTATGCCGTAAAACTGCCTGTCAATCCACCTGAGCATGTCGTCAGGAAGTAATTACAGAAATAATTCACAGATGGCACAATATTTCTTTGATGGTGCGTTATACTAATCAAAATATTTTTAGATCGGACGGGGTTTGCAATCAAGTTGCTGCCTCTGGTGGCGATCCACAACCATTGCACTGACTTTTTTTAAAAATAAAATAAAATAATAAAGCGGAAAAATCATGCCCCAAACGCCTGACCATTCTTCTCTGGCTTCCCCAAGATGTTTAAAAAGTTGCAATGAAAACAAAATAATAATCAATGAATATATCGAATTAGCAATTTTACTACGTGCAGATTTCAGTTCCAGGAACTGCCCCACCAACATGGCTGGGGAGCTCTGGGAATTGAGGTCCACCCACCTTCAAGCTGCAGAGGTCTAGAAACACGATCCCGGAGGAAGTTTCCAGACCGGCACAAGCGAGCTTTCCTTTGCCCCGTGCGGACTCCGATTCAGGAAAGAAATAGAGGTAATCCTCCACTTACAACGGTTCGTTTAGTGACCGTTCAAAGTTACAACGGCACTGAGAAAAGGGACTTTTGACCGTTTTTCACACTTATGACAACTGTTGCAGCATCTCCTCTTGGCAACTGGCGTGTCCTTATGACGGTTGCAGTGTCCCAGGATCACGTGGTGGCCTTTTGTGACCTTCGGACAAGCAAAGTCACGGCGGAAGCCCAATTCTCTTCCCAGCTGGGTCCCCAGTTCTTAACAATGGTGGCAAGAAAGGTCACAGACTAGGACAAAACTCCCGTAACCGTGTCACTTAGCAGCAGAAATTTGGGGCTCAATTTTGGTTATACTTTGAGGATTAACTGTAAGGATTTTGGTTGGGCTGAGGGTGGACATACTCAGCTCATGCTTCCCAAAACGTATATGCAGTATACATACTACGCGGTCTATTGCGATGCTGAACTGTGGGCAAAATCACACTGTTACAAGGCAGCTAAAAATATTGTAGGAGCCCCTCTGAGAGGGACAGGTGTTGTTGGGTGTGATTTCGGGCTGGAAAATGCCGATTTCCTCTTTTGCAGCAAAACACATTTACATTGTGTGCAAGGTAACTGCAGCCTGCGATCCAGCTTGAGACCAAAGATCTCAGGTGCACCTCGAAGGCTGTGGGTGCATAACCACCACCGCCACCCCGGGGGCCGCAGCTGCCTGTTCGAAGCCCTGGACGCACCTCGCAGTGCAACAGGTGGGGTGCAGTGGTCGGCTTGCTGAGAAGGACTCTCTGTTCGCCCACCTAGGCTCATCCCAGAGCCCTCCCCAGGTGACAGGTATGTGGGTGTGTGGATTTGAGAGGGGAGATGAAATTGAATACTTGCTTTCCGCAGGAATCGCTGTCCCCGATTCTTCCTCAGCCGTAGCGGCCTTCGTGGAAATCAGCCCCGTCATCAGAAGTAAAGGGGCCAAAAGTACCATCTTCCTCGTGCAAACACTGAGCATCTCGCTAGTTAAGCCTTCCTCCTTCCCAGGAGAAAAGGGGAAAGGCTGGGGTTAACAGAGATATTTGGGAGCACCAAGTGTGATTTTTTTTTCCCGCCAGCAATCCACACGAGTCAAAACTACAACATTAAGAACTCGTAAATCAATACCACATTCTTACTATCTAACACAACTAATGAAGTTGTCATGTTTAGCTACATCCTTTCTCGGGAAATCTGTAAAATTGGTAGAAATAGAAGACAGAATAACAGAATGTTATTAAATAAAAGTAAGCAGTAATACCAGAAGCCAGAAGTAATAATATCAAGAGGTTTCTTATAAAAGAAAAGCAGAGAAGTATTTTCCTTAGGACTGTAATATTTTCATTATACTCTCTCTACATATAATACATGGACTCCACCGGCAAGGGAAGGGATCATTTCAAATTGTAACACTTCAGGCCCTAAGAGCATCAGTGTCCCAGGGGCATCCACAGAGGCGTGGTCAAAAAAGTCAAGATGGCCACTGTGCCTGTACAACAAAGCACATCTCAACCCAAAGCTGGTTCTTGGCCCGAAAGTGGTAGGACAGAAGGCAGAACCTCTGCTGCAAAATGATTCCGCTCAACACCTGCATTGATGCCCACCTGTTATTTGGTTCTAGAACTTTAAAATAGGTGGCAACAGGGAGAAGAGTAAAAATACCGGGGGTGGTGGTGGTGGCAATGCTCAATATCTAACCCCAGAATTTCAGCAGGATGCTGTGACATCTCATGATGTTCTCAAGATAATGTGACATCAATCACACCATCGCAAGCTTTACGTAGGATTCAGCAGCTGTTCTCGATCCCTGGAACGGCTGGAGGTTACGTAGCTGTGGGGCTTCGTAGCCATAAACCATTGCTATGGAGAGCCAGGATATTGGGCTGCCATTAACTGAAGGAATCACATAAGAACGCAGGCTAAACGTGCGCAGAGAGAAAGAGCATTATTTCATCTCTCCAGACTCGGTCAGAATGATGACACCTGAACAATACACCTTTTGCACACGATCCCACAGCAGGTGCATTGACCAAAGCACCAATGAAAGCAAAACTATTTTCTGCTTAAAAGCAAAAGGTCTGATTAACGCCTGTCTTTCCATTTCCTCCATATTATCCACACGTGAACCCCGTATTCCGAAGTGGTGGTCAGAATGGCTTTTTCAATCCGTTTCAAATGTCTGGATCAGACATCTGCAGATCATTTCCGCCCTCGTAGCAGCAGCCACGGGAGCAGAAATTCCCCGTGTCTCCTTCTGTCAGGAGCAGCTTCCCCCTTGCTTCTCTTTCCCCGGAGCAAAGCCTTGCCTAATCCCCAGACCGGGGCAATTTCTCACAACAGCCTCTTGTCCAGAAAAGGGCTTGAGAAATCACTTGTTCTCCACCCAGGTTTTGAGACTGCTGTGTGGAGTGCAAACCGTGCACCCCAACTGAGCGGAATGACCCAGGGCACGGCCTCCCTGCAGTGACACCGTCGGCTCAAGAAAGCAAAGACAGAAATACCTGCTCTCTCTCCCTCTCCCTTGTCTTGGTGACGGCGGCTTTGAATGGCTGCCGTGGCTGGCTGGTGCAAGATGTGCGGCGCTGCGGTCTCTGAGCAGGCGCACAGGCGCTCTTTATCCTTTCCCAGAGGATCTGCCATGGCAACCGTGCCGAGCCCCAGACTCACAAAACAATGGCCTTGCTTCCCCTGTTGTGTTACAAAAGGCACGCCTTTCAGCACATCCCTTGATCTTTTAGTGTACAGTGTAAAACGAAATAATGTGGCAAAGGAAACATGAACGTGGGTATGACGTGTAGGCCTCTGCAAGTGATCACTCACTTCTTCAGATGCAAAGGAAATCGAGTATGGTTACCGATGGGGAAAGGGAGACACGAGGAGCTAATATCTGAGGTTAGATTAGTTCAGTGAGAGACAGTCTTGGCCTGTGATTAAACTGTAATATGATGCGATAAGTACTGTAGCCTTAATTTTTTTTACTCCATTAAAACTCCAACTAAATTCCAGTTCACCTTTTCTTTCAGTGAAATTTTCATACCCTTTCAAAACAATAGCCACTCGATTACAGAATGACTGGATGAGTCCAAACGTTCCCACTCTAGGTTTTGGACCCACAAATTCTGATTCTTTTATTCTTTTGAATGTGATTTCCCCAACGTGACGAGGCAGGTGAGGACAAGCATGCATGCAAGCCTACTTTGCTCTTGTGGATGTGGCCATGTAATCGTGTTGCCATAATAGATACAGGGCCAGAATTAGCATTGGGACTTGCGGCGTCTGGAAGCTCGAACTGTATCCAGCATGAGGGGAGCGATGGGTGAGCCTTGGTACGCCCACGTAATGCCTCTGTGAGCTGCGCGGGCTGCCAGTTTCCTTCCTGGTCCAAATCAAAGTGCTGGTCATTACCAATAAAGCCCTGCCTGGCATAGGGCCAATGTGATGGCCCATCGTGTCTCAAAAGTAACACAACAACTAAAACATGAATCAAGGTCTTGCAATGCCTTCAACTTAGCTTCGCTGTTTTATTAGACAGAGTTTAAAGTCAAAAAGTAGATAATGAAACAAACCGTATTGACGAGAGTTCCAAGGCAAACCAAGATAATTAATCACACATTCCAGGAAGATAACCAGGGAGAGTCCATGGGAAGAACGCCAACAAAGATAACACTCATCCAAGGAAAACACTAATTTGACTTCAGCGTCTGTGAACATGCAGTTTCAAACTCTTATACAGTGCTCACAGCTGCAACCCATGAGGAGGATCATGGCCCTTGTTGAGGTAATTCCCCGTTAGGAGAATGAGCGCATACAGGGAGACGTATGTGAGAGGAGTGTTTGAATAATACACACACAGCTCATAGATTCACTGTACAGTAAATGTAGGGTTTTACTTCCAGAAACGTTAAGCAAAGTCCAAAATAGGCAGTCCAAAGTCATTCACAGGTAAAATCAGTCAGTTTTCATCCAGGGATAATCCAAATATCAAATTCCAGCGTCAAAAACAGTTCAGTAACAGACTTACATCAAATCCAGTAATATCAGTCAATTAGGAAAAATGGAGAAACGACAATACCTTCCAACAGAAGGAAAACAGAGATACACTCACACTCTCTTCTGAGACTCAGACTAAGACAACCCAGGTTTCTGGCTCCATCTTATGGCCGTTTGAGAAACCACACCCAGTTGCAGTTTTTGCAATCTCTTAAAAGACATAGTACTAAAATGTCTATCCTGGCTTATATATTTCTAACCCAAATACCTGTTAGGTGACTTATATTCCTAACAGCCCTCTCCTCCCAAATAGACCCTGCTTTTCCCTGATCCTCTCCTCCCTGCGTGCCTAGGATGGATAGGGGATGGGCCCTTCCCCAGCCTCCTCCACCACCTCTGGAGCCACACTCCCACTCCCTGTTGGCTGTTCCTCCTCTTCCTCAGAGTCCGACTCCACCGGGGCCAGGACAATTAAGGACTAATTCTAGCTGCCCAATTATTTTGATCCGGCCGGGTTGGCATTCTCTGGGTTTCTTCGACGGAGCCAACCGTGAGCCCGTCAGGATCGAACTGCTGGCAATGGGCAGTGGGAGTTAGCCCCGCAATGCTGCATTGTGACCCCTGCGCCAACAGGGCTCTCTGTGGGTTAGCTTTGCTGGTTGTCGCTTTGTGTCATCTTTTGTTCTTTGCTTTAATCACTATATTATTTCTGTGGATTTTTCTCCACAAATCACACCGGTGGCTGAACGCCAGGACACGAGGCAGATTCAAACTGGACAACTGCACGATAGTTTTTGTAAAGAATCCACACCTGTCTCCACACAGGTCATCCTCCACTTGTTAAGCGAGGCATTTGTTTTGCCCGGTTTTACCTTTCTTGCCACAGTTGTTAAGCGAAGCACTGCGGTCGATAAGTTAGTAACATGGTTGTTAAGTGAATCCGGCTCCCCCCATTGGCTTCGCCTGTCAGAAGGTCACAGAAAAGGATGTCGTGGGACGCTGCGACCATCGTACAGATGAACAGTTGCCAAGCGCCTAAATTTAGACCATGAGACCACGGGGCGGCTGCCACGGCTGTGTGGAAAAGTCGGCTTTTTTCACTGCAGCTGCAACTTTGAAGGGTCACTATAAATGGACCATTTGTAAGTCGAGGACTACCTGTATAAACTTAGGGTTGGCTGGGGAATCCTGAGAGCCTTAAATGTTTGGATGATGGGGAGGAGGAGGAGGGTGGCGGCGCTTCATCGTAAAGGAGGCCTTGGGCAGGCTCCGCTGGCCTCCCCCCTCTTATCTCGGGGCCTCTTTCCCGCCAGTCTGCTCTCAGAAAAGCGAGGCACGGCAGGCCAGGGAGAGAAGCGGCGGCGCTCCGGCCCAGATGGAGGCGCCATTTCCCTCGCGGGGAGGCTGGAGACACACGGGACGGGAGCGGGGGAGGGGGTCCCTTTTGGTGGAGAAACGGCCCTGCCGCGTTCTCCGCCGAGGCCCCACGTTGCCCAGCCCAGATCTTTCGCGAACTCGGCTCGTCCGTATCCCCCACCCAGCAACCGCTGAGGAGAAAAACGGACGAAAGACTGAGGCGCCCCGCCATCTTGACGTACGTCACGCGCACGCGCCACGCCCCCTCCCAGCTCGGCCATTTCCCGGCGCTCGCTCGCTCCCTCCCTGCGTCCCGCGCGCCGCCATCTTGCGTTACGGACGGCGTCCCTGATCCCTGGCGGGCCGGGGCCTCGCTCGAGGGATCCCCCCTCCCCCCTCCCCCTTTTAGGTGTCTTCATAAAATGCCCGCCGCGCGCCTCGGCTGGGCCCCAAGATGGCGTCGATGCGGGAGAGCGACATCGGCCTGTGGCTGCACAACAAGCTGGGCTCGGCCGACGAGCTGTGGGCGCCTCCGAGCATCGCCTCGCTGCTCACCACCTCGGTCATCGAAAACATCCGCCTCTGCTTCCACGGCCTCTCCTCGCCCGTCAAGCTCAAGCTGCTGCTGGGCGTCCTCCACCTGCCCCGCCGCGCCGTCGACGAGGTGAGCGGGGAGGAAGAGAGACCCACCCCCGGCTCCGGGGCCGCCGTGGCCGATGGGAGCCGGAGTCCCCCGCGGACGCCCCTCCTGAGGCTTATTCCCCCGTTTGGGGAGGGGGGCTCCCCTTCCTGGCTCAGGCGGGGGGGCGGGGGGGGGCTGGGCAGTTGGAGGGTCTCCCGGCCGAG
>NW_020769446.1:662686-712709 GCF_900518735.1 Pseudonaja textilis | reverse complement strand
GGGGGGGGGGGGGGGGGGGGGGGGTTAGGCCAGGGTCCTCCACTTACAACCGCCCGTCCAGGGACCGTCCAAAGTGGCAACGGCGCTGGAAGAAGGGGCTCGGGGCCCGTTTTCTCACTTAACGACCGTTGCGGGCTCCCCGGGGTCGCGCGATCCAAATTAGGACGCTTGGCGGGCTGACTCGTACTTATGACGGTCGCAGCATTCTGGGTGGGGATGTCCTGCGATCCCCTTTTGCAAACTTTCAACAAGCAAAGTCCATGTGGGAAGCCGGATTTGATAACAACCATGTGGCTAACTTTTAACAGCTGCAGTGATTCGCTTAAAGACCATGCCCAGAAACGTCGTAAAACGTAACAAGGGCCTAGTCTAGGGATGGAAACATTTTGGGTGGGCTCAGTTGTGGTCGTAAGTCAAGGACTGCATAAATCCCCCCCCCCCCCCAAGTGTTGTTGGGGCCAACCAGAGGCCATTGTGGTGGTTCCTCTTGGCCGTCCTGCCTGGCCCTCAGCCCCTCCCAAGCAGGGGCCTCCGACCTTGCACCCCCCCCCCCCAAGCCTGGGGAGCTCCAACTCCCAGAGCAAAGCTGGCTGGGGGATTCTGGGAGTTGAAGTCCACTAGGCTTAAAGGGGCCCAGGTCGGAGGCCCCCGCTTCAGAGGGGGTTTCTTAAGGGCCAGGGGCTTCGTGAAGGGGGGTGGGAGGCCTGATGGGGGGGAGTCCCTGGGCTCCAGGGTCTCGGGAGGGTGGGGAGGAGCGACCTCTTTTGTGCTGTTCCTTGTTTTGTGGGACGATCTGCTTTGCGGAGGGAAGCTTTGAGCAGGGACCATCCGAGGAACGGCAGCTCTTTCCCTTGATTTTGGAGGAGCTCATGAAGGTTGGACCCCCATGCCCCCCCCCCTCCTTCCCGGTGGAGGGGAGACTCCCAGGAAATGGCCTCGGGGTGGAAGGTGAGACCGCGATGCTGAGAGGTCTCCTCAGGAGAAGAGGACGCCCCTAAAGAGAGGCCTGCAGGCTCAGAAATGGTGCCGGCAAAAGTCTTGTGCAGCTCCGGTAACCTCTTCCGAACTGCAACGAGTGTTTTCCTGTCACTGGGACCGCCGTAAGAAGAAATCCTTCTGCCAGGCAGCTGCAGGCAGGGCGTCCATGCCGGCCCCGGGACGTCTCGGAGACCGAGGGGTACGTGTGCGAGATCCGTCAAGTTGCCCGGCTCGGGAGGCGTAGGTAGGAGACCAGCTCCCCTCACAAGAGATGGCGAGAGGCCGGATCCTGGCAGGATGCCCACTTCCAAGATGGGGCAGCAGCTTCAGACACCAAAACAAGGGAGACGTCCTTCCTTCCTCGGGAAGCGAAGCCATCGGTGCTCCTAACCGCCGGCTGGGCTACTCAGAGGAGCCTCCAGGGATCACTCTCTGTTGGAAACAACTCCCTGATGTTGGCCTTCTGTTCCTGCCTACTTGCCTCCTGCTCTCCTCCTTGGCTCTCAGTGTTGCAGCCCAGGGAACTCTCTGCCAGTTGACTACTGGAGTCTCACCAGTCCCGCCTGCCTCTCTGCCTCGCCCTGTTTTGAATGGATGCCACATTGGGCTTCTAGCACCCCCGCCTGCCTCCCTTAGCTGCCACTCTGGACTGGATTTCTGGGTAGCAGGCGTGCTGTCGCTTCTTTCTGTATTTCCGAGTGTGTGTGAGCGGTCAAACACCTCCCTACCTGCCTCTGGGTTTGCCTGACACAAGTACAACACCTGCAACTCGGTCCTCTGTGTTTACTCAGCTTGGAATAAGACAAAGTATATTTCCTGCTACAGGGGTGGATAAATACCGAACACCGCTGCTGGCAAACAATTTTGGCATTGTTGGCACCAAAGTGACGTGGGCATGTCTGGGCAGTCGTACGGCCCTTCGCTTTGCATTCCAGAGAAACCATTTGTTAGCAACCCAGCTGGTCTGCTTCTTCCTCCTGTTTCAGCCTCCATCCCTGCCTTGGACCTCAGGCAGGCTGATCAAAACCAGCTCCTTAAAAGTGTTCCTCTTTGGATTTCTTGGCATCATAGTTCCTGTTTCCAGTCTTCGCGATCATTGATACGGGGAAGTGAGGGTAGTTATCTACAGCATTGCTCTTGATAGAGAGGCGTCTATGAGAGGAGGCTAGTCTAGATGTCCTTGGGACACTTGGTGAAGGGAGCTTTGCCCTGGGAATTCTGTCTGCAGCCTCCAATGTTTATCACCCTGAATTCCGTAGAGGAAATGTAGGCCATAAATATTCAGGGAGTCATTCTACCCTACTAAGAAGCAGGTAGAATAAATACCAAACTCTGCTAAAAGGCCTGGATGAATAAATAGCTCTTCCCTAGTGCTCAGAATTCTGAAGTGATTCTTGAAAGAAAAAATACTGAGAATACCTGGTTTCTTTCCTACATAATGAATTGTTAGATCAGCAGATGCCACTCTGTCCAACTTTTCTGGCAGAAACCTGGCCTGGAAACAAGGAACCGGATTCTCTGAGCCCAGACTAGTAACTTTTATTAGTGGAAAGAGGAAAGACGGAGTTCCAGTGAGCCCTTTCCTTCCCCAGTGGGGAATGTACCACCGCTGGGCCGATTAAGACCGCTCCGTTCTCAGGATCTTCCAGTGCGATGGGGAGGCGGCTCAGCTCCCACCTGTAGGTTGCTTGGAAACAGCCGGTGTCCTCTTACAAGCGTGGAGAATCCGTCTCTTTCCTGTTTGATTCAGGAACGCACCACATATCTTGCTTCAAAACTGCTTGTGTGAGGGGTGCGCGGCTATTTGGACCCAAAGCAGAAAAAACGGGCTTTGAGGAGGTTGGGAAAGCCCTCGGTGCATAGGTCTTTCTTTTTTCTTTTAAAGTGTTTTTCTGGGCCACATGATAGCTGTGCCGTCTCAGGAAAATGTGAGTTAAGGATTAGCTGGCAGCTGGAGGCAAAGTCCTGGGGCCCTGCCCATTCACACTTTCCTCCCTCTGCCCAGTACAATGGAGGCCCAGGGTTGAAGGGGGAAAAAATTCCCCCTTCCAGGCATCAATACAGCAGATGCTCCTTTTCTCCTTGAGACCTAGGTGCAGGATGACTTGAGTTGGCTCCCATGCCCAAGGAAGACCGGAGCTCTGGGACCCCAGATTTGTTCCTACTGTTGCATTACTCTTAGTTGTTATCCCTTAAAAGAACATGGATGAATCTCAGCCCCCAGTCCCAGGCAGGTAACTAGCGCGAAGGGAAACGAGGGCAGCAATGGAACCCCACAGGCGCTATGAAGGAGCGGCGGAGCTGACCTCCTGACTTTGGGGAAAGCGGGGTGGTGTGACTTTTCCTGAGGGAAGATCTTGGCCAAGGTGGGAGTAGCAGGAAGGCACACAGCGGCAGCAGCAGCGGATTAAGTGGTTATCCCGTGCACAAGCCGGCTCAAAGGGCCGCCTTTGGAGAGAAGCCAGCCCGCTGGGTGGGAAGAGGGGAGCCAAGAGGCGCGGGGTGAGGGTTTAGCAGCAGGAAGACCAGAGTATCCTCGCACCCTGCTAGGAGTAGGAACCCCAAGGTAGACCTGTACAGCACTGGGTGCCGTATATATTCCCCCTTGAAGTTATGCTTTTTGCATACTTTACGCTTGAAATCTTTTTATTATTATTATTATTTTTAAATTTCTTTTACAAAATGACCATCTTTCAATTCAGTGGTATGTTAACTGGATACACATATCTTGTGCACGTATTCATATTTAATGTACTTTCCATGTTAAATATACCATTAAAGTTACATTCATATTAAAAGTTTCATCCTTTTTTCTCTTTCATTATAGTATTCTCATTACCTCTTATATTCATTCAATTTCTTTGTTTTCCAACCATTTATAAAATACATCCCATATCATATAATATTCTGTATGTTCTTGTTCTTTAACTTCCAGTATTAATCTATTCATTTCTGCACATTCAAATATTTTCATAATCACCTTCTGTAGAAATCTTATTATTCTTTCAGTTTTGAGCAAAAACAGTTCTAGCTGCTGTTAAGATATGAATAATCAAATACATTTTTTTCTTAACTATAGTTATCAGGTAGAATTCCCAATAGAAATATCTTGAATTTTAAGTCTATATGTTGTTTTATCATTTTTTCCAACTGTAAGTGTATTTTTGTCCAGTATCCTTTCGCTTCTGTGCGTGTCCACCACCTATGATAATATGATCCTGGTGCCTGGTGGCATTTCCAATATTCAGCTGAGTTATCTTTAAGCATCTTTGCCAACCTTGCTGGCGCTAAATGCCATCTATAAAACATCTTATATAGGTTCTCTTTGTATGCTGTTGACACTGTTAATTTATAGTTCCTCTTCCTGTGAGAATTTTATCCAATTCTGTCAACTTATCCTAAAACCCCCGCCTCCTTTGCACCTTTTTCATACCCAGAATGTATTTGCATAAATACCAGTTCATATCAATCCCTTGTTCATTGAGTTCTTGTTTTGAGTTCACCCTTTTCATTTAAAACATCTTTATATCCAACAATATTCCTCTTTTTGAGAACATTTGGATATATAAACACTTCCATTGTCAAAAGCCAGACTGGAATCTTCAAATAATGCTGTTTTCTTATTTTTTTCCCCATATTAACAATAAGGTGTTTCTTATATAGTGTCTTTCAAAGTAGCCATGGACTTTATTTTTCCCATACCATCAAAAAACATGCCGTTCCAATTATCCCTCCAGTGTTAACCTTGTATTCCTCAACACAATCCATTCTTTCATCCACATCAATTCCCAATTAGGTAATCCAAACCTTCCTCTAATTCTTGCATCCTGCAGCAGTTATACTTGATGCTTGACATCTTGTATCCGTAGGACGACGGATCAGGGGAAAGACTGCGAGCCAGTTTTCAAGAGTACGGAAGAGTCCAGCTCCTTAAAGAAGGTGAAGAGAGGCCTCCAAGGAAGGCGGGTCATGGGCTGTTGTCCAGGTGTGTAGGAGGACCCCAAGAAGGATGAAGGTGTCCCCATAAGAGCAGCAAATACTTAGAGGAGCTTGGCAAGAATTCTAGGAGTTGGAAGTTTGGGCCTCTTAAAGTTGCCACGGTTGAGACATGCTGGTCCAGAAACTATGCCACTCCCACCGGTGCAGCCAACAGTATGGATCCGTTATGTAGGTGGCCCCTTCATAATTAAAGGAACAAGTAGAAGTGACACATGAAACCACAACAAAGAAGAACGTTCACAAGGAAAGGAAAGAACGACACAGCACCTTCCCTGGATACCTTCGTCACCCGAAGAAGCAACAGCAAACTAGAAATGTTTAAAAACTCCCCGTCACCAGGTGCTCCATTGCCAAAGTAACACCCCGGCTTCCCTCAACAGGTGCTGGGTAAGAACATCATTCAGACAAGCTCAGAGGCATTGCAGCAACCCAGAACACCAGAAAAAAGGGAAAAGGCGCCTACACAACCGCTTCCCCCAAAATGGATATGCAGCTTCATTAAAAAGTGCCATTTAGCCCACTGCAATGTAACCTGTTGCAACAGGTTGTGAAAAGGATAATGCTTCATACACAATCCCCCCCCCCCCCAAAAAAAAACATCCGACAGGCCCCTAGTAGAACCACACGCACGAACCCACTGCTCAAGCTCTCCGAAACCTCTTAAATAAAAGACTCTGGCCCAAGGAGAAACCCAAGCGTCGCCTACAACACAAGTGCAAAGACCCCAATGGCCTTATGCGGGACAGGCAGGCCGAAGGTTAGCCGAGATTAGCATCCATGCACACCAAGCAGCAGTCAGAAGGTAGGATAAAAACGCCTTAATTGCGCAAGATGTGGACAAATGTCACCATATAGTTTCAGGTGGTGGGAGATGGTCCAAAGACGCCAGAGAATTTCTGGAAGCCTGGCACTCGAAACCAATCTCCATCAACAGGCACGTAGAGATAAACCAGGTGTACATACTATTCAAAACAGCCAATTAAGAACAAAGCAAGGAACATAAAGAGCAGAACACATCATCTCCAGCAGGCAGCAGGGATTGACACCAGCCAAGCAGCCAAGCAGAAAACAATGTCCTAATCAAGGAAGTAACAAGGAGAAAAACCACCCTCCCTCCAATACTGGCAGAGCAGGGAGCAAAGCCCACACTCCCTGTCCCTGATGATGTTACCCAGTTGGGTAGTGAAGTGTATTCTAGCATTTATATATCGGAAATCTTGCCTGCCGGGCCTCCCAATAGCCTCATTCCCTGTGTGGTTAGGTCAGCTCCGGGTCTGCCGGCCGGCCGGCCTGTTGCCAACCCCTAAAAGCTTGGGATTCTGCCAGGCCAGGGGAGCGTGATGCAGCTCCCTCCCTGCCTCTCGGCTCTGTGGACGGTCATTTGAGGAGGCTCCGCTGCTAGGCGCTTTGGGTTAGGTGTGTGTGTGTGTGTGTGTGTGTGTGTGTGTGAGAGAGAGACTTGGTTTTTTATGCCTCCCGTTGAAAGCTTCCCAGAGTCCCAGGCCCGTATGGGACTCCCTGGGCCTCAGAGACATGAAATTGCAGGCTAATCTTACTTGCTGGGCAGCCAATATTTTGAATTTTAGAACCTTGAAACCAGATTGGGAGAAGCTGCATATTCACCACATATTCAAACTGTATGAGTGGTTTCTTAATATAGTAACTAAAATTCAGGACTCTCAAAGGTGCTTTTCCCAAAAGGCAGCTGGGCTTTCTTGGTATTTTCCCCCCTTGGAAAGCATTTCGCTTCTCATCCAAGGAGCTTCGTCAGTTCTCAGTGGAGAGAATTGAAGAACCAAATAGAACTGAAGAAGCTCCTTGGATGAGAAGCGAAATGCTTTCCAAGGGGGGAAAATAACAAGCAAGCCCAGCTGCCTTTTGGGAAAAGCACCTTTGGGGCAACTGGGACCCGGATGATGGAGGGTCTCCATTAGACATTTAAAATTCAGGAGCAACATTTTTTTTTTCTTCAAATTTTGGGAAATAGGAGGGAAATAATTGAGTAAGCTTAACTGTAAATTGGAAAATAATTATCCATTACGGTACAATTATATAAGCTTCCTGATGCTGTACAGGAAATAAGAACACCTTGATTTTCAAATTGTTCATTGTAAAAGACAGCGGACTGCTGTAAGAGCAGAAATTGAAATACTGTATTGGGGGATCGCCGAATATGTAAAATATTTTAGAGTTCACGAACTCCCTGTTCTCAACTGGACCTTGTTTAGGTTTCCCTTCTTTGTGTGGTGACGTTGTTGTCTTGTGCATTTGTAGCCAAAGTAGGGAAAGCGTGTAAACTGTCTCACCTCTGGTGGTTTTGGGAAAAGCAGCTGTTTAATTTGGGCCTGGACAGTTGCTGCTTCCCCAGTTCAGAAAAAGGGAGTTTTTGATTACCATGGTGCTCCACCCTGCAGCTTTCTCCAAAATCTCTCCTGGGAGATAAACAATAACTTCCAAGAGATAAAAGAAGAGGGGGAAGACGGTTAAAGACTTAACACTTGTCTGAAAGGATGGATTAATGTGCATTTATCCCTATGAATTGGGGGAAAATCAACACCGGAACAAAATAAGAGCATAAAAAATGACATTTGGCAGGTAGCTGAAGCTAATCATTATTATCCCCTAAGAAGCATTTACGCAGGAACCGGCCTCTCCTAAGACTTTGGGTTAATTTCCCTCTCCTTGATTTGTCTGAGTTAAGAGTTGGATCAAGTCCAGTTGAGAAGCATTTTCTTGGTTACACGCCCAAATATGCCAGTGTAGAAAGCTAAATTTCGTTTTCGTGACTTCTTACGGTGAAGCGGACGATGGGCTGCAACCTCGTGGTTTTTGCCCGTTTCCTGTCGAATCTGATACTTTTCTGTTGACGGGGAAACTGGCAGGTGTCCGTTTCTACCAGCTGCCAATCCTCGTGCCGGTTCTCTAGGCATTCAATAGAGGCTCTTCCCGGCTTCTCACAGCCTTCGCATCACCTTTGGCGGTAGAGAGATCCAGGGCACACTTTACTGATAAATATTCAGTGCTTGGGTCCTCAACAAGGAGCCTCCAGGGAGGAAAGGCCTGTCCAGTCAGGATTCTGGAGCCCTGCAGCTGGACGACGAGGACTCAAAATAGTGGTGTGGATTTGATGCAGCCTCGTATGTTCCTTACTTCGAAAATAGATGGCAGCTCCGTTATACAGCTGCTGTTTCAGTATTTCAGTCGCACGTTGAAAATGTTGTCGATTCTGTCAGGTGGCAGCTTGATTGGGGGTGCTGGTGCTTCTGCAGAGCATCCCCCCCACCCGTGTTCATTGCGTGGAGGCTGAGGACGGAGAGAGGCGCTGGCGCTGGCATGACACGGGTCCCAGCTCTGCTCCTGGGTCTCTGCGCGGCCTGTTCGTAGTTCCCGGAGGGACTGAGGGGCCGAGCCTGCTCTGTAGAGCTCCAGAAACAAGGTCCCAGCTGATTTTGAACGTTCCCCCCCTTTAGTTATTCATTCATTCATTCCTTCTTTCTTTCTTTCCTTTCTTTCTTTCTTCCTAGATGAAAGGCGCCCTGACGAAAATTATCCAGCTGGCTACTTTGGATCCAGACCCCTGGGTCTTGATGGTGGCCGATATTTTAAAATCCTTCCCAGATATTGGCTCCCTTAACCTCGATCTGGAAGAGCAGAACCCCAATGTCCAGGACATCCTGGGAGAACTGCGAGAGAAAGGTAACGGCCTCCCGCTCCCCGTGGCCTGGCGCCCGAGCGCGCGTGACGCAAACCCATCGCTCTGATGCTCCATGCATGGAGCTCCTTTGGGAGGGGCTGCCTGTCTCTTAGGAGCCAAAGTTAGAACACACTGTTGATCCTTGGCAAGCGGCTTCGGGGCAGGTCGGGCTTGTCCTGCGGTGCCCCTTGTGGGGTGTGCAAAAGGGCAGAAGCGGGCAGACTCTGGTCCCCGGCTGATCCCCCCCCCCCCCCGCTGCCTGAATAGCCCCCTCCGGAGGAAGCTGCCTCCCTCCAGCGCTGCGATCAAGGAAGCAGCTGGGGGCGGGGGCTTCAGGCCAAGGCTGCTCTCCCCGCCAGACCTTCGGTGCATTGCTAGAGAGGCAAACTGGTCCCCCCCAGTGTCTCCGTCTTCTCCAGAGGCCTCTGGAGCAATGGGTGGGTGATGGGGTGCCAGGGAGCCTGTTTGTGACGAGGAGGTGAGTCCGCAGGAGGCTGGCAGGGCACCCAGGGCATGTGCCAGGAATGGGCTATGCAGAACGGGCACAAGAACGGCCCGGCGTGGAAGGGAAAGCGACCCTCCCCTCTCGACGATCCTCTTTAGGATCCGGTGACCAAAAGGCTGTGCGAAGGGGAGCCCCCGTCTCTTGTGGCCAGGTGCCCCCTGCCGCCTGGCGGTAAAGGTTTGCCAGTATCTCTGCCAAGGGACCCAGGAGCCCTTGGCAGGCCTCTCCAGGGGGAGGGGCAGGCTCCTCTCCCACAGTTGGCAAGCAGGGGGCAGGAATGGTGTGACCGGTTGCATTGGGAGGGTCGCACTGCGCGGCCCCGTAATGACGCTGCACACACACCATGCTCAGTATTTGTGTATCATGTGCAGCTGGGCTGATTTGAATACGCAGCCGACTCGGTGTAGTGGTTAAGACCACGGGCTTGGGTGCCTTGAGTCCTGCCTTCCACGTTGGGCCAGTCCCTTTATCTCGGCCCTAGGAAGGAGGCAATGGCCAACACTTTGACAAGAACATTTTGGGGGATTCATCCGGGCAGCTACCAGGTGTCAAGACTAAGCTGAAGGTGATGTGGAATGCTACCTGGAAGGGTGTCCAAATGCATGCACCTGGGGTAGTAACCCTTTTCTTACCTAGAGTTTATAAATGCATATAAATAATAACTCTGTATTCACCTTTGCAGAAAGATGTTGCGCTGATCTTCGTATCAGGTGCTCCTCCTGAGTTACTCTCGGCTCAGTGTCGCTTCTCCTCCCCCTCTTGGCACCCCCAAAGGCCCAAAGTGGTGGACCTCCTACCCCTGATGACCCCCCCCCCCACAAAGAATCCTCTGCTGGGCTGGTGGGTGTCTGGCCTGGCCCATCTGGACCGAGACACCGGCCAGGAGTCCAGAACAAGCCCCGAGAGGAACGGACTCTTTGCCGCTGACGTGGCTCCTGCTTGGTCACGTCCACTTTTGATTTTTTGGGGTTTGCTTTTGGTCACCATCTCACCAGTTGCTTCGTCCCACGTAACTCAGTCAGGCAAAAACACTCGGCACAACGAAGAGGGTAGAAACATAGGAGATTAAAACGCCGGAAAAGGCGCCCAAGAACACCGGAAGGCCCCAAATAAGTTAAAAGGAAGAAAGCCTCGGATTGGTTGGTGAAAGCGAGGCAGGGTTGGGGGCCCTGGGGTTCCCTGGGAGGAAAGCGGGAACGTAATGACGGTCCAGGGCCCCCCGCCCGGCCCCCCCCCGCCCCCCCCCCCCCCCCCCCCCGGGGGGGCCCCCCCCTCCCCCTTCGGGGGCCTAATTCCCCCCCCCCCCCCCCCCCCCCAATCCTGCCCTTGGCCATTTCTGCCTTCCACTGGCACCCGCCAGGCCAGGCCGGGCATTTCTGTGGCAGCCCTAGAACCCAGCCTCCACGTCCACGGTGCCCACGCCAGCGCTAGGCACCCAGCCATCACTTGCGCCCTCTTAACCATCCCTGTCCAAGGCCTCCGGCCCACCTTTCAGGGCAGCCGTAACCTTCCCTCCGGTCCTTCGGGCATCAACCCCGTCCCCCAACCCGTTTTTGAGGAGCGAGGGTCTTCCTCACTGCTCCGCAGCTCCTGCGCTAGGGAGCCAAGAGGGAGGAGGCCCCCTGGTCTCGTTCGCATTCCGGAGGGACCCTCCCATTGTCCGTCCCCCCCGCCGGCTGCTCTCGTTTGACACCGAACTCCTTGCGACTTCTGTATTTTGACCCAGTGAGCGACTGTGAATCCTCCGCCATGTTGCCTTTGGAATGCCAGTACTTGAACAAAAACGCCTTGACCACCTTGGCCGGACCCTTCACGCCTCCCGTCAAACACTTCCAGCTGAAGCGGAAGCCCAAAAGTGCCACTCTGCGAGCGGAGCTCCTGCAGAAGTGTAAGTAGCTGAGCCCCGGTGGCCCTACTCCCAGGAGCAGAGGAGAAGCAGGCAGGGAGCGCGCCAGCCCTCGACTCAACACAGGGGCCTTCAATCTTGGCCGGGGTAATTCTTGTGGACTTCCAACTCCTGGAATTCCTGAGCTGATATACCTGGAGGAGGAGGAGGAATTCTGGGAATTGGAGTCCACAAGCCTGAAAGCTGCCAAGTTTGAAGAGCCCTGACTTAGCAGCTTGTTTAGGGACTGTCCCAAGTTACAACGGAACTAAAAGAAGCGACTTACAATGGAGGGCCGGACCCCAATGCAGCAGAGAGGAGATTTGAGCAAGAAATAGGCTTTTTCATGTCTGACTGACCGATGAAACCTGTGCAGATTTCCTATTTCTTTTACAAAACTTCTTAAGTAAAGAAATTCTCCCTCATTTGCCTCTGGCTGTCCTAGAAAGTTGTTCTGTTGTGTTCCGTTAACTGCAAAAGAAAACCCTAACGTGAAAAAAAGTTAGGGCCGTAGATTATCTTCCTTTTGGATAGTCGAGTGTAATGCTGCATTGAAAGCTTCCTTTAACATTAACGTGTGATTTTTCCTGCCCTTTTAAAGCTGGATACTAAATAGATTTTTGCCATGTCGTTAGCTGCTGAAACTGCGCAACAGCTGAAGAAGACGGCCGGAGTAGCTTTTCATGCCAAAGGAAGAGGGTTGGTGAAGAAGGTGGACACCACAAGTAGGCTTTCATTCTCTTCCCCTTTTCTACGGGCAGCCACTTCCAGCCCTCAGGTCAATTGGCAATACAGGAAATGCCCCCCGGGGGTTGGATCCTGGGTGGTAGATTCACGTGCCAGGTTGGAGAAGAAAGGCGCTCCCCGGAGGAAGGGGGTGGGTGGGGGCTCCTCCCGTTGGCCAGCTCAGACTTCCACTTTCGGGTGAGCCGTGAGCCACATGGCGCTCCTGGGGCTGTGCGAAAGTCCAGCTTTGTGGCTGGGCCCGTTCTCCTCCTGCTGGCTGTGGAGGGAGTTCCTGCCCCCAAAGGGGAACTCGTGGAGGCGCCCATGGTGGCCAGCGCCCCCTTCCTTCCCAAGCAGTCCCGGGGGTGGGAGGTCTCCAGGCCGGGTTCCCCAGGGAAGAAGCCACGAGCCCAGCAGGCGGGCGGGTGGCCTCGCCTCTCGGTCTCTTCCAGCCCTTCTCCGGAGGGCGGGTTCTGCCAAAGGGACAGCGGCCTCGTCCACGAGCCACAACAGGGCTCCGAAAGGAGCTTTTGGGGAGCCTCAATTCGTCCACACGATGCCAGAGCCTGTCGGAAGACGACGGAGAAGGAGCCCTTTGCGTGGCGACTTGCGGAGTCTCACGTGAACGTTTTTACGTGGGATGCCAGAAACTCCCCAGGAGGAGGTTTCTAACCCAGTCAGAGTAAAAACTGTAAACGGGGGCAGAAGACTCGGCCAGGTGCTTGCGGTGCCACAGCTTAGACCCAGTGGGTCAGTCAGCCAGAGGCCAGGGCAGGGGGTGCAGGGGTGGGGGGGAATTGTATCTCGGTCTGTCCTCCTCCTGGAACAAAAATCCCTGCTGGAGCTTCAGGCCCAGAGAAGGAAGGCCTAAAGGGAGGAAGCGCCGGCTGAAGAGCTGCTGATGGACTTGGCCACCTTCTTTCTGTCCTTCTGGAAGTTGTCGTGTCCCCCCCCCCCCCCCCCCCCCCCCCCCCCCCCCCGGCTAGCAGGCCCCAGGAGGCAGGCCGCGTAAGCGGGGGGGGGGGGGGGCCAGGACCTCCACGGCTTCTCCCTAGGAGAACTGATAACCGGAAGGATTCCCCCCCCCCCATGTGGGGCGGCTGCCAGAGGACGAGGCACCCAGCGGGAGGGGCTTGCCGGAGGGCCTCTCCGCCGGCATTCCCGGGAGCCCCTTGGAAGAGGGGGGAGCTGCCTGTACCCGGGCGTTCCGGGGGTCCTTGGGCAGGAGGAGGTTCCCTGGAAGGCCAGGCCTTTGGTATCCAGATGGGGTGTTTTAGTCCCAGGGTCTCCTGGGCAGCCGACAAGCACCGATGGGCGTCCGGTGACTCCCGGGGTTGGGTGGTGGGGTCTGGCGCCAGGGGCCCATCCTGCCCACTCTGAAGGCCACCTGCGTTCCTTTGGCTGCCGTGGTTGAGTTGAGTCTTGAAAACGGGAACTCCCAGGGCAGGCGGGGGGGTTAAAAGACGAAGCGGGTCATACTTGGCGGGTTGTCACAGTCTTCCGCCTCTCTGAGGGCAGGGAAGGGGCCCTATCTTAGCGCCTTGTCCTCTCTCTCTCTCTGTCTGTCTGTCTGCAGCTCCACTCAAAGGGATCCCCAAGCAAGCTCCCTTCAGGAACCCCACCACGCCCTTCGTCTTCAGCCCCACGGGGAACCGGGCCCTCATCCTGTCCTCCAAAGTGCCTCTGTGCAAGGAGAGAGGCGTCAAGGTACCCACACGCGCGTGTTTGGAAGTGAATTCCTCCCCAGACGCTTTCCCTGAGTGTAAATTGTGTTCAGAAACAGGCCAGCCACCTCCCTGGATGCTGTCTCGCTTCTCCCCACCCACAGGTAGGCATGTCCCTGTTGGTTGCGGTTCTCGAAGCTGCTCCACTCGGCCGTTCCGAGCACTTCGAGGCCTTTCTGCCTTAATCTCAGCCGGCATTTCCCTGGCGCTCCCTTGGGCCTCATCATGCGGCAGCGGAGTCGCACTCTGCCCGAATGGCCCTGGGGACTCCCCGGCCAGCCGGTTTCCTTGTAGAAAGGAGAGGTAATTGAAGAAGCCGCCCTGAAGGTCACATCCAAAGTGCTTCCTACAAGAGAAGTCATTCCTCTCGCCACGAATTGGACTCCTGTTGGGTTAGCACAGAGGGCCCAAATCCCACCGCTGGGTTGCCTTTGGTTTCCAGGCTCCTGCGTTCCTCCTCGCTAAAGTCAGCTTTCTCATCTCTGTCATTTTGAAACCGATTTATAAAATTTATAAAACAGGTCTCCCAGACTTGGTGCATTTTGTAAGTTAGAGAATAATGTGCAGTTTTGATGGGCCGCCTCCCCGACACGCCCTGAAAAGACGGCGCTGAAATCCAGGAGCAAAATGCTGCGCTTAAGCACGTGACGCTTGAGCAGCGGATGTTGAGAAGCACAAGCCCCGGAAGGAGAGTGCGTGGCCCTTGTCCTGCCGCTTTTGCAGGCCGTGGGAACAGTCTGGCCACAGGAGAGGAGAGGCTTTTGGGGGAGGAAGGAGTCCTTCCGTGGACAGATAAACTCTTCAGAGAGAAGGGAAACCCCAACAGTTGTTCCTTTGGCGTCAGGACGAGGAGGCCAGAAACATTCTTGGATGTTAATGCAGAGGATGAAAGTCTTCCCAGCTTTGTAGCCTTTATTTATTTAACCTATATTGCCGCCTATTCGCCCAGGGTGACTCGAGGCAGCTTACACAATGAAATACCATATTTAAAACTAAAAATAAAAAAAAGAACAATAAAAACTTAACAGGAAGAATCAAATAAATTAATAAAATGCAATAGAACAAAATCTGGAAAAACATAAATCACCCCCCCCCACCTCCACACACACACAGACACAGACACACAGACACACCCCAGTGACAGCACCTCACACAAGCCACTGGAGGGGCTCCATCCCCCTCTGGGTTCCCCAGGCCCGCTGGCACAACCAGGCCGCCTCCAGTGCCTTCCGGAAGAGTGCTAGAGGGGGGGCCATTCTAATCTCGGAGGGGGGAATGATATTCCAGAGAGAGGGAGCCACCAGGGAGGAGAGGCCCTTCTTGGTCCCACCAGGTGTAGCTCCCCCAGGGGTGGGACCCACAGCCTTCCCTGCCTCCTTGCTCTGATGGGTTGGGTAGAGGTGACCGGCAAGAGAGGTTCCCTCAGGTAACCCGTGAGGCCGGTCAAGGAGTCCGCGGAGCAGCTGGTGCCTGGTGGGAGAAAAATGACGCCTGCCTTCTTGTGTCCGTAGTACCTGGACATGGAAGAGCTGAAGGCCGTGGATTCCGGGCGGGAAGCGAAGAGGAGGAGGAAGAAGTTGGGTGCGTTGAGCTGCCCCCCTTCTCCTGGGTCGGCTGGGACTGAGACGGGGGGGGTCTGTGAGGCTGGGGAGCAGCCCCCCCGCTTCAGGGGGGGGTGGAGGAAGGGAGGGTCCCCCTGGGAACGCAGAGCCTGAAATGCTCCGGCACGCAGGGCCACCATGGACAATGCAGGCGGTCCTCGACCTCCGGCCACAATGGAGCCCAGAACTCCTATGAAGGGAGCTCTGCCCCAAGTTGCCACCTTTCTGGCCACGGCTGTTCAGCGAATCAGGGCAGTTGAGCTGATCACACAGCTGCTAAGTAAACTCGGCTGCCCCCGTGGGCTTGGCTTGCCCGAAGGCCCCAAAAGGGGACGCGACCGTCGTAAATAGGAGCCAGATTTCCTAGCGCCTGAAGGTGAACAGCGTGGCCCCGGGGGTGTGTGGAATAAGGACCACAAGGGGCCACGTTCAGTGGCCTTTTATCTGTAGTCACTAAACGCCCTGTTGTAAGCTGAGTCCCCCCCGCCCCGGGTTCCGGCCTTTGTGAAAGGCCCCCTAAGAGCCCCCCCCCCCACTTGGGCTTCCCCAGAAGAGTGGAGCAGCCCACGGAAGGAACCCGGAGCAGCGGGAATGACCCTGCCCTTTCCGTCCCGCAGATACGGACGTGGTGGCCAAGCAGGCCAAGGAGGAGACGGTCGTAGAGAACGCCACACCGGACTATGCGGCTGGGCTCGTCTCCACCCAGGTAGGGCTCCCCCGCCTCGGAACTGGGAAGGGAAGGGCCCCTTTTGAAGGCAGCGCCCCCACCCCCGTGTCCCTTCCTGGAGTCCCTGGCTGGGCAGGTGTTCCCCCCCCCCCCCCCCCCCTTAGGTTTTCCCTGATGTTAAACCTTTTGCTGGACGGGGCTCTTCCTTGCACGGTTTTAAATGGCATTTAAGTTTAGTCGTTCGATAAGGGCCGGTGTCATCCTGATGGCTTTTTGTCTAGTCAGCTGAACGTGGCGAAAGTGCTGTTTTACCCACTCTGAAACGGGGTTGTGTGTGTGTGTGTGTGTGTCTCTGTGGTCCTTTTGCAGAAACCTGCTTCCCTGAACGACCCAGCGCTCGCTTCTACCAGCTACCTGCCTGCAGCGCCCAGCGCGGTGCCGTCCTCTTCTTACGTCCCAGGCTCTGACCCCCAGCCAAGTCAGTGACCAAAACACCCCCCATACCTGCCGTAACTTCAGCATCTGGGTGGGTTAAATGACAGTGTAAACACAAGGTTGTGTGAAGGGATTGCCCAGTTTGGCTGAGGAGGCATGTCTTTCAAGAAGATTCTGTCCCCAAGCCAAAAGTCCTGATAACAGTGAAAATAACACCTGAGGGAGGAGCAGAACCTGAGAAGGTAAAGGAGGCGGAGTCTCTGAGTTAACGTCTGGATCCAGGAGCCCCGGTGGTCAAAGTGTGTTACTGCAGGCTCCTTCTGCTGCCTGCCGGCTGCCTGCAATTTGGCAGATCGAATCCCACCGGGCTCCACTTTGACTCAGCCTTCCCTCCTTCCGAGGTGGGTAAAGTGAGGATGCCGATTGTTGGGGTTTGCCAGAGGCTGACTCTAAAAACCTCCCAGAGAGGGCTGGGAAGCCACGGGAAGCGGTATTAAGGGCTAGGGCTACTTCTATATTGCCTTATTTCTCTGGGAATATGCCACCACGGTGACCGGACCTTCCTTGGCTCCGTTCCTCGTGCGTCTTATTGTCGTTTGCCCTTTGCGGGTTGGGGTTGTTCCCCCTTTGGGCCCCTTGGCAGAGAAGTCCGAACGCGTCTCAGTGACTTTCCTGTAGATTTGTTCTTAGTTCCGCGCAGCGGTTTGCAGCTTAGACTTGGCCGGGGTCACCACAAGAATTCAGATTAAGGAAAACGCCTGACTCTTTTTAAAGGAATGTGTGGCGGCCGTGGACTTTTTACGCTGCCCGAGAAGCGAACGTAACGTTGCTCTCCGAAGTTCAGGAGGAGGAGGAGGAGGAGAACAGGAGCAGGGAGGGCATCAGACAGGTATGCCTTAATGAGCCCTTCTATTCTCACAGCCTGTTTGTCCTGACATCCAGCTGGCTCCACCTGGGACCCCCTGCAAGCTAAGGACGAAGCTGCTTCGGCCGCCCCCCCCACTGCTCTCCCGGCGGCTCAGTTCAAGCAACGGACGCCCATGTACAATAGCCACTTGAACCCGAGTGCTACTCCCGCGGTGGCGGCAGCGGCAGCAACGCCAGCAGCAACGGCAGCAGCAGCCCCACCCGCCGAGTCCCCGGTGTCTCCTCCGGTGACCTCCCCGGCAACACAGGGACCACCCGCCGCTCCTCAGGATGCCCCCGCTGCCAAGAAGGGCCTCTCCCTCACCGTAAGCCTCTCGGGCCCAGCCCGCCACTGAAGACAGAAGCGGGAGGGGGCGCCCTGCTTGTGGGTTTTCCCCAGGGGAGGGAAGGAATCGGGCCCGGCTGGGGGTGCACAGGGCCTCCCAGCTACTTGGGGTGGGTTTTTTTTTTTCATGGTTTCGGTCTGAGCCTCGTGCACAGACGGAGGACCCCTTTAGCCAGAGTGGCCTAATTTGTGGCCCAGCAGGGCTGAATCGTTCTGCTTTCCTCGTGTGTGGCGGCCTCAGAGTTGCTCTAGATGGGGGGGGCGGGTGGCCAATAAAATTAAGGAAGCCAGGAAACCAATCCGCGAATACGTTTGCGTCCCGTGGGCCTCTTCTAGGCTTTGCTCTGCTCTTGAGGGCCACCCCCATGAAAGAGCCAGGAGGAGATGGGGGGCGTGGGGCCTTCCCCTCCAGTTGGGGAGGGGCAGCTGCTGTGGGCAGTTACTTTCCCCCAGAAAGGACCCCAAAGGGGGCCCAACCTTTCGGCCGTGTTGAGAGAAGAGGACGTGTCTTGGGCCACGTACGAAATACACAGTGTAGCTGATGCATAGAAATAACAAAGCTCATTTAGATTTTGGTAGCTGTGGGACCCTCCGATGCGCCTGCATGAGATGAAAAGAATTGACATGTTTCCACTTCCAGGGAAACAGGCAGGGGGCTGCAGGGGGCAGTGTGTGTGTGTGTGTGTGTGTGAGAGAGAGAGAGAGAGAGAAATACGGTGAAGATGGCGGGGGTTCCAGCCCCGGGGAAATGGTTTTTCTACCGTTGTTTGCAACGGAGTCTTCTCCTTGAAACTCGTTGCAGAAGGAGCAGCTGTTTGCAGCCCGTGAAATCTTCCAGACGGCAAACAAAGTGACAAGGCCCGAGAAGGCGCTCATCCTCGGGTTCATGGCGGGATCCAGAGGTGGGTACCTGGGCGACTTTCCTCTCCGAAGGACGGCTCAGCTGACCCCGGAGGAGGCGTCCTCGGATGGATGGGAGGCAGCTGGGGTGGGGGTCGTTTTTGGAGCGAGTGCTGGTCTCCGACGTGTTTGCCTTCCTTCCGGGTTCCGGTGGGTCAGTCGGAGCATGATTTGCCCTGAGGGGGGGAGGGGGGCAGGGAGGGGTGACCCATGGTTGATCCTGCTTTTGCGGGGGGGGGGGGGGCTCTTGCACAACCCACCAGGCTTACATTAAGCCTCAGGCTTTCCTTGCTGGGTTGGTTGGCGTGTTTGTGGATCTCGGGGGCAGGAAGGCTTAATGGCTCGATGTTGAGAGCACAAGGCTGCCCTTGAGTTGAGTTTTGTGACCATTGTGTGGCACAGCCCAGAGGCCCTTTTGGGCTCTCCTCGTCTTCAGTGCCTCTGACGCTCCTTTCTGCTGTGGAAACCACGTTTTGTGGCGCCAGTGACCATCCGTCGCTAAACAGGTCACTAAACTCTGAAGCCCAAACGTTGCCCAATTGCTAAGTAATTTGGTGGATTGGGAATAAGGATAATCCATAACTTTATCTAAAATAATATTTCATGGTCCTTTTGTATGACGTTTAGATGTAGGTCTAGGTAGGAAAAAATGTAGTTTTATAAATCCAATTTATTTTAGAGTCTTTTGGTCCATTTTAAGACGGGGCCTCCTTCTGTTGAAATGCTAGCAGTCTCAGCCTCCCGGAGTTTTACTGAACAAAAGTCACGGAGAAGCCGGTTTAGTTACCAGAATTTTTCTAGGCAAAGAATCAGCCCTTAGCAGTGAAGAGGGTTTTCTTTCTGTTTAGCGTGTGGCGTCTCCGGTGGTCCCGTAATCACCGATATGCAAACTTGGTTTAGAGAGAGATTTGTCCTCAAAGGCAGCCCCTCACGGGGAGGAAAACAAACTCTGGCGAAAGCTGGTGCGCCTGTCAGGGAAGGTTTCCTTCCCAGCCTTTGTCCCAAGCGGCATTCCTGGCGTCGCTCAATTCCTCGAAGGGACCTAATTGTGAACCTCTGATTCCTCCCCCCCACCCAGAAAACCCGTGCCAGGAGCAGGGCGACGTGATCCAGGTCAAACTGAGCGAGCACACGGAGGTCATGCCGAATCCTGACGGGACCGGAAGCACCACCATGCTGGTGGACACCATCTTCGAGATGAACTACGCCACCGGCGAGTGGAGCCGGCTGACGAAGCGCAGGCCCATGACAAACGTTCCTTAGGCAATCCCGTGACGGGGCGATGCAGACCAAATAGCGCCTAGAGTAAAGCCAGCTTCCACGTTGTGTGTCCACTAAAAGCAGAACGACATTCCCCGGGAGGCCGCCTGGCGACCGGCCCTTGTCCCAGCCCCACAGTTGGCCAAAGGAGGAGGAAGGCGGGAGGAAACGGCAGCTCTTCATCGCAGGAGTGATGGCGGAAGGCGGCTTTTCATCCGCCTGCCTCTTCTGGGGGAGGAGAGAAGGGGAGGAAGCCCTTCGCCAGCAGGGACCAGGGTTGACTTTCTCCGTTCCCTTGTTCAATCGAGGCCCTGCTATTTATTTCGGCCGTTTCTTCTTTCCCCCTTTTGCAGCTGACTGCAAGTAGCGCTGGTCCTGCTGGGCGGCCCTCCTTGGGGTGGTTTTCCTGAGGTGAAAAGCCCCCAGGATGCTCCTCCCTCTTCCTTCGGCTTCTCAGGATTGCACCAATAATAAACCTTCATTTCCTTGAGAACAGCCGGTCCCCGCGTGTGTGTCCATGCACCAGTCACGGAAAGGGGCTACCTTTTAACCCGGGCCCGGTGAAAAGGGGCGGCCCCAAAGCTTACCACCTCAGGGGCGCCCGTGCGAGGGAGCTCCCCTCACGGGGAAGGCGAATGAGCAACTTCGGCTCCCGAGTTCTCTTGGAACGGTTCAATTGCAAGAGTTTGAGATTGCGGGGGCTTCAGAAGGCGGACGTAGCAAATTCCAAGGATTGCCTTGTGTGACGGGGGGACCAGGTGGCGTGTGCGAAAGGCTGTTATGGGGCGGATGTCATCACGCGGCGAAGCTTTTGCGGAGCCTGCTTCCCGTTGAAGCCAGTCAAAACAAAAACAACAATAATTAGGCCTCCCTCCCTGCTTTGCGGCACCGTCGCTGAAGGGTGACCTGAGATGGTTCCTCTCGCAGGGCTCATTTTCTGCAGTTCTCTTTTCCAAGGCATTACGTTGGTCACCGTAGGGCTGCAGGGGCGTCTCTGGGTGTGACGTGGATTGCAGGGGCATCACTATTGCAAAGGTCTCCCCCCCCCTTCCCCCCACCCCACCCCCGAGGTTGGAACGGTTTTCTTAGTTTCTGGGCTCCTTAATTCCCTGGTAAGCCTTTGAAGTCTGAGAATTGACAGCTCAGTCGTTTTAGTCAGAGGAAGAGTTTTACAAATAAAGAATTTCTTTCTGTTCATTGGAATTGTAGGGAGATGGTAGGATATTTTCTTTTTAAGTTTTGAAGGTCAAGGGAAACGGTTTGGGCCGGGAGGGGGACGGATTAAGGCTTGGGCCAAACTGCAGCTGGAAACAAAATCCCGACCCCCCCCCCCCCCCCCCCGTTTGGAGAATGTTGAGCTAGAAAGAGGGGAGATGATGGGATCCCGTGAGGTTTTGTTTTAACGGACCTGAATGGTGTGTTGGTTTCTAAATCCTACCCAGGAGGCCAGCCAGAATCAGAAAAGCCTCACAAAGGGTTCAGAAGAGATTCTTGCGCAGCTTCGTTTGATTTAACTTTTCAGCCAGAGCTGAGCCTAGAAGCAGGATTTCGAACAATTAGGGCTAGTTTTTACCAAATTATGTCGGTTTGCATGCAGTATCAACCTGGCTTGTTTGGGTTATTTTAAGAGGCCACCTGGCTACATTCTTTTAGCGTTGGAAGCCCCCCCCCCGTTTCTGCTGGCATGTAGCGTGACGTGTCCTAGCGCGTTCGAATGCAGAGGCATTATCGGCTGTTTTCTGGAGTACATTACAATTCATCTTTTGTCCAGAAACCTGGTTGGAAGTTAGACTGCCGTTTTCTGCGGAGTCCTGGTGAAGACGTGGAGCAGTACCACCTAGCAGGTGTTGGTGGCTCTGCTTTCAAGTCGGGGTCCCCTCCCCTGCCTTCCAGAGTATGTTTACCAGGAGTGGGTGGGGATGGAGGCCAGGAAGAGCCCAGCTGGGGCCACAGAGGTGTGACCTGAACAGGCCAGAATGGGGCAGGGCTTGGACTACAGAGTGGCGGCCGTCCTCCCTCCCTCCCTCCCTCCTTCCCTGCTGTTACGAGCCGTGGTGTCCATGCGCTCCTGGGGGGGAATTCACTCGGAGGAATTCAAGGCAGTAGGACAGTTCAGACGGCTTGAGTGGAGCTCTGGCATATCTGGGGGCGGTTTTGCATGGTCCCTGGGGGGGGTAGTGGGGTGGGGTGGGGGGGGGCTTGCCCTGGTGGCCCAGCCAGCAGCTCTGACTCGAGTTTGAAGTCTTCGTTCAGAGTCGGTGCAAGGAAGGGTGCAGTGAGACACAGAAACCATCGGGGGGGGGGGGATGTCCCCCAAGAGATTCTGGTTCCGCCCCCGCCTTTGCTAAGCTCTCGGGAAACCCTCCTCTGGTTTTTAAAAACCCCATTTGGGCTGGCGAGTGCCCCCACCGTACGTAGATTGAGACCAAGGGAAGCCTCTGTCCCGGAAGAACTTCTGCGATGCGCCCTTTCTTGGACCCCTCATCCTGCGCCTGGCCTTTGTAGGGTGAGGCCTGGCTGCCCGGAGAGGGCTAGAAGGAAGCGCTGGCAAGGCAGGCCGGCAGGGGACGTGGCAGGTGCCCAGGCTAAAGGAACGGGGCTACCCAGAGCAGCCGAGGCCCTCCGTGTCGCTATGCTTGGCCTAGAAGGAGCTCCCATCCTGATTCCGAGAGGGAAAAGACGAAAGGCCAGGCCGGTTCTGATCTTTTTCCCCGGGGGGGGGGGGTTGAGTCTTAATTCCAGCTGTAATATTACTTCTAATATCCAACAGCCACAGCTTCAGGCAAACGGGAGTTATTGTTGAAACAAACGTGCACCCTTCCCTCCCACCCGCCCCACCAGTTAGCGAAAGGGACCCCCCCAGAAGTGAGGATTTCCCCACCGTGCCCCCTCCCCCCCTCCCAGGCCACGGACGGGACAGGCGAGAAAAGGCAAGGCTAGGAATTGAGCCCCGAGACCTTGGAGTTCTGGTACTTTTTTAAACAAGCAATGTTGTTTTGTAAAATGTTGCCTATCTAGTAGAGCGGGCCAGATGTTTTCTATCTATTTTGTTTTTTGTACAGATGTAAATGCAAAACCTCATGTCCTTGAGTACGTATTTTCGGCATAATATCTGTAATAAAGTTCAGATTTTTTTAAGTACAATTTTTCTTCTTCTTGCCTGAGTGGTGGTGTTATTTGGCATCCTTGACCTTGGCGCCCCAGTGCCAGCCCAAGGGATGTGCTAACTAAACGGTAATTGTCTTCCGGCCCAATTCCACCCCACCAGCTGAACGGGAACGGGAAGGCTTGCTGCCAGGCGACGGCTGGCAATTCAACGGGCATAACATTTAAATATAGCAGTGCGGTAAGGCCTCTTCTGCCCCCCCAATTCCGTTGAAAGCCTTGCATCCGTTCAACCCCTCTAGGTATTTTAGGGTGCGAGATGCCGTTCACAAAAGCTCAGGTTTTCAAACAAAGTTTGTAGTAATCTCAAAAGGCAACCGGCATTTTACCTACCGTAACGTGGCTCTCCTACAACTTCTATCGGGAAACCTTGCCGAAGGATTTTACCGGAATCCGCTCCACGACACACGTAGACCTCTAGAAGGCCTTACTCCTGCCTTAGGTATCTGCAGCACTCCTCAAGGGTGCAGGGCCACCCTCCTCTTTCTTCTGAAGGAAGAGTTCTTATGCAGAGGAGTTGGGATGCCTGCCCATCAGCACAGCAATTCTTGGGAACGGAACAGGACGGGGTTCACCTGGGCGCGAAGGGAGGAGCAGCAGGCAGAAGGCGGCGACCCAGGTGAAGAGAACGGCCTGCGTCCCATGGAGAAAAAGACCTGCAACATTCCCCTAATGGAGAAGCGGCTTAGGATGCCGGGGTCGGCTCTCGTTTCGCCTGCCTTCCTGGTCACTCAAAAGTCCGGTTTCTCCTGGGCTTCAAATCCCGTTTTTAGCCAGAAGTTGGAAGAGAAAAAAACCAGCCAGGAAAGGCGGCTGTAGAGAAGGCCAGCCCGGAGTTCATTTGGCTTCCAGCAATCGTTCTGATGCTGATTCCTGTCTACTTCTCAAAAGAAACCTCAAACGGGTTTGATTTTGAAATACTTTTATTATGCAAATACAATCTAAAAAATGGGGCACATATTTTAATATCCATTTAAAAGAGGACACTGGTAATGCAATTTTTCTTTTTTCTTAATGGAACTAAAACAGTTGACCTGAGGCACAGATGACCAAAGCTGGCCACGGGTTCAAGAGATCTGCTGCTTCCTTGTCTTGATAGAAGAATGCCAGTACAATTAAAACAACAAAACAAAATCAAAAGCCATGGTATGACGCTTCCCCCCTCCCCTCCCCCCCCTTCTTATTTAATGCGATCCTGTCAAGCGGATCTCCTCGCCACGTTGGGCTTCCAGAGCTAATCGAGGCCTCCCTCTCTCCTCTCGCTCTCTGGCCCTCTACCCCAAAAACTCCTCCAAGTGGCGGCGGCTACTATTTCAAAAGCTACGAGACTGTCCACAGACATGGGGTCGCTGGTCAAAAATCAACACACGCCTCCTCCCTTGAGGAAGCAGCCGGGAAGAACTGTTCCATTCCTAACAGTTCAAGTATTCTCATTATTTCTGGAGAGAAAACCTGGTTTGTCCTGAAACGTCTGAACTTGGCAGGCCAGAGTTCATGATCAGTGCAGCTGCAGCAGGCGTCCTGCTGCCGGTTGGCTCAGTGGGTTTAAAAATCGCTCGCTCCCCCCCCCAAAAAACCCCAGTTCTTGCGCAAGATGTGTAAAAGTGTGTCCTTCCCTGACCCTATTCACAACTTATTTACAAGGCAACCTTGGGCAAGCGGGGTTGGCGGGGCGAGTTTGTTCCTCTTAATATTATGTCCTCTTCCACTTGTTCCTTTGCCGTTTGCATTTGGCGGAAGAGAGTTTTCTAGGAGGCCGCCTGGCTTTCTTCTCGGCGAAGTTCTCCCCATTGTGGTCGGGGCAAAACAACTGTCCGCTCCAGTTGCACTCCAGCACAGCCTCCTCTTGGTGGTCCTTGCAGAAGGAATTGGGACAGAAATGGCAGAAGGAAACTGAGGGCTTGCCACACACATCGCAGTGGTGCCAGGGACATTCCCATTTGCCTGCCGTGGAAAGGAAGGCGAGAAAAAGAAGAGAGAAGAAAAAGGTCAATGCGGGAACATTTCCCGGGACCTCGGCTCCACGTCCCCTCGAATCCTTCCCTTTAACCTGAAGGAACTGGAATGGCAGCCACCAATTGGAACGGTGTGCCCCGTTCTTTATCCCCCTGAAGTAGGGGACGAGAACCGATTAAAGACAACAAAAAACCAAGCATTTTATCTAAAAAAGCATTTAAAGCGCTACGCATCCAGAGTGGCCCTCTTTAATGGCTTTTCTTTCCCGCTGAATAAACTACGATTAGCTTAACAATGTACAGTTTAGCTTTGGAGCCTCCCCAGGAGTGCGGCTGCTGATCATTTCCAAGGAAAACCACACCCCTCTCCCTGGAACAGCAAAGACCCAAGACAGGTAGACACGGCTTGGTTGAGCTTCACGGTTTGAGGTCTGATCTGGCTGGTTGAGAACACACGTGCAGAAGAGGTTGAACGGTTCTCCCGTGTCAAGTCACGCAACAAAACCCCACCCGCTTCTCACTGCTCCGCCGTGGACCAATCCTGCTGGAGGTGGCCGGCCGCATTTTAAGCACCAGAATCAACGCTTAACCTGACTGCCTGAAGGGAATGTCCTTTAAAACTTGGAATTGGTTTGATTAAGATCCTTGGGGATCCAAAATCCTTGTTAGGGAGTGGAGGCATATCTGAATGCTTACTCACCGAAGGGACGTTTTACCAAGTCAAGGCAGGAGAGGTGATAGGCCTTGGTGCAGGACTTCCGGTCACACAGGACAAGCTGCCCTCCATCTCCGCAGCGGAAGCAGTAGTCCTCCGTTTTTTTCCTGGCTTCGCTTTTGGTTTTACGCCTTTTTGCCCTTCTTTTGCCTTTCTTTCCTTTCTCTTCTGAGGCATTGGAGGATGAATTCTTAATGGAAAAAAAGAGTCATGTTTCCGTTTTGCAGGTTAGGAGATTAGGGCAGTCTCTAAGGAGCCTCGCCTCCCCCTGTTTTTAGCCATTTCAAATTATAAAACTTGTCTGGAACGCTCTGGCAAAATGCTTCTAGTCTGGTGACTGAAGGCAGAACCAAAGAGAAGCTTTGGACAGCCAAAGGGCACCATCACCCCCTCTTACCTGCCTGGAGCAGGGGGAAGATGACTGAAATTACCGAAGGCTCACTGAACACAATTCTTGGTAGTCCCAAAGGTGCTTTTTCCCAAGGCAACTGGGCTTCCTTGGTTTTTCTTTGAAGACACATCTCACCCGAGAAGCTTCTTCAGCTCTGACCGGATGGTGGGGAAGGATTTGTATTCCTTTCGGAAGAGCTGACTGCATTCTTTCTGAGGATTGCTGAGGCCATTTGGAGGTTTATCTGTGTCCTCTCTCCAAAAAGATGCAAATGACCAGCTTTGTCTGCAAGGAGTATCAACCCTTCCTTTCCCAACCATCCAGTCAGAGCTGAAGAAGCTTCTTGGATGAGGAGTGAAACGTCTTCAAAGAAAAACCAAGAAAGTCCAATTGCCTTTTGGGAAAAAAAGCCCCTTTGGGACAACCGAGACCTGGAGGACGGAGAGTCTCCTTTGACACAATTCTTGGTATTATTATTTTTTTTTAGAAAAAGCAACTAAGGCCTATTTTGGACCCCAAGGCTGCCTTAGAAATAACTCATCCTTTCTGAGATACTTCCTCCCCTGATTCCCTCGCCAGCTTCCACCATGGCGGCGCTTCTGACGTCCTGCCTTCACGGGGAACTTGGGATGGGTCCGGAGAGGCCGCTGGCCTGAACGTCCCCCATGCCAAGCAGCGCAAGAGGCCCTCAACTCACAGCCGTTCCTTTAGGGGCAGTCCCAAATGACAGCCGCACTGACAAAAGAGACTTGGGACCGGTTTTCACTCTTACGACCGTTGCGGCATCCCCAAGGGCCACGTGATCAAAATTCAGATGTTTGGCAATTGGCTAGTATTTATGATGGCCGCAGTGTGTCCTGGGGATCACCCGATCCCCTTTTGCAACCATCTGACCAGCAAAGACGATGGGGGAAGCCGGATTCACTGAACGACCGCAGGAATTCCCCCTTAACGGTGGCCTGGGAAGTCGTAAAACTCACTTAACAACTGTTTTGCTTAGCAGCAGAACTCTTGGTCTCAACTGGGGCTGTAAGTCAGAGACCACCTCTACTGGAGTGTCAAACATCAGGAGCTGAGCACAGGAAGTGTTTTACGGCGCCCCGCATTACGTCCAAAATTGTTTTATGGGGATTCTTTTTTTTTTTTTAACATCCTCCAATGTTTTTAAAAATGGGCCCAGTTTCATCGGCAGTGAAGGGTCCCAGATTTTGGGCACGTTCTGCCCAGTCAGTCCGTGTGGCGGTGCCTTGGAGCCAGCAGCCCTTGCCTTGGGGAGGCCCCCCTCAAGGGCTCCCCCGTGGGCCAGCAGAGAGATACCTTTGGCCTGTCTCCAAGGAAGCCGCTGCAGTTTGGAGCCCCACATTTACACACCGTCTTTTCGTTGCCGAGGCAGTCAAGGTTGTAATTGAAGGTTAATTCTGTCCCTGAGGGGGAAAATAAGAAGAGACTGTTACTGTAACCATCATCAAAACAGGAACATTGGCTCCTTTCCCCAAAGAGGTTCCCATTTCGCCCCAGGATGGAGTCTGGAGGAAGATGCCGAAGAAAGGAGGGAGGGGAAAACAACACACATACACACACACACACACACACACACACTCCCCACTCGATCCAAAGAGAGGCCGGTTAAAATAGGACCCCCGAAACTGTGCCAATAAACCTGCGGGCTGCGTGAACAACAAGGCCCAGGATTTCGTCCCCTCTACCGCAAACGCCTAAATCCTGGCTTTTGAAAGCTGAGAAATACAGAATTCAGACTTGAAATCTCCTTTGAGATGGACACACAAACCTCTCTGACCAAGAGGTAGAAGAGAACTGTGGGGAGGGCTGTCACTCAATCCACCGCCTCATTGTCCGAGCAGGGAGGAATCGCTTTCCACTGCTGGCGTTGAGGGAAGACACCCAGCTGAGCCCGTCATAAAGACCATCCTGGATTTGCAATGGTTGGATGACTCAAAGGGGCTCCTTCCAAAGGCAAAAAGGGGCCGGAAAAAGCCCCTTTGGGACAACCAAGAACCTCCCTAAACCAGAGTTGGACTGGAACAAGATGATAGAGGCGGAGTTTTCCCAACGTTTCCACGGCCTCCTGGCCTCCCACAGGAGGCTTGGAAGCTTAAATTTCAAGGACTTGAAGCAGAGCTCTGTCTGACAAGATTCTCTCTCTCTCTCTCTCTTTAAAACCAACCCTGCAACTGAAAGGTAACACCTGAAGTGCCTCTCGTCGGAGCCCCTGGGGTCCTGAAGGCCAAGGACACTGCAGAGACCAAGAGACCGGGCCTTGCCAAACAGACGGGGCCCAGTCTAATTCATTTTAATTAAAGTAACTAATGAATAAACAGATGGGTGCTCAAATATGGTCACAGGTTGAGGGCCGCGTGTAAGGAGTTTTAACGTTGGTCAAGTTGGCCTTCCCACAGGGGGAAGAGCGCAAATGGAAGGCCAGGGAGGGGTCGTCCAACAGGGTCCAACCCCCGGGGCGGGGGGGAGGACATTTGGGGGCTGCCCGACTTTTAAGGCCTCCAGGCACCCCTGGAAGATCGGGTCGCAGAGGGAAATGGTTGGGTTTCGGCCAACCAACAAGATCAGCTTGGAAAAAGCCCCACAGATGCACAGCTTTTGTGCAACAAAATAATTTTATTAAAAAATCTTGTTTGTGGAGGATGTTCTGCTATGTTCGGAGGGCACGCTAAGCGCAGGCAAGAAGCTCAGAGGAGGTTGCAGCTGGATCCAACAGAAGAAACTTTCTGAACAGGTTTGGTTTCTTTTTAAGGGGACATAAAACATCCCATTCCCAGTTAGGAGAGCCGCCGGTACCTGCAGGAATGTCGCAGACGGCAAACAGGCCCACGCGGGTGTCTCCATGCACCGTCCATTTCAGGGTCTCACAGTTGGGCTGGCAGCTGTGATTCATGAAGCGAGAATAGTTCCCCTTCGGTCCAGCATCGATGATGCGGTCCTGGAAAACCAAAGGATCCAAGCAAAACCCTGATTAACGGTAGGCAGCACCCTCCCCACACCTACGGAGACTGAGTCCCGCAGCCAGTAGCTACAGTAGTTCTTCCTTGACAAAACTTAAACCTGTAATCCGTGTAAATTTTATCCCGCTTCAAGAAAGCCGCCTTCAAGAGAAACCTAGAATTTTAGAGCCCAAAGAGTCCTGATTTGACTAACGTTGCCCCACAGCAATGTCACACCACCTAGCTAAATTAAGATACTTGGAAAACATAGAAAAATGTGTCAGAAATATAATTATTCTTCGGTTTGGCTTGGGGAAAGAATCACACATGAGAAATTTTTTTGCATCTTCAATGGGAAATGCAAAGAAATAGTTTCTTCCTGTTTTATCTTTTATGTACACGGAGAGCCTTTGCACCAAGACAAATTCCTTGTGTGTCCAGTCACACTTGGACAATAAAAGAATTCTATTTTATATAAAAAACCAAACCTTGGTAGCCCTTTCTTGAAAAGCCAGGAGGACAGAGATACTGCCATTAGGTATTTCCAGTCCTTGGACTACAAAAGGGTGAAGAAAACAAGCAAAACTCTCGGTGTGATTGCTGAGATCCTCCCATTATTAGTCCATTCAGAAAGCATTTTTACCCCACTTCCAGAGTAGGTGAAGAAGTTGAAGCTTCCGCTTTCTTGGACAAAAGCATTTGTAGATGAAAGATACAGAGCTATCCTATAAGACAAGCTCCTCTTCTACAAAAGAAGACTGAATATTCAATCCAGAGTGTAATCCAATACACGTCGACATAAAAGTGAACGATGCCATTACACATAACGGGATTCTCACTAAGGTGCCTGGATAGAGGCTGGCACTATTCATCCTAACCCAAAATCGGGTGTCAAGGAATATTAACCCCACCTGTTCCCGGAATTTCTACCCAGGTATTTAAACTCCTCCTTAAGCCAAGGTGGGGTTGATCGGTAGGCTTATTGGTGGTGTTTCTGAGGTAGGTTCCTCCCCCCCTTCCCGCCCCCCGAGAGAAGGCGAGTCTTTGCTATTGGGGAATAGGAAGCTTCTGGATCCCAGAGTTTATAGAGACACGGATGAAGACTTGAGGTCGAACGCCAAGCCGGGCCATGTTGGGACAGCCTACCTTATCGATGGTGAGCATGTAAAAGTGTGTGATGTCGTTTTCATGAGCGTATTTGATCCTCGCCATGCATTCTCCTTCATCGATCACCTCGCCCACGTACTCGTTCACGAACTCGCCCTGCGCGACACAAAAGCACAGCTGCCCAACGGAGGGAACGCACAACGGACACACCTGGCCAGTTTCCTAAATCAGGTCCCCAAGGCTGCCCATCCTGCGCTCTCTCCTAGGTCCCTTTTCCTGGCCTTTGTATCAGGGGCCTCCAACCGTGGCCACTTTAAGGCTGGTGGACTTCAACTCCCAGAGTGCCTCAGCCAGCAAAGCTTGTGAAGTCCACCAGTCTTGAAGTGGCCACGGTTGGAGATCCCTGCTTTACATCGTAGACAAGATAGTCCTCGACTTACGGCCACAATGGAGCCCAAGATGTATGCCGCTAAGTGAGATCTTTTAAGCGAGTTCTGTCCCCTTTTGCGACCTTCCTTGCCTCGGCTGTTAAGTGAATCACTGCCATTATTTAATGAGTGACCTGGCTGTTAAGTGGAATCTGGGTTCCCCGTTAGTTTTGCTTGTCAGAAAGTTGCAAAAGGGGATCACAGCACCTTGGGAATGCTGCGACTGTCATAAACACGAGTCGGTTGCCCAGTGTTTTTGAGTTTTGGCCACGTGACCGGGGGTGGGGGGAAGAAGTAACAACAGTCACTAAGTGGTGAAAAGCGGCCCTAAGTCCCTTTTTTCCAATCCTGCCGAAACTTCAATCGGTCACTAAATGAACTGTTGTAAGTCGAGGACTGCGGAGGGTGGGGGGAAGATGGGATGTAAAACCACAGGAAGGACCCCTGGCGCCCACGGCTGTGCCCCCTCCCGCGCGGTGCTCTGATCCCCAGAGGCCCTACCTTCTTAATGTCCCTCTTGGAGACCAAGCCCCACCCCTTGCCCTCCGTCCGGATGATCTTGGTCTCGGGGTACTGGCGCTTGGTGAAGCACTGGTTCTGGCAGCGCTCCCCGGCCGGGCACATCTGCGGGTGGCACTCGTACATCAGCATGCGGTTCAGGCACTCCGAGTCGAGGCCGCAGGGGTTCTCGTCGGAGGGCTTGCAGTTGCACTTGGGGATCTCTGAAATGTCCGCCGTGCAGATCTGGACTCTCCCAAAGGGCTTGTTCACCTGGCGCGTCAAAGAGCAGGCGCTGGTTACGCCCACGAGGCCCCGACCCAACCGGACTGACACCCCCCCGCCCCCACACTAGTTCTCTCTGTCTGCCACTCCCCCTGCTTTTAATGGCCCTCGGAGGCCTCCATGGCTCCTCAGGGGGTGTCAGGTCTTCTTTGGCCAAGATGGCCTCCAAGATGGCTGCAGAGCAGCCGAGCTTCGGGTTCTACCGCCTGCTTCTGTTTCCCCAACAACAACAACAACAACCCCCACCCCTCCCCCCGTGGGCCCACAGGAGGGTGAAATCCTGCTAATCCTAACCCGGGCAGCCTCTTCCCGCTCCTCCAGCCGGAAAGAAAACTAGGGCTAACTGCGGAAGGCTACCCCGAGGGGCAAAAGAAACCAGGATATGCTTGGGAATCCTAGGCAGTGGCGGTCGGAGGAAAGCCAGCCTAGGCCCCCTCCCTCCCGCCGGCTTCCGCGTTCTTTGCTCTGTGGAGGGGTGAGTTTGAAACTGCAGAGAGAACTACGGACAGAAATCCCTGCACAAGAAACCTCTGCTTTTGGGTAACTACACGTATACGGAAATAGATAAACATACTGTTAATTCCACTAGATTTATTGAATGCTTTTTGGAGGTCAAGATGTCTAATTCCTACCGAACTAGAAGAAACCCCTGTCCTGCCACAAATATTTCCCTTGGGGTAACTGCTAAAGAGTGGCTTACTTCAAATAACCTTAGAGGTGCTCACTTCGGTTTCCCATATGTTTTAACACCTTTATAAATCCAAATACCTTGTTATCCATTCAGTTTGTCAAGCAGGACTAGAATCCCTTGGGAATAGCTTACCCTTCTCCAGCACATTTTATTTAATAAATTAAGGTACACGAATTGACTAGCACAAAAGGACAATTAAAACCTTTATCTCTAAAAAATACGCCCCTGTACTTAAAAATGGCCCTTTACCCTGACGATGGACACAAGTCTTTCCACAGTGCCCCATCTGGGCTAAAAGTTGACCCTACCTCTGGTCCTTCATCCCAGAACACCCTGGGCCCATCACTGGACTGACTAACTTGGTGGGGGGGGGGGAGGTCAGAGGAAGACCAGCCCCGTCCTTCAAAGCATCTCACCTTGATATGTTTGTAAGGGGGAGGTTTGCGTTCATTTTCTTGAGTTTCTTTGGCTTCCCGTTGAAATTTGATCTCTCGGAAGCGCGTCTCCGCGTCTTGCAAAGCTTTTAAAAAAATGTTGGTAAAATTACAACTTCACATATTTCTCCTTTAAGAATAGGTCCCTGTCTCCTTAACTGCTTGGATCTGCCTCTCTATTGTATCAATGCAACACAACATTGTAGGTTCTTGGGAAGAACGCAGGGTGTCTGAAGGCCAACACCGGCTAAAGGACTGGCAGCCTTGACTTACGGCTGTCACGGAGCCACTGGTCTCGATTTTACAACCTTTTTTCTGTGGCGGTCACACATTTAATCACCACGGTGGCCGATTAAATGAGTCAACCGTTTGCTGGAGGCAGAGTTTCACGGCAATGTGCGGAGCGCCTGAACTTTGGCCATGTGACCCTGGGGGACCTTGGAAACTTCAAATCCAGCCCCCCAGTAAGTCTGTTGTAACTCCCAATGGTTGCTAAACGAATGGCCACAAGTCAAGGATCCCCTGCCTGTAATCTTTACAATAACACAGCCTCCAACCTCACTGACCCTGCTCAGCTTTTCAGCTCAGCTAGGCGCCCTCACCAGGCGCAGCAAAGCGAAATACCGAAGTTCCCACCTCACGGGCCAACTCTGCACGGCCACCTTCTGAGTCTATGCGAGAGAAATCGGCCACACAGCAAGCATTTGCCTTCGGAGCTGAAAGGTGAGACATTTTACCCTTTTTGAAGACTTTCCCGATTCCTTTGATGGCTTGGTACCGACTTCCCCGGTCTCCTTCCATGTAGGGGAAGACGCGAGCCTGATGGGTCCAGTAGTAGTCTTTGGAGCCAAAGAAGAACACAGGGAACTCTCCAATCGCGTGCTTCATTTTCTGGATGTTTGGGGGGACATTTTTGGGATGGCAGACTTCGGCCGGCCACCACCTGCCACAGAAACAACCCAACGAAAGGAAGGAATTGAGGCCACTGCTCCCGGCTAGGGTCGGTCTTATATTGATTGCTAAGGTCTTGGGATTTAAGAGCCGACCAGCAGTGAAGCTGACCGGATGCGGCTGATGCAATAAGAATGAATCAGCATAGCCTGGGTCTTTCCCTTTAAGAGTGGGAATGGGTTCTATCCCTTTAAGAGGTGCTTATATAAAGGCAGCCATTAGAGGGCACGTCCTCTCTCGTGTCCGGAATTCATTGCAGAGTTCTCCAGGTAGAGAAGAAGAAAGATTGCTTGTAAGGTATTTTGCCTACCATGTGTATGTCTGTATATAACTGTTGCATATAAAGCACTAGTTAAATGTCTAAGGCTCTGTGTGCTGTGTTTTGCTCCTGGGTTGTCTCATAATAGTAGTCACGCTGCAAATGCTCTGACATAGATTTTATTAACGTATGTGCCCCTGTATCAAAGACCTTTTTACATACAAACTCCCCCTTTTCTGGGCTCCAAGGAGCACTGAGACACAATCATATATGCCGACAAAGATTAAAAAAGAAATTCTGAAATTATGTTTATAAATCCAAACCTGTAATTTCCCAGTTTGACCCAAATAATATCTTGAAAATGGATTTTCTTCCCTGCTTTGCAGTCGTTGCAAAACCAGCTCCCATCTGGCATTTCAATGTTTAAACAGTCCGGATGAAATGCAGCAGGACAAGACTCACAACATAACAGGCTCCCCCCTGTAACAAAAGGCACAAAACAACCCTCAATGACAGGAAAAGGGGGGGGGGGGGGGCGCAAAGAAAGCTTTATTTTAAGCATAAAAATGCTACCAGGTTTCACTCTAGGTTGATTAAAGCCCAAATCCACACCACCAAGAAGGAATTATACAAAATTACAGTCTATGCCAGAATTGACTTTGGGAATGACAGCAGAACAAACTCTGGGAGGTGGGCCTATACTATCAACACCTCCTTTAGTGACCAAGAAAAGCTGGAAGCACACAAAGCTGGAACCATCTTGGTTAAAGGTCAAGGTTCCCCTCGCACACACGTGCTGGTCGTTTCCGGCTCTAGGGGGCGCTGCTCATCTCCGTTGCAAAGCCAAAGAAGAGCCAGCGCGGTCCGAAGACGTCTCCGTGGTCATGTGGCTGGCAGGACTAACCGCCTTTGAAGGCGCACGGAGGAACGCTGTTCCCTTTCCATCAAAGGGGTCCCTATTTTTCTATTTGAATTTTTTGTAGATGCTTTCAAACTGCCCGGTTGGCAGAAGCTGGGACAAATAACAGGAGCTCACTCTGTTACACGGCGCTTTGTAGTTATAAAATAATTCTTCCCATTCTTACATTTTAGACATTCAAATTTTTCCACTTCCATTCAGAACCAAAATCAGTTTTTTAAAAAATGCTCTTGCAACACACAGAAGAAATAAAAGGGCTTTAGATTTTTCATAAAAAGCCTGAGCAGCCGCAACAAAATCCCCTTATCCACCATGGAAGATCCCTCCGTTTCTATGAAACGAAGTCCGCTGTTTACCTTTTGAGCAGACAAAACACCAGCTGACGTTCACGTGGCCGTGGTGGCTTTTCCCTTTGGTGGCAGTAAAGTGGTTGGTACACACGATGCTACTGGAGGAAAGCATGGCACAACCAGCAGCCACACAATTGTCACCCACGTGGTAAGCCACCGGACAGCGAACACACCGTATCATTTTGCCTGGTACAGGAAGAAAAACGCACACATTTTTGTCACAATATATTTGCAAAAATGCTTAGGAATTTTAAAAACAAGAACCCGTAACTAGCTAATGGACTATGGCAGCAATTCTCAGGCACTTGAGAACTTTGAGGTGGGTGGACTTCAACTCCCAGAATTCCCCAGCCAGCTGTGGAGTCAAAGTCTGCTGTGCCAGCTAGGGAATTCTGGGAGTTGAAGTCCACCCACTTCAAAGTTCTCAAGTCGTTGAGGAACGTTGGATTACGGCACGAGCTTTCATGAGTTACTCTCCGAAATAAAGGCAAGTGCCCTTGGACACAAAATGAGGCGCCTGGACACAAAATGAGGCTTTATGTGGGGAATCTCCAAAGGGAGAGACAAGAGGAAGCGCCGACGGAGGAAATATCTGTAAAATGGACATTCAGACGCGAGTCAAACTTTCCAAAACGGAAACACACCAAACTCCAATCCCCTAATTGGACTGGAGGATAAAATGTGGCAAAGACTCACAATAGCTGTGCTCTGACCTAAGGCTTCCTGAGACAGTCACAATCACACGCTGTTCCCAAAAACCTTTTTTTAAAAATTATTTCAACGGCTGTGAATTCTAGCATTCACAGCCCGTAATGAGTCCCATACAGTTTGTGAATAGTCCCACAGAAGTCTGCCCAAGTCCTTCTGGATAAGGCTGATAAGCACCCACCTTTATCTCCCTTGAAATGCTGCCAACAACTAAACTGCCCATTCACTGTACTACAAGGCCAAATGGAGCACAAAGTCCACACGGAGCTTCAGAGTTTAAACCGACCAGAACGAACAAAGTTGCTTCCTGCAAAGGCTCCTGTCCCTTTGTTCCCCCTTTATGTCTTATGGGAAAAGCAATCACCTCCGAGCCTTACTCCCAAATCTCCTCTTTTGTCTTTTCTTGCCTTCTGGCAGCTCTGTGCATACGCACACTGGGAACAGGCTCCCCCTGTTCCTCTGCCTCACTGATGTCAGATTCTGGAGTCAGGACATAACTCCCAGATGGCCCTGGCCCCATCTTTGTGTAGTATGCAGATCCCTCGTCCGAGCCCTCCCCAGACTGCAGGACTGGCCCAGGGTCCTCCCCTCTGTCCAATTCTGCTGCCAGCTCTGCAGGCCGTCAGCGGACCACAACAAACTGCCTCACTTAGCAACAGAAATGTTGTGCTTAATTGTGATCGTACATTGAGGACTCCCTGTATTCACGAGAGGTGAGGCAGCACCTCTTCGGGCTGCCGTGAGCTCTCAAGTAACCATCGGCAACCTCTGAGGGTGAACTATGGGGGCAACAAGAACAGATGTGGAGGAAAGGGAGGGGAGGGAAAGAAAGGAAATACCTTTCGATACTTTGGGGTTTGAGGGATTCGCAACGTGGCAACTCTCGCAGCTGTGCAAAGGGCACCGGAAGCCCCGGTTTTCAAAAATGGTGAGGGGGAATTTTTTCACACAGGCTTCATGGTAAAACTTCCCACAGTGAGAGACGATGCAGCGCTTAATTTCCGATTGCTTCTCCTTGCACACGAAACACGTGTGAATACCTAAAGGAACATTTAAAACAACACTGAAGTGTTTCTCACGAATAGACGGGAACCAGGTCCGTTGTTAACTGGGGCTAGAGCTGGCACTAAAGGAGCTCGTTTTTTTTCTTTCAAAAATAGCCTTTTTCGCAGGCTTTCCTTCGCGAGCCTGTCTTTCAGCATTAAATGTCTACATTGGTCAATCTCTTTTTAGGGAACAGTGAGGAAATTTGGGGAAAACGGAATGGGGGCTGTAACGTGCAGGGTGGGTCCAACTAGTCCCAGCAGGAAACAGGCTGCCATTTTATGCTTGGGAGGCCAGGGGTCGCCCAGTGACCTCCAGCCCCTCCTCAGGCAACGATGGATGGAGAACAGATCCGAAGGTCTCTGTAGCTCCATTAATGAACCGAGAATGCTCTAATCCAGGGCTCTCCAACCTCGGCCACTTCAAGGCTCGTGGACTTCAATTCCCAGAATTCTTCAGCCAGCTGGCTGAGGAACTCTGGGAGTTGAAGTCCATGAGTCTTAAAAGTGGCCCAGGTTGGAGAGCCCTGCATCTAATCTGCCTACAGGATTAATCACCCCGTTCTTGGGTCTGGCAGAATCCTTAAGGCTTTCGCCTCACAGGTAGTCCTTGAGTTGCAACAGGCTGCTGAACAACCCTTCGTAGTGCCCAAGCTTTCTTTGTGTGACTGTGGGAGTGGACCCCCATCTTTGAAACCAGGGCATCGATAGGTTTTGGGGGGCTCACTGCAAAGTCACACCGGTCGTAAGTCAAGGACCACCTGTACAAAACAAAGGAATAAGGAACCTTCTCTTTCTGGGCCAGGTAGGCAGGGAAATACAGGCGCATTACCACCGCCTTTATTTTCCCAGCGTGTAGCCTTCTAGCGTTTCCTTTGGGGAATGAGGCGCCTGGAGGACGAGATCTGAGGCGCAAAACATCGCCGATCCCTCCCGGAAGACGACTTGCCTGAAGTGCACTCGTCGCACACAAACTGTCCTTTGGGCCTCCCAGACAGGCCGCTGCAGCTGGCATGGAAAGCCCCAAGACAACGTCCTTCACACAACATCACTTCCCCGGGCTTCTCGCAGACCTTGAGGAGAGAAAGCGTAAACCTGACAGGGCGTAGAGAGCACGGGTCAACGGCGCCTCCTCTCCCTTGAGGCTGCTACCGTTTTAAAGGTAAAGGGCTCCCAATGTCAACTCAAAAAATATTTCTAGGGTCTTTTTAGAATTGCCAACAGAAAGGGGGGAAAGGGGTTTGCTTGGAAACCGAAAGTGCATCCCATAAATAGTTTTTCAAAGATAGTAACTAGGTGACTGAAGTTTCTGCCGCGCAAAATTCTAACTGGGGAGCCTGATTGATGACTCTGGGCTATGGAGGTGTCCCATTGGAGAATATGAATTACGATACACCCGGGGTGGGGGGTGGGGAAAAACAGGGTCACGGGTGACAATGAATGAATGATGTGTTTCAGAGTCGCCTACACCCAGGCAGTGCCGGACATGTTAACTCCCAATAAATCTTCTTTAAGTTCTGAAAATTGGCTAGGGGCTCATGATTTAAATGGGGGTAACTGCCGGAGCCCTGACACCTTTTCAAAAAAAATTAATTTAAATTAATTAAACTAATCGAGCAAAGGCCCACTTTCGAAGTGTATGTCCAAGGACATCCGTGAGAGCCACAGGGCGGGTTTGAACTGGGAGCTTCCTCGGAGGGTGGACATTTGTGGCTTATTGCAGTGAAGAAAAGAAACACCTGCAGACTCTTTTGGCACAGGGAGTCCCATAGACATTTCAACCTACTTGTTCATGTTAAATTTTCAGATGTACGAACACGAACGTGCCTTGACAAGCATCGTCTGCTATCCAGTCAAGTGCTGACTCTTAATGAGCATGATAAGATACATTTCCCCCCCACCCTCCAGGATAATCTCTCCCTAACCGGGTCTTCCTAATAGTTCTTGGGAAGAGAATTCGCTTGACAAGCCCCTTCCTTTCTTACCTGACACAGGTACTCCTTCCTGGCTGTGGCCCCTCGGTCAGCCTTCTTGGACAGTTGGGAGACCTCTCCAAGACCCTCGTCAGCACTTTCATAGGGCGACTCCGACCTTTCATCTCCTAGACCGTCTGAAATCTAGACACCACAGGACAGATTAAGGGCTTCTGGGCAAAAGAAACCCCTTCATGGTTCATTAACCCCTTCAGCTCCCCAGGAGTGGCTGAACTACAGATCTCAGCGCCCCCCACGAAATCCTGCAGGATGGAGCCCTTAGATTTCCTTTCCAGCAACACCCCAAACTGTCCCCGACCAGCTTTCATTTCAGTGGGCTGAATTAATTCTAACGTGGGTAATTCCCAGAGAACAGGGCGCTGCTTACTCGCGTGCCAAGTAGGAATTCACACTGGTGACTTCTATGGCTGACCAGCAGCTCTTCCTGGGACCTGTCAGAGGGGAGACTTTGGCAAGGAGGAAGCCCTGGCTTGGCCCGGGGTCTCATCACAGTGACTGGTTTTCCCTCAGTTTCCCCAACAGGGGGCACTTCTGGAAGCTGAGCACTCAACAAACCGAGAATCCGAAGGTGAGCATGCAGAGACGGCCATTTGGAACGGCCACAGGTAAACAAGCTGGTCTTCGGTGCGAGACCTGCTGGCGTCCCTGTTTGTTTGCTCTAGGCGGAATTAACCAATTCAGCCGGGAGGCAGGTCAATGCACTGTTAATTGAGGAGAGGCTAGCACAGCTCTGCCAAAGAACACGTGTGTGTGTGTGCAGGCTGACCTAAGTGTGTGAACGCGTTGCACGAACATTTGCTGGCTAGTGCAAGAGTGTTCAGATCAAGTCAACCCATAAGACGGGGGCCCACTCTGAAGGAAAGGCTTAGCTAGTAGGGACCTTGAGCCCGCTGGGGAATCTTTGCATTGAAATCCACTTTTTCTGTCCCCGCCATAGCAAACCTGCGAGAACGACAGGATGCCATTATCGGTGACAGGAACCGGAACCCTGGCTAAACAGTAGTCCCTGCACACCAGCCGTGCGTAGACGGCAACAGGGAAGAAGATATAAGAGGTGCCGGTTCATGGGTTGTCCTGAAGATGCTGTTAGCAAGACACGTGGTTAGAGAGAGGCCTAAGGAGATTCTCAGTCATCTAAGTTGTGGTTGTCCCAAAAGTGGTTTTTCAAAAGGAAACTCAACTTTGTTTTTCCGTGAAGAAGTTTCACTTCTCATCCAAGAAGCTTCTTCAGTTCTGACTGAACTGAAGAAGTTTCTTGGGTGAGAAGTGAGACATCTTCAGGGAAAAACCAAGAAAGTCCAGTTGCCTTTTGGGGAAAAAAGCCCCTTTGGGGCCTGGTTAGAGAATTATCTTATTGTGCCTGGAAAAAAGTGAAAGAGTTCTGCACACAACACCTGCCCATCCTCCTTGGATGGAAAGAGTGTTTCACTTAAGGACAGAAAACTAAACAGCTTCCGCGAGTACGTACTGTGCAGCGACTGTCACTGGGCAACAGTGCAGATCTTTTACTCAGAGGAGACACTGAAATACAGCTACCATTTTACATGGGAAAAGCAGGACGACTGCCGGGCACTCTGGAAAAATACCTGGACGCGCCCAGTGTTTTTAGCAGGACTCGCCTGGTGGACTAGAGGCCACCGTTTCCCAACCTTTTCTTCCCCGCGGACCCCTTCAAATCCCCTTTGCGGACCCCAAGACTTCACTCCAGATTTGAATCCTAATATTTCTTCCAGCCTTCACAGACCTCCTGTGAGGAGATCGGGGTCCCCTGGGGGCCTAGTCTCAGGACCAGGCTGCCCTAGCTACTGTGGGATGAAGGGAGTTGAGCTTTGCTCCTGAAAGGCCCAGGCACCTGCCTTCGGAGAGGAAAAGGAGAGCAGCACACCTGGGCAGCCCTGCGGGGGTCATCCATAAGGTCCCCTGGGTTCGTGGAGGGCACACGGAGGGAAGGCATGAGGCCGACGGAGTGGCGGTTCTCCGTCAACGAGCGCAGGTCCCGTGGATGAATTTAGTCTCATCCAGTCACGGGCTGCTCCGGTCCCGTCCCTTCCCCTCCTCTGAGCAAGGACCGCGGCGCTCTGGCTCCTCCACGGTTCCGTGACGGGCTCTTCTGCTGGCCAGGGCTCCCACAAAGGCCGTGCAACCGAGGCTCTTAGGGAGAGCGCCTGGAGGGCTCCACGCCCCTTGCAGGCCGCCTCACTCCGCTGGCCTGGATTCTGCCGGAGCTCCTTCTCATCTCCCGCAGGCTGTTCTAAGAGGAGGCAGCGGCCGAACGGATCCATGGTTTGCTACGGAGCAGTTTTTGCAGTCAAGTGGCAAGAGCCGCTTCCACTCTGGGCCATCAGTAACGTTTTGGGTTTCCGTTGTGAATTTCTAACGGCCACTAAGCAAGTCGAGGCCTGCCTGCCTGTCCCCTTCCCCACCAATCAGTTCTTTATTGATCGCTGCATTCTCTGGGACGGAAAAGGATCCTAGCAGGAATGGATTTATGCGCTTTGGTCAACTGTCCCCGTTGCCCTAATCCAGGTTTATTACCAATGATCATCCAGAAGGGGAGAGCTGATTCATGCTAACCAGATTGTACGATCTTTTTATGGTGGTCATTAAGTGAGCGTTACAGTTAAGGGAAGCCATTGTTTATTATGGGGAGGATTTGCCTTTGTTTTTTGTTTGCTGGAAATGGGAAATAACCTCAGCAAAACGTTTTTCCAGCAAAAACGTGGTCAATTGTGGTCACCTAAGAGAAGGAGACTGCAAACGGCCGTGAAAGGTGGGGGGGAGAGGCGACAGTCGCCCACGTGACTGGGGCAGAGGAGGGCAGCCATCCGGATGTCAAATCCAGGTTGTAAACACCTGATTTCGGGGTTTGTTGGAACTTGGAGTGGTTGCTAAGCAACCGCTCAGGCCTGCCTACAGAACTGCTTGCAGGGTGTGTTGCCTTTGCATGGCTCTGAGTTTAGAGGTGGCCGAACACAAAAGATAGGCCCCAGGTGAGCCTGTGGGGCTCTGAAGGACGGACAAGGCTCCCTTGCATCAGAGGGAGACGTTCGGCTAACAGGAGGTTGAAGGGCGTGGCCTGCACGCCCCAAACCCCCTCCCCCCTCCTTCCTTCCTTCCTCCCTTCGAGTCCTGCACAGGCTTCACTGCATTTTAGGAGCCAGGAAAATCTCCATAACCAGAAAAATGGGCTTTTCCTCTCGTTTATACTGCTTGTGACCTGAACGGTGTCAACAGAGCCTGCTTAGCTTCTCTCTGTTTTCTATGTTTTGACAGAAGCGCTTCTTCTTCCGAAGCGTTGTAAGAAAAGCTTTGGTTGAAATGTTCGGGATTAAGCAGCTTTTGGAGAGCCCGAAGACGTCCCAGCCAGCACCACAAATTTAGAGTTGGCACCGAAGAGAGTCGGACGGCTGGTCTCCCTGGTCCATTCCACCTGTGAGATACTTGTAGCAAACCGCTTCTCTTGGCACACCAACTCGAATCCTCACGAATGATGCGGGGAGCCCAAATTCAGGAAAGTCAGAAAGTGAGCTCATCCGACCTCAGTGAAGAACCACAGCTGAGTTCCCACCAGCCTCGGTTCCTTTTTCTCCCCCTGGCAGAGATAAACTTACCAGGCTGTATTTAAAGAGAAAGGTGAACGGAAGAGAAAGGTGTTTATAAACCACATTAGTCTTGTTTCAACCGTTATTTCTTTCCATCCTTTAAAGAAAGCAAATTTAAATCGCTTGCATCTTTTTAAAATCTGTCTTCCACTGTTCATTTGCACTTTACCTCATTCTCAGTTAAGGACGCGGAAGGAGATGAACTTTTGCTATAAGGGAGTTGCGAAGAATCCGAGGCCCGGTTTCGCTTCTTCAGTGGCTTACAGGCATCGGAGAGACCTGTCGTGGGGGTAAAATAATTGTGGTTTACAAAGAGAGCTTAAGAGTCCCTGGGCCTCCTTTCCTTGAGGTCAGAAGCCAACATCGCCTGACTGAGAAACGGAGAATTTGCAATACTCTTTTGAGATCCTCACAGGGCGGAATCAGAAATATAAATAGAGAAGCAAATATAGGCACAATTAAGAATAGTTAAGGAACAACGCATGTAGCCTGTTTGCAATCTACCATTCCATGGGTATCCCCACCTTTTCCTAAAGACATGGATGGATTTGGTCAATAATTTGTTATTGAAGTAGTAGATCTGCAAGTTTTTTTAAAAAAATATGGGGACTAATACTCCTATCTATCCATCTCTATGTGTCTATCTATCTATCTCTATCCATCTGTCTCTGCTTATGTCTGTCTATGTATCCATCCTCTGTCTATGTCAGTCTTTCTATCATCCATTCTTTTCTATTTTCATTTGTCTGTCTATATCATCTATCAATCAAATCTTTCCTTCTCTCATCTATCTACCCCGTTTCTCTGAAAATATGACCTACCCTGAAAGTAAGTCCAGCTTGATTTTTTATACAAGCGCCCAATATAAGCCCTATCCCCAAAATAAGCCCTAATTAAGATCCCGCCCACTCCAGGGTGCATGGGTAAAAATTAAGCTAGGGTGGGGATGAGGGAGTAGAGCTGCCCTACTACTTACCTTTGGACAGGTGTAGCTAGGCCTCACACATCCCGACACCTGCCTTGCCAGCCCATTTCTTCTGCAGTTGGCAAGAGTGCTAAGCCTTTCTTGAAGGCCTCTGGAGCTGACTAGAAAGCTCTGGATCGATCCAGAACTCTGTTCTTGGCTGCAGAGGCCTTCAGGAAAGCCTTGCTGGCTGCAGAAGAAGTTTCTGAAGGCCTCTGACAGCGAAAAGGAGGCCGGGGACAATGCGCACAAGTGAGGTGAGTCAGTAGATGGCATCCCCCCAAAATAAGACCTGGTGCCTTTTCTGGTGGCAAAATAAATAAATAAATAAGGCAGGGTCATCTATCCATCTATCTATCTATCTACCTAGCTATCTATCCTATCCTATCCTATCTAATCAATCAATCAAATCTCTCCCACCCAGCCCTCATCTGTCTCTGTCCATCCAGTGACAGAAGAGAATCCCACTCCCCAATTCCAAGAATCCCGCAGGGTTTTCCCACCCCTTCCTGACCAGATCTCTATCTGTGCTTCGGGAGAGCCAGGGACTCTCTCCGCATAGACCTTTGAGTGGCTGATGGGAGGCTAAAGTGAGGGGAGAGGGAGAAAGGGATCCCAATTCAGGACCCCCCCCCGCCTTCAACAGATAAAAGGCGTGTCCTGCTTCCCAAGCTTACAGCCATATCTGACCGGTGCCACGTCTCACGTCCCCAAATTTCAGCAGCCACTTTAAACAAAGGAGCGGAGAACCTTTTTAACGCAAGAAGACGCAACCCCCCCCCCCGCCTCTTCTTCTGACTCCATTACCTGGCTGCTTCTTTTGTGAGGTTTCTGTGACTTTAGTGGAGTTTGTTTTCGCTGTTTTGTCATTGCTCGTTTCCCTCTGTTATAAAAAATGGGGGGAAAAGGGAGAGAAAATGAAAAAAAAAAAAGAACCCTCCTAATTTAGAGAAATTGAAAGGAAATAACAGAAGAAAATAACCACCTCTCTGAAACAGACTCTAAATAAAAATACGATCTAATAAAACAGACATTTAATTTTAAAATAGTGTGTTTAAAGTTAGGACTTTTAAGACTTCTGTGATAGGACTAATTAGAACTTTCATTTAAAATTCCGGATAAATATCTTTTTCTGAACCTAATGTTTAGTTAGTGGATTGGGTGTAAGTTTGTAAAAAACAGGTTACTAAGCAAATGTTAACCTTCCTTGAAGGTTAAAAACAAATTTATTAGCAGCACCTCCAATTGATAAAGGACTTACGATTTGTACGTACAGGTAGCCTTTGGCTTACAACCGGTTGACCATTCAGAGTTAGGACACTTCCGGCTGTCAAAACGTCACGCCTCACCCTACCAGACCTGTGGCTGCATTTTGGCTGCTAGGCAACCAGCTCACATTTACGACCCGTTGCAGCATTCGTGGGTCAGGAGGCTGTCGGTTGTAAAATTGGGTCTGGTCACACTTACAAGTGAAATTCTGTTCCCAATGGAGTTGTAGGTCGAGGACTGCCTATACAAGGGTAGAGTTGCTATCTAAGCTTCCTATGAAGATGGCTGGGAAGTTGTGTGCAAAGGGGTCTTCTTTTTTTTAACCCTATCGAGTTCGTAGACGCGCAGGGACAGGTAGCTTACCTGTAAAATCAGTTCCTCAAGTCACCTTCTGTACAGAACAGCCCAAATCTGTGACATCTAAGGAGCTTCTCAGTCAACCAGGCCACGGTTGTCCCAAAGGGGCTTTTGCAAGAGGCAACCGGACTTCCTTGAAGACGCTTCACTTCTCATGCAAGAAGCTTCTTCAGTTCTGACTGGGTGGTTTCATTCCCTACCATCCAGTCAGAACTGAAGAAGCTTCTTGGACAAGAAGCAAAACGTCTTCAAGGAAAAACCACAAAGTCCAGTTGCCCCTTGTGACTAAATCTGTGAGCTAACCCAGTGTCCCTGACAAATGATCTCATTTCTCTGGCTTTGTAAAAGGATACAAGGAAAGGTTTACTAGGAGAATGCGGGTTAGTTGGGGTGGCTACTCAACAGTTGCAACGATTGTTAAGAAATCCTGCTTAATACGTGCTGGTATCCCTGAGTGATGTGAGGGACGGACAGGCCGGCTTTGCAGTTCTTCCCATGGATTAAGATGAACGCACGAAAGGGAAGCTACAATCTACTCAGGAAATCATTAAAATTGGGCACCAAACGGTGAGGTTGCAACCGTTTTATCACCTTTAAGACCCAACGTTCATGTTTCTTTTAACAACAATGGACACACCTTCCCTGCCTATCATACGGCAAAGTTGTAAGAAAAAGAAAAACACACAACGTTTTAAAGGGCTAATCCTGCTGCAGGTCAGTTCACAACATAGGCGTTCAAGTGAGATTTGAGTTTTCATTTCGAATTCTGCTGGATCTTTAACATTTCTGGATGCATGAATTGTTGCTTGCGCACCCGTTCATCAATTGGTTTGACCCTGCATGTGTGAAGTGTTGGAGGCAAATATACAATTCAAGATAGAAAAAAAACCCACGACTGGCCATCTATAAAAAATACAGCTGAAAGGGCATTTAAAAAAAATCCCTCAGGTTCCTGGAGGCAGTAGCTTTTCTGTCTCAGTTGTCCACTATCATTATGGAAGAAAGATTCAGAGAAGAGACCCACAAATGCAAGATATGAAATTAAATATGTTTTTACGCCCACTGTACATAGTTCGATGTTTTAAAAGGAGCTCTCTGGTTAACCATTCATTTAATGGGTCAGTCCATCAACTGGTCACTCCATCCAATTAAACCACCCACTCGAGTGAAGCGGAGTGCTATTTTGACAGAACAAAGTCAAACAATCACGCCGGTTGCCACCATTCATGGCACCCCCCCAAATAAGCCAAGGACATAATTACCTTCTGATAATTCTTCTTATCCATTCTCAGCCTTTTTCTAGATGCTTCTTGCACTTCAAAATCTTCTGTGGGTTTCCTTGTCCTCTTTACAGGTTTCCTTTTATTTCCATATAAGTTACCTTGGAGTAGGGATGGGGAAACTTACATGAAAACAGTCTGAGGCGCATTTAGAAATTATCTCGAACCAAAGCAGTTACGTTACTCTTCTAAAACAGCTGGATCATGTTTACTAACCCTAGACATCTTGCGACTCCCAACTTCTCGTATTAAAACTAGCTCTGTGATACACACCTACCAGAGCTGACCTTACATACAAAAACATCCTACACCTATCTGTACATTTCATATTAATTTCTCATTTTAATTTATAAGCGGTAGTTTTGCTTTTGAAGTAACTTTTTAAAAGAAGCACGCTAATGCTGTATAAAGCCATTATCCCATTTCCTGAGAATATTATGTGATAGAACATCAACCTAAGGCTAGGAAAATATAAAGCAATACATGTGTTAAGTGAATTTGTTTTATATAAAGACCAAGGAGGGGAGAAACGTTTTAGATAAGGACCGTGAAAAAAAGATTTTTAAGAACCTTGCATATTTATACCTGAAACCAGCGGGTCTGAGTAAAACCCATTTGAAATAATAATAAAGTTCCATGTTACAAACTTTAAGGCAATTATCACAATTAGTTTATATAACCTATTTCACTAATTCTCCTTTGTATGTAAAGATTCTATTCTCTATCCCCGAAATTTCCTATTCATGTATAACGTAACTTTCTAATTAAATCTTGATTAAAAATCAAGATTCTTCTGCTGGCAATTAAATTTTCTAGCCTCAAAACAGATCTTGCTATCCTGTAACACGTTTCTTTTCAAAATGTGCGTGGATAACTTGTTCGTTTCCACGTGCCAATCAATGGTGAAGTTTAAGTTCAATGGGAGAAGCTATGACGTAGGCCAAGGTTTTGACATAAACTATATCGACATGCAAAAACGGTCTTTCACAGAGCCCTAAATGTGCCCCCGAGCCTGAAGGTCACCTTATATCAGTGTAACAAACTGAGGAAGCAAGAGGCATTTTAATTGGATCGTAAGAAGAAACTACCATAAAGCTGGACAGGATTTTGTACTACAGCACTCAAATATTTAATTCAAGATCCATAAAAACGCTAAAACTGAAGGAGCACAACATTTGAGAAAAAGATATATTATTGAGCAGTTACATGAAAGGCACACTTAAGTAAGGGTTACTTAGTTTAAAATCAATATTACACAGCACAAATTTAAATTACTTCTGGATCTTGATCTTCGTTTACGTGATCCTGGAAAGACTTTACGTATGGCCTTGCTCAAACTCCTTGGGGCTGAACCTTGAGAGATACAGAATGTTGTGTAGTCTTGTTTGTTTGCTTTTAAAACCGACACCCACATATTTTATACATTGAGACAAAGCATTCAACTTTCCCCACAAGTTGTCAATTCACACACAAATAACAAAACTGACTATAATTTTAATACATATTGTCCAAAATTGAGAAACCTTCCCAACACACTCTCATTCTTCCCACCTTTCCAAAGCAGCAACCTGTTATCTTAAAGTTTCTGTCATAGTCCAATGATGTTATACAGACTATAATATTAATACTGAGAAACAAAAATATGGCTTTTGTGTGTGCGTGTGTGTGCGTGCCTTTAGGCACATCCACTCTTCCAAACCTGTAGCTCATCGGGATATTTAGCTAAATGCTTTTGTAAGGATGGAGATCTGACTCCTGCAGTCTAGCCACGTCCCCCAGCACTACCTCCACCCAGGGCAGCCCTGGAAACATTTAAGCGCTGGGTGTTTTTGCACATCCACAGATCTCAGTGATTGCAAACCCAGGGACACCGCTTCAGCCTCCACTTCAACATCAAAAACAGGAGTTACGCTTAGAGCGAACGTTTCAAATTGAAAGAGTCTAGCTCTTAAATTTCTTTCCAATCTCCGTAATTCTCATTTCGTCGACAGCGATACAGGCGGCGGCTGCTGCTTAGAGACAGGAGGGGAACGAGACACCAGAATATCTACAATAGATTTACACAGAGCGACTTCGCAGAACAATGACCAAGAAATGTAGACATGATCGACTTTTCTGATTTAAATTTAAAAAAAAAGAAAAAAAAAGGAAAAAAAAGGAAGAAGAAAGGACCGCATTCACTGCTTTCTCAGCACAACATCCCAAAAATTAGAAAGGAGACAGTGAAAGCTGATCTTCCCTACAGGCTGTGAACCATGTGCTTAATTAAACATGACTACGTCTATTAAATTTCTTAGTTAGAGTATACTAGCACAGTTTTACGTTTACCAGTGTCTTCTTCACATTTGGGAGAGGTCACTATGGCAAATTTTGTGTTATAGCGTGTTTTCTGTTTTTCACTAAGCATGTTCCACTGTGACTCCAGCAGCTCTTCGATCTCGTCGCACGAGGCCTCCGGATGCTCAGCCACCACCTGGGCGGGAGAGACAGGAATGAAAGAGGGAAAAGGCCCCCACCCCGGGCCCCCATTCCCAGCTTCCCCCACCCCCCAAAAAATCTCAAAAATCCCTCCTGAGAAGGTTTCTACCCCCCTCCAATTTATTTATTAGTTTAACTTTTAAAACTTTGTCAGATGACGGACATGTGCCAGGGGTGTTTTTTCAAAAGGCAGCAGGATTTTCCGGGGTTTTTTTTTTCCCTTTGTGGCTCCCAGGAAGCGAAGCGTCTTCAAGGGTGAAAACCCAAAACACCCGAGGGAGTCCAGCCGCCTTTTGAAAAATCTCCAGAGTTTAGTTTAGTTTCCTTTATTGTCCTTGCGCCTCGTAGGGCGAAACTAAACACCATCTTCAGGACATGGCATGACCATGAAAATAAACACAAACACACCTCCTTTGCGTTCTATACAATTGGATGGAAAACCCCTGATATGGCATGAATGTTGCACTAGACAGTAGAATTCAACAGAGGTCCTGCCCTGGGAGAGAAGCTCTTTTTCAGCCTGTTTGTCCTTGTTTTTATTATTGTCCTGTACCGTCTGCCAGGTGGTAATAGTTCAAAAAAAGGGATGCCCAGGATGAGATGGATCTTTGAGGGTGTTTGGAACTTTCTTGAGGCAGCGGGAGCTCTAAAGCTCTTCCAAAGAGGGGAGAGGGCAACGCAGGATCCTCTGAGGGGCAATGACCTCAACCCTCTGGAGCGACGTCCTACCTGCCGCTGTGCAAGAGGGCAAACCCTACACAGGTGTGCAGTCAGTTAAGACGTGCATTTATCCCATGCAGGTAGAAACTCAACTTGCCAATGCACAGTGCAGGCTAATCCTTGAGGTACCACCGCAACTGAGCCCAAAACTTATGTCAAGCCAAGTGAAATATTTGTTAAGCGAGCTTTGCCCCACTTTATGACCTGCCTTGCCACAGTTGTTAAGGGAATCACCGCAGCTGTTAAATTAGAAACACAGTTAAGTGGGACACGCAACCATCGTAAATATGAGTCAGTTGCCAGGCACCTGAATTTTGATCACATGACCAAGGGGGATGCTGCATCGGTCGTAAGTGTGAAAAACAGTCACAGGTCACTTTTTTCAGTGACATCGTAGCATTGAACAGGCACCAAATTAACTGTTGTTAAGTCGAGGACTCCCTGCACCTAAGTGAGACAAACCCTTCTGATTCTGCTACAGGACCCAGATCTTAAAAGGCCCCACGCACCCCCACCAACAGAAGAGGCACCAACAGCTCAGGAACAATGGGAAGGCTGGGGGGGGGGTTCAGGTGTGCCAATACGACGTCACGCGAAAACCCCTGCAACTGGCAGATAAACACACCTAACACAGGTGGCCCCGATTTATGACTGCTCATTTAGTGGCCGTCTGAACTTACCACAGCCCACCCCAGGGGTACTTATGACCCAGCATGCAACAAAATTTCATTTTAATTTATGCCGATTAGCGTACATTTAAAGTGACAATAAAGCTATTCTATTCTATTCCATTCTATTCCTAATTCATATATTATTCTATTCTATTCTATTCTATTCTATTCTATTCTATTCTATTCTATTCTATTCTATTCTATTC
>NW_020769446.1:607450-646295 GCF_900518735.1 Pseudonaja textilis | reverse complement strand
AGGAAACCGCCAAGCTCAGAGAGAAGCAAGGACCCCACAGTCCTTCTTCTCTTCCTCCTTCTCCCTTCTAACACTGATGATGTTACCTAGTTGGGTCATGAAACGTCTGCAAGGAAACCACCAAGCTCAGAGAGAAGCGAGGACTGTGCACTTCAACCCTTCAGCTACAAATATCCTTTATTGGGACATTTAGGACTACACAGACTGTAAAAAATTGGAAGACCTTGTCACTTGATCCAAGGTCTCCAGATGAAGGGGCAAAAGGACTAGCAAAAATGAAATGAAATAAAATAATGCTACTCCCTCCCCAGATTAGAAAGGTTTTTAAACTCAGCCTCTACCGATGCTTTTTTAATTCAGGGACAAAAACCCTATTGAGCCTATTGAGGAAGGGGCGCGAGAACATCGATTTCCTTTTTCTGTGCAAACTCTGGGGAATAAATAAAAATGTCGGAACAAGCAAGGCAGACTTGGCATTTCTAGCACCAGAAAGCAAGCGTCGTTTAATAAATACAATCTGATGGGATGAATCCCATGATGAGATGCAAGCAACGGAAGGAGAAATTTTGAAAAAAAAAACCTACCCAAAAAGAACTGACAGAAAAAAAAGGGGAGAAGTTGCAGTCCTCATCTTAGCAAACTGTCCAAATTTATGAATTACCTGCAAAAAAGGATAACTTACCACCCAGATCAAAGTCTGAGTGTTGCCCCTCCTGAAGTCACGTGACCGCATTTCAGCCGCTCAGCAACATGGCTGCATTTACCGCCATTTTAAGTGACATGACCACATTTTTAGAGAAAGCCAACACTTCTAATTTTTGGCACAGCAGAAAATGAGTTTACTTAATGTGATGTTCCTTTAACAGCCAGCGCAAAAAAAAAAAAAAAAAGGTTTTAAAATCAGGTTTAGTCATGTTGACAATCCATTTTACGACCGTTACGACACACAACCCTAATTGGCAGGCTCCATTAGGGTCACGGGATCTACCTGTATTTTTAATAATTCATTACTTTCTGCAAGGGAATAAAACCAGATTAACTCCACGGGATTGAAATAAGCGGATGGAATACATACAAAGGAACATAGGTAGTCCTTGACTTATGGCCACAACAAAACCCAAAATTTCTGTTGCTAAGCGAGGTAGTTGAGTTTCCCGTTTTATGAGCTGTCTTCTCACAGTTAAGTGAGTCATTGCAGTTAAGTTAGTGACATGGTTGTTAAGTGAACCTGGTTTCCCCGTTGACTGTGTTTGTCAGGCGGTCGCAAAAGGGGACGCTGCAACTGTCATAAATATGAGGCATTGCCGAGCGCCTGAATCTCAACCACAGGGATGACTGCAACCATTGTTAAGGGTGAAAAACTGCCACAAGTCACACATTTAGTGCCACTGTAACTCCAAACGGTCACTAAACGAATGGCTGTTGAGTCAAGGACTACCTATAGAGCTGCTGGGGTGTATTGCCCACGGTTTCCAACCAGCAAGTATCTGTTTTTGCAAGAAGCCTCGGTGGAAGATATGAATTATCTTGACATCCTCGGGACACCGGTTGGTTCTGCCAGACAAATTCCTCTCAGGAAATTCCCAATTTATCTCACTGGAAACTTTCTCTTTCAGGGAGCAGAGGGACATATGCAACAAGTCAGACAGACTGATGCTTTAGGGACACCTAAGGTGGGGGAACGGGAGCAGCAGCAGGAATGTTGGTTGCATGAATGGAGGAAGAATCAAGAGAAAAGACGCAATCTTGCTTAGGAAAACAGTCAGGAAATACCCATTTACTTTCTAAATCTCTAGGACCAGATAAACGGTAAACCGTGGCGACTTTAAGATGGGTGGACTTCAACTCCCAGAATTCCCCAGCCAGCTGTGCTATGCTGGGAAATTCTGGGAGTTGAAGTCCACCCACCTTGAAGTCGCCAAGGCGGCTAAAGAAACTTGATGATCTGCAGTTCATAAAAGAAATTAAAGCTTGAAAATCACGCAGTCAGTGTTAGTAATCAGGAAGGGTTAGTCAGAAACAAATCTTTTGAGGCCAACCGTATCTTATTTCTTGATTCCTTAGCAGATTGTGGGCGAGATGACAGGATAATTTATGGGACTATATATCGTCAATTCACAATCCACACAATCGGCCATCCCTGTAAAACTGAAGTACCATCAAACACGGCACCACACAATTCTGTGTAGGGCCTTACGCTGTCCTGCACCATTTTTTAATTCATAATTTGGATGAGCTCATGGAGAAAAGGACTGCATGTGCTTAAATGATTCATAAGATGTGAATTGGACCTTGTGTCTTGTGTGTGAGACCAAACCACTAATTAAAGCAACGTATATTTTTTCAGGAATTTCCAAAAACCTAAAAAAATGCTGCTACTTGAGGGATCCAGGAGCCAAAGTTAACTCTTGAAGCAACAGCATCTTGATTTGCCAAACAAACCAACCAACCCTCCACAAAAACCCTCCTTACTGGGGAGAAGGGCAGCAGATGAATTTAATAAATAAACATAAATAAGTCGTCCTGTCTTACTGACTGGCACAGATTAATTCCAAATTGGTTTTTTTTTTTAAAAAAAAATGAACACAGATTTAATGTTTATCAAAAGTGGCGTGAGAAATCCAATTTTGATACGTAGAACAAAAAAAATTCACTCATTTAAAATGTTAATGGTAAGTTGATGGCCAAAATCGGGCCAATAAATATCAAGTCCTGGGGATAAAGCTGCCGGCTCTTTGTCAGGAGTTCTCTTACATGACCAACTGGAGGAGAGAAACTCCTGAGAGAACAAAAAGATGCCCTCGAGAGGTTTCTGGAACTTTTAGGGGCCCTTAAAGCCACCGGCCACAGGTTGGAGACACATCCCTCAATAAACAAAGGCTGGAACCACCGCATGGGCTTTGGGGTGGGGGTTTTTTTCCACACCTGTTAAAGCATTAAAGCAGAATTCACAAAGGGAAAGGGGGGGGAGGGGTTAGGTTTGTGTCTGTCCAGCACCGGGCAAAACCGGACTGGGGTTCTGAGCATCTCCTGGGGATCCAAAGGGTTGCAAAAGGGGGCCCGGAGGATCCGGGGCCTGCTGTCATAGCTACTCCAAGGAAAGGTTTATTGGAAGGGGGGGGGGGTGCCCAAAGGGGGGGGGTGTTTGGGTTCCCCCCCCCCCCCAGAGGCTCTTTTTCGGCCTGCCAGCCCCATCCCTCCCCCGTCCCCAAAGCAGCGCCCCCCCCCCCGCCCAGCTCCCAGCAAGACGGGATGCTGCGGGCTCCGAAGGCCCCCTTGAAAGCAGCTGCGTCTCCTCCTCCGCCTCCGGGAACTCCATCTTGTCCCGCATCCCAGCCGCACAGGGGCCCTCGGAAGGATGCCAGCTGCCCCACCTCGGGATCAGGGAGACGGGTCCAGGACGGCCGAGCCCGTAGAAGGGCCTGGGGAAAGGGCCTTCCTGGGGAGGGGGGGGTCAACCACGGTGCCCCCCCCTTCCGAGGCTGCTCCCCCCTCCTTTTCCCTCAAGGGGGCCAGGGAGGGAGGCGGGTCCGGCGCCCCCCCCCCCCCCCCCCCCCCCCGGGGCCGCGCCCCCCCCACACGGCGGCGCCCCCCCCGCGCCCCCCCGGGCGGGCGCCCGGCCCGACCCCCCCCCCCCCCCACGACACGCGCTTCGGTCTCGCCCCGGGGAAGGAGGAGGCAGGCGGGCGGGCAGGGACCCTCCTCCGCCTCCTCCCGCGGGGGAAGAAGGAGGGAAGGAGCCACGCGGGAAGGCAGGCAGGCAGGCAGGGCGGCCGGGACGCAGCAGCCGCGCCGCCCCGGGGACCCTCCGCCCGCCCGCCCGCCCGCAGAGGGGACGAGGGATGGAGGAAGGGCGGCCGGCGGGGGAGCCGCTTCCCCGGGAGAGGCGGAGAGCGCCGGGCCTGCCGCGCATCGCCTCTGCGCCCCCCCCGCCCGCCCGGGCCGCCCAAGAAAGAGCCGCTGCACGTGGCTGGGTCCCCTCGCTCGCCCCGCATCGCCCGGAGAACGGAGCCATCATGGCTTCCCCGCCGCCCCCGGAGCCTCCCCGCCTTCCCGCCCAGCGCCCGCCCGCCCGCGCCCCGCCGCCGCCGCCGGGAAGGGAAGGGAGGGAGGGAGGGGGCGCCTGCACTGACCTGGCTGCCGGGGGAGCCGCCTGGGCGGGAGGGCGGGCGGGCGGGAGGGGGGCGCCTGGGGGGGCCGCCTGGCGCTGGGCCGGGCTGGGGGTGCCGCTGCTCCGGCTGCCTCTCCGCCGCCGCCGCCCCGGCCGGCCGCCCAACCGCCCCGCGGACCCGCCTCCTCCTCCTCCTCCTCCTCCCGCTGCTCTTCGCCCGCCGAAACCAGCGCGAAAAATGCCCCGCGTTGATTGGCTGCCGGGCCGCCTTCGCGCCGCCGGACCCGCCGCGCCCCATTCAAACCCGCCGCCGCCGCCGAGCCCGGACCGATGGCCCCCGGGTGCCCCCCCGGCTCCCTCCCGCCCCCGGCTCACCCCGCGTGCAGGGCCGCTTCTCCTGCTCCCGTTTCTCCGCCTGGAAGGGGCCGCGCCTCCTCCTCCTCCTGCAGGGAAAGAGCGCTGCCTGCCTGGGGGTCCCGCCTGCAGCGCCAGCCCCGGCCCGGTCAGCGCTTCTGGCCCCGCGGGAGCCCCGCATGGGCAGCCCCCTTCCTCCCCTCCCGGCACAAAGGGCCGCCTCTTGCACCACAAAGGCCCCGGAGAAGCCCCTGCTGCGCCCCCGCTCCTGCTGCAGAGCCTTCTGGCCTGGGGGCAGGGAAGAGGGAAGGGCCCGGCCTGGAGGGCCCCCCCGCCGGGCATGGGACCCCCCTCCTTCCTCCCAGCCTCTGGCCGGGCCTGCTCGGCCCCCAGAAGCAGCCCTGCTCAGCTCCGCCACAGCTGCCCCAGAGGCCCTGCAGGCGATTGTGGGGGGTCCGGACCCAAGTCCCAGCAGCCGCCCTTTGCAGGGAGGGCCTCCCCAGGGTGGGGGATTCCGGGCACCCGGTTCTCCTCCTGGAAGGTTGTGGTCGCAAAGACCCCACCCCAGTCACGGGTGGGCTGGTTGTCCTGAAGAAGGAAGACCCAGGAAAACGGATGCTCCTTGGGACCCGATTTCAAAGGCCAGAAAGAAAGAAAGAGACAGACGGACATGGAAAGGGAAGCTGCAGGAGGGGCAGATAAAACCCCAGAAGAGGAAGAAGGCAATTGAGCGGAGATCCTGGCTGGGGGATCCAGGCAGGGAGGTGAGGGGCAGGCCTGGAAGCCAGGTGCCGTGGGCAGAGTTTTCGCACAGGTAGGCCTCGGCTTACGACCACAATGGAGTCCAAAATTTTTGTTGCTGGGTGAGAAATTCGTCCAGTGAGCATTGTTCCATTTTACGACTTCTCTTGCCACATCGTTAAATTGAATCGCTGCAGCTTTTAAACCCGTTTGGGAAGCGAATCTGGCTTCCCCGTGGATTTCCCTTACCAGAAAGTTGCAAAAAACGTGACCCTGGACATGCAACCCTCATAAATGTGAGTCGGTTGTCAAGCTTCCAAAAGTAAACCTGCCATTCTTTTGGGGTAAGGGCACAGCTGCCCTCCCCAGGTGTCCTTGGGCTTTAATGGTTTTGGTTCGTTTGTTTGTTTTAATTACGGTATATGTGGATGGATATTTTGTAACTGTAAGCACCCCAGACTGGCCCTAGGATAAGATGAGCAGCCAATAACAATTATAAATAAATAATAGATAAATAATTATCTCCCTCGGAGAAATTGGTTGAATGCATACGTAAAATACCACGGAGGAGAAGAGAGGCATCTGTGCCAAAGGAGGGCTAGTCCTTCATCCTGGACTTCCCTTTTTCTGTGTGTCTCCATATCAGAGTCTTTATTTCCGCTTCCGACTTTCATAATCCAATCCTTAACTGTAATTTTATCTGAAGCCTCCAAAGTTTTGTTTCCATGGCAAATAAAGTAAATAAATAATTCACTTTTGGGTCAGTATGTGCTTTGATCAGCATGTTTGTCTTGAGTGCTATGTAAAACCAATCGTTGGTTTGCTACAATTTATTATTTCTGAAGCCAGTTGCAGCTCACTCAGCAGATAACAAATCATGGCTTCTTACGAGGCTTAAGAACCAGAGGCTTCATAGATGCATAGAGGGGCCTCTTTTCCTGTAGTGACTTGGAACCAGGAATGCCTTCGCTTTTTCCTTTCTCCCAGGGTGCAAAGTACAAACTCACCACGAAAATCAGGATTCCCCTCCTACAGTCTCAGTGGCCTGCCTAGATTCTTTTAAATGGCTACAGTTTTTCTAGGCCATCTAAATTAATTGCAAAGCTTTTGAGTTATCTCTGGGTAGATAACAACAGAAGAAAAAAGAAGAAAGAAAAAAGAAAATTTTCTGCCTTAGGGGGGAGATTGACTGGCTTTCCTGTTGAAAAAGGGGATCACGTGAGCCCGGATGCTGCGACTGTCATCAACACGAGCCAGCTGCCCCGACACGTGAATTTTGGTCGTGTCACTACGGGGACGCTGCCACGGCCATTAAGTGTGAAAACTGACCCCAAACCCCTTTTCTCAATGCTGTGCTAACTTTAAATAGTCACTGAACAAAGGGTTGCAGGCCGAGGACCGCCTGCGGTGGGTCTTTGGGCTGGGCCCGTTGAGCCTAAGGCTGCCTTCGTGTCCCGATGCAGATCCTGGGCTGCCTTAAGAGACGGAGAGAGCGAGGGCCACCCCAGGAATCCTGCATCCCGTTCTGGTCCCCACATTACAAAAAAGATGTTGGGACTTTGGAAACAGTGCAAAGAAGAGCAACTAAGAGGATTACTATTATTACTGTTAACCTTCTCATCACTCCTTATCACCCATCCCCTCCCACTTGTGACTGTAGGACTGTAACTTGGTTGCTTGCATCCTTATGATTAATATTGACTATTGATTTGATTGCTTATTTGTACCCTATGACTATCATTTAAGTGTTGCACCTGATGATTCTTGATGAATATCTTTTATGTACACTGGGAGCATTTGCACCTAAGGCAAATTCCTTGGGTGTCCAATTACACCAGGCCAATAAAGGATTCTATTCTTATCTAATTCTGAAATGATTAAAGTCCTGGGGGCTAAAACGTGATTGCAGGAATTGGATATGTTTAGAAGGATTAGGGGGACAGGATGGCAGCCTTCCAGTATCTGAGGGGCTCCAACAGAGAAGAGGGGGTTCACCTTTTCTCCAAGGCACCTGAAGGCAGGACAAGAAGCGACCTAGAACTAAGGAGGAATTTTCCTGGCATTGAGGACAATCGACCAGTGGAACTGCTTGCCGCAAGAAAGTTGTGGGTGCTCCATCACTGGAGGTTTTCAGAAAGAGGCTGGACAGCCACCTGTCTGAAACGCTTTAGGGTCCCCTGCTGGAGCAGGGGGCTGGACTAGAAGACCTCCGAGGCCCCTTCCAAGCTTGTTACTCTGTTTATATTGGCGCAGGTAGTCCTGGGCTTGCAACCACTCGTTTAGGGACCGAAGTGCAGCCTCCCAGTGTGGTTGTGCGCCCGCCCAGATGGCTGCACCCCATATGCGGAGCAGCCAGCACCCAAGCACTGGAGGAAGAGAGACCGGGCCGTCGCTTATCGGCTCTCCTGCTTGAGCAGGAGGGGGCTGGACTAGAAAGCCTCCGACATCCCTTCTTTTGCGGCCGGAGGCATCCCGCCCTGCCCGGAAGCGGCGCCCTTTCCTTTTATTTTATCGTCTCCCTCCCCACCCCCGTTCTCCGAGGCGGCACGTGGCCCTCCCTCCGTCGCCGGAAGACTCCACCTCCCGGCGTGCCCCGCGCCCACTTCCGCCCCCGCCCAGGCGCAGACCGGCTGGCAGGCCCAGGCATGGCGGCCTTCGTGCTGCTGAGGCGATGCGCGCGGAGGGCGCCGGGACTGCCCCGGCCGGGCAGCGGAGAGGCCGCCGCGGCAGGTGAGGAGGCAGGGCTCGGGGGAGGAGGAGGAGGAGGAGGGCAGCCCTCTCGGGCGGGAAGGGCGAAGGGCGGATCCCCGTCAGGCAGATGTTCCACAGGGGAAGCGTTTCTCTCTCTCTCTCTCTCTCTGTGTGTGAGGGGATATGTGGGGGTTGGCAGCCGAGGGTCCCGTCCGGGAGAGGCGACGCTGCTTCCCCGGAGGGCCCGGCCGCTCTGCACCTCCTTCCAGGGACGCTATTATGGGATGTCCCCGGGTCTCCTGAGGTAATCCTGCCCTGCCCGGGAACGCCCCGGGTGCCTCCCCGAGAGGCTTATATCCAGGCCTGCCGGGGCCTGCGGGGCCCTGTGGGCCGAGGCTCACCGCCGCCGCCGCCGCCTCTCCCCCGAGCGGGACGGAGCCCGGACTGTCGCTCGGGGCCCGTCCGAGCAGCGGCTGAGGGTGGCCGGTAGACCGGGTCGTCCCCCCCCCCCCCCGCAGCAGCCCAACGGCCGGACACAAACACCCAGGCAGTCCTCGACTTACGACCACGATGTGGCAAATTGGGACCGGAGGCTGTTCGGTGAGGTTTGCCCCGCTTTACGACTTTCCTTCCTTTAAATCGCTGCAGTTAAATTAGCAACGGGGTTGTTAAGGGATTCCCCATAAACTTTGCTGCTCAGAAAGGTCGCCCAAAGTTTGCCACGTAATCCCAGGAGGCTGCGACCGTTGTAAGTATGAGGCAGTTGCCCAAAGCCTGTGGTTTTGATCAGGGGACCCACGGGGGGGGGGGGGGGGGGGGGCTGCAATGGTCGTAAGAGTGGGAAAGGGTCCTAAGTCACTCTTCTCAGTGCCGTCCTCGCTTTGAATGGTCCCTAAAGGAAATGTCGTAAGTCAAGGACTGCCTGTCCATGCGGAATATCCCAGGGAAAGGAAGAGCCAGTGCTCAGTTGGACCGGAATGACAGGCACAGGGTTGGGGGGTGGGGGGGATAAATTGCATCTCCCAAGGCGAGGTCCCCCAGGTTCTTTGCCTGGCAGGAGACGTACCTGGGCAGGGATTGTCACCATGGTTTGTCCTTTCTCGGGGCTTTCAATGTCAGGGAGTGGCAAGGACCAGCCTTTCTGTTCTTCACGGCCCCTTCATGCTCCTTTTCAGGGGGAAAAGGTTTTCTAGCCCTTTGAGAGGCACCTTTGGGGCCCCTGCGGTTCATAGACCCCATCCCTCCCTCCTGGACTGCCTGGATTGCTTTCTGCACTGCCTGCCCTCCGGGGACACGGATTCGGACACCTGAGGTCCTTGTGCACAGAAAAAAGGATTTCAGAAGTTGTGGGAGCTTCCTCCCTGGAGGCTTTCAAGAAGAGACTGACTGGGCTGGCATCTGTCAGAAAGCGGGCAGACAGGGTCTCCTGCTTGGGCAGGGGGTTGGACTAGTCCAGGGGTCGCCAACCTTTTGGACCTCAGGGACCACCAAACTCATAACTTTAGACCCTGGGAAAATCCCCCCTCCCAAAAAAGTCTGCAGGAAAATTCCCCACCCCATTTTCCGATCATTTGGAATCGATCATTCACAGGATACTGTCTCCAGCTCCGTTCTCAGGGGGAGAGAGAAAGAGACTTTTGGTACCATGCAAGGGAAGCCGCAGAAGTCTTTCTTTCTCTCCCCCAAACTCCACCAGGAATGAGTCTTTGCTGGTGCAGCCTCTTGGAGCAGGAGGCCTTGCAGGGTCCCAAAGACTCATTTCTGGCAGAGTTGGGGGGAGAGAAAGAAAGACCTTGGCTGCTTTCCTTGCGTGCAGCCAAAAGCAGAAGAAGGAAGAAGCAGAAAGAAGCAGCCCGGTGGCCAGGCCAGGCGTGTGGGGCGAATGGGGCAAGTTCCCCCCTTTGCCCCCTCCCCTCACTACCTTGTGTTGTTTATAATGCAAGCGACACAAGCCTTGTGTTCCCACAGGCCATGTGGGAGGCACAGCCTTGTGTTCCTGCACAGCCTGGATTCATTGCTGGGGGGGGGGGGATTTCTCTGCAGACCACCAAAATTTTCTCATGGACCACCAGTGGTCCCCGACCCACTGGTTGGCGGACCACTGGACTAGATGACCTCCAAGGTCCCTTCCAACTCTGTTAATCTGATTTAAAAGAAAAGAATTCATCAAGCTCAGCTCTGATGAATTTCTATAGTTTAAATATAGGTAGTCCTCGACTTATAACAGTTAGTTTAATGACTGTTCAAAGTTATAACGGCACTCAGAAAAGTCACCTTATGACCATTTTTCACACTTTTAAGACCCTTGCACTGGTCATGTGATCAGAGTTTGGGCGCTTGGCAACTGACTCATTTATGACCACCTGATAAGCGAAGTCAGATTCACTGAACAGTCCTGTTACTAATTTAACAACTGCAGTGATTCACTTTACAACTCTGGCAAGAAAGGTCATAAAATGGGGCAAAATTCAGTTAACAGATGTCTCGCTTAGCAACAAAAAAATTGGGCTCAATTGTGTTTGTAAGTCGAGGACTGCCTGTAGCCTCTTGCTGTGTGAGCTCTAACAAAAACCATTACAGGATCTTGGACTTGATCTTAACTGTGGCCTTATTTCTTCCTGAAGTATTGAATCGTGTGTGGTGGACAAAGTTATTTCGATATCAGGCTGGGACAAGTGTAATAAGGAGGTTCTTAATCTCTTCCTGGCCTGCCTGCCTGCCTGCCTACCCAGACTGCTTTTCTCCTTGTAGGTCACTTGGAGAGCCTTGCTTGTCTTAGCTGTTCCTCCAGGAGGCTAATAAAAGACTTGTAAGTATGACTCTTTGCCACACGGTTCCCAGTGACCGGCTTACTTTGACAGGTTATGGAAGGGAGGAAGCTTCTGAAAACTACCCCGTCTTATAACAGCTGGTATATATATATATATATATACATGTTTGTAATAAATAACTATAAAGACTGAAATGAAAGACTTCGAGGTGTGACTTGAAGTTTAGCCTTTGATTAGGAGGTGATGATTGTGTGATTAGTTTACCTTTTTACAGTATCAAAATAGGCCTTTCTCTTTAATTTCTTCTCCATTTCGGTTCAGTTACAACTTTCCATATTCATCCGGTTTTGTTTCCTGCCTTCTCAATGGAGCCTTCTTTGTTCCTATCTCATTTGTCTCCCATTATTTCTGTGTTATTGTTTGTATTGGATATTGACTGGGGCGTGCCTATGTTGACAATGTTTGTTATTAAGATGGAAGAGATTATTTTATAGGTAGTACAGTTTGGTCAGTAGTTCTTAATTATGGGATTTTGCTTTGACTTTGATGGAATACAACTTCTGGCAAGTTTGTTTGGAGACGCAAATTTTATATGTGCTCACATATATGATGTGTGAGATGTGTCCACATTTATTCCAGAGGGAGGAACTCTGCAGGATTGGTCTCAGCTGGATTTCGATTTCACCTTAGGTTGATAAGGTAGTCACTGCACAGGATTTTGCTTATCTTTTCCTAAGGGGTGTGGACATATTTGGGGTAAATAAAATACCTGTCTTAAGATTGTTCTTCTATTTTGGCTTAGCACAGACAGGCTTAAATTTGAACAATAAAATTGTTACCATTTTAAGTATTTCTTAATGTGTAGTGCAAAGCAAGAAGCAGAATAATTTTGAAATGTGCTTCCAAAAGTCCAATCCAGAAAAGAAATAGCAAACCAGTTTTGCCATCACATCCACACACAAAAAATGAAATTGTGGGCCTCTATATCTTTACAACTTCAGATTTTCATCATCACATGGCCTACAGACTTATTGGTGGCCTAAAGGATTATTGGTGCTTTGTCCAGTAGTATCCAAGAGTGACAAGCTGATTTTCCCTCTGAGGTTAGGAAGGATGAAAATAATTATCACTTGTTTGGAAGATTATAGAATTATAGGGGAAGAGAATTTACAGAAAACTATGTGTTTATTTTCAGTAGAAAATGTTTATTATGCTCCTTATACCATCTTTATCATAAGATAAACCCAATATATAGAGGTTCATATCAGATGTTTATGACAAACTACAGCAAGCTAAAATTAAAAGGTATTAAAGCAATTATTCTGTAAGATGTATGCATCTTCATTTTCTGAGTGTGCGTTTAAGAACATTTTTAAAAAGTTTGTTCGAAGAAAAAAACTAATTTCAAATAAGCCATTGGAGTTACTGTGGTTTATGAATGGTTAAGATCACTGTATCTTAAGTGTACACATAAGTTCACATAGTTATGAGAATAGTTTACTATCACAGAACACTATGTTTTTTTCTAATAGAGGAGAAGGATGGCCATAGAACATAGAAATCCATTAGGTTTCTTTCATGCAAATTATCTGCCTAGTAGCTAGGAGTAGGGGGAAATTTTAATAGTGAAGTAGTAGACTTCTGCATACAGAAAATTTAAAAATGGGTGCAATATAAATGCACATATTTATATGCTGTCTTTCCGCCCATACATCAAACATAAGCCACCTAGTTATTTAATGAAATGAATTGTGCATAAATTATATTATGACTTTCCCCTCCAAGCTGTCACCAGAGCCAGTACAAAAAGACCATTTACAGTTCTGGGTGGTTGTGCCTTTGACTTGTTTCACAGAGTCAGTGAAGGTCTTTGCGTTTATTTTGCTGCATGGCTGCAAAGGCCATACAGGTAGTCCTCGACTTGCGACCACATTTGAGCCCCAAATTTATGTTGTTTAGTGAGACATTTGTTCAGTGAGTTTTGCCCCATTTTACAATCTTTCGTGCTACGGTTGTTAACTGAATTGCTGCAGTTAAGTTGGTAACATGGTTGTTAAGTGAATCTGGCTTCCCACCTTGACTTTGTTTGTCAGAAGGTCATAAAAAAGGACCATGTGACCCTGGGGCGTTGTGACCGTCGTCAATTGGAATCAGTTGCCAAGCAGCTGAATTTTGACCATGTGACCATGAGGATGCTGCAAAGGCCATGACTGTGAAAAACAGTCATAAGTCCACCTTTTCCAGAGTTGTCACTTTGAAGGGTCACTAAACGAACTGCTGTAAGCCAAGGACTCCCTGTTCCTGGTCTCCTCCTCCCTATTTGTCTCTCTCTCTCCCGCTGATTCCCACCAGCAGAGCAACAGCCATGCCTGCCCACAGCGCTCTGTTAAAAAAAAACAAAAAACCAAGCCCAGCCCTAAAATTGTTGCTTTGTTTTCCTTGAGCCTCCTAAGAGGCAGTTATGGGTTAGTGGGAAATCCCATAAATGTCCTTCCAAGAGACAAGAGCGAATGCCAGGGAAGAGTTGAGTCAGTGAGGGGACGGCAACTCTCTCGCCCGCTGAGGAGCAGCAGCAGCAGCGCTAAAGGGGCTCTGCTTGACCCCCGCGCTCCCTTTGCTCCAGTTGGGGTGGTCTCTAGGCTGCCCAGGGTCCTCCGGGGTCTCGGCCATTTCTTCCATCGCTGCATGACTCCAGCCGCTCTTCTTTTCTGGATGGAAAATGCTTTCTCTGCAGCTGCTCAGAAATTGGGGTCCCCCCCTTCTCTCCCCCTTTTGATAACCCCCTGAGCAGACAAGCCCAGCCAACCCCAGCCTCCCTCTGATCCCAGCAGTCTCTGCTTCTGTCAGGGGGCTTCCTTCACCCCAGCCCTCCCATTTCAGTCGGACACAAGAGGCTGTCGTTGTGACCACCCGGACTGGGGCACCTCCTTTCTTCCCGAGGGATCCTGCTCCTACAGCCCTGCGCTCAAGTTAGCCTGAATCCCCATCAATTCCACAAGGGAGAAGTTCCCTTTTCCGGCTCAGTGGAGAGGAGGTTTCACCACCCAGACTAGCCTTATAGGGAGGGGATTCCTTGTGGGTGTCCTGTCTTAAGTAGAACTTAAGTAACTCTAGTTAAGCAGCCTAGCTAGATCCAGTCTGGTCTAGTGGTTAAGGTGCCAGGCTATAAAGTGTGAGGCTGTGAGTTCAAATTCCGCCTTAGGCATGAAAGCTGGCCGGGTGACTCACTCTCTGCCCAACCCACCTCAGAGGGTTGTTGTTTTGGGGAAAATAGGTAGAAGATATTTTGGTTCCTTTGTTCTTGAACTCAAATGAAGCAGCTAAGGTGCCATTTGCTGAGGTAGTAACCTGCAATTTTTAGTTTCCGTGGGACTTTCTCACCAGACCCTTTTTCTTCAGGGTTTTGCTTTGCTGCTTGAACGTTGGTTGAAGCAGTAAACTCAGAATTTTCCCTTTTTGGTTCTCCCTTTTTTTCTGTTGTCATAGTGCTTTGTCTTTTCACAGACTCAGTTGTGTAGCAGCGGTGTGTATGCGTAGGAACATCTAACTAGATACACGCTTTGCATGAATGAATCATAGGCGGAGGCCGCCAAGTCCAGTCAATAGATTGCAGGGTGAAAATGTAAACTGAAGCCCCCTCAACAGTTGACTCTGCAGCTCCTGCCCGAAGGCTTCCTTCGCCTCTCCAGCCAAGTCCTTAATACCTGTGCTGAATAGTACTTCTATCAGGACTGAAACCTGTGATGCCCTCTCTCCAAGTTTGATGAGGGACCACTGACTGGCATTCTTTGACAAAGATTTGGGAGTCAGCTATGTATCCGCTTATTTTGGAGCCCACCGTTAAGCAGCCAGAATGTCGTGGAGAACTTTGCCAGAGGATCCATCCTGGCTCTCCTAGTGAGGAAAGGGAAGCCTCTCAAACACACCGTTGCTTTTGGTGGGCCCACTTAACTTACGGTCACTGTAGAAATAAATGGGGTGAAAAGTGTACCGTGCGCCATTAAGATTAAAACCTGCCTTTTCTCTCTTACAGGCCTGCCCGCTTAAAATATTGCACTAACATCTCACCTTACATTTATTGCACAAAAGACAGCTACGCCTGGACGGAGGGGTCAGAAAAAAGGCCGGGGGCGGCCCTGAGAGCGTTCGACTCTCGGTGGCCCCCTCCCAGCAGAGGCCTTTCAGGGCCTTGTTGGGTTACGGTAAGGAACTGGCATTCTTCCGCGTCCAGAAACGATGACTCTGTAATAGAGAAATCCCTGAAGACCCTGAAAGACAAAAGCAAGAAGTTGGAAGAAGGGGGCCCCGTTTATAGTCCAGCAGTGGAAGAAACCGTCGTTAAAAAATCCATCGGGCAGAAGATTGTGGACGAGGTGAAGCATTACTACCATGGCTTTCGGTTGTTGTGGATCGATTCCAAAATTGCCGCCAGAATGCTCTGGCAGATTCTTCACGGCAGCTCCATGACCCGCCGGGAGCGCAGACAGGTAACGCTGCCCACGGCACTCTCCCTGGGATGGAAATTCAGTGGTTACCAGGCCATGGGACTGACTTCAGTGTTCCTCAGGAGTTCGGTTCTGGTACCGAAGGAATGAAACACCGGCAGGAAAGAAATTAAAGAGGCGAAGAAATAATTTCATGCAGAAAAAGCATTGTGTGTGTACACAGAAACGGCAGAATATTTATATTCATTATCTATAAAGTACAAGGTAGGAGTAGGTAGGGCGAAATGTTAAATTTAGTTAAGAAAAGGATGACCAGATCTGAATAACTCAGCAACACAGGGATTGAAATGTTACAGCAACATAGGTAGTCCTCAACTTAACCGGTCCTCGCACTTACAACCATAGAGCATCCCCATGGTCACCCGATCAACATTCGTGTGCCTGGCACCTGGCGTGTATTCGCAGCGGTTGCAGCGTCCCAGGCTCACGGGAGCACCATTTGCACCTCCCTAGGTAGCTTCCCGACAGCCAGGGCAATGGGGAAAGCTGGATTCGGTTAATGACCACACGATCCACTTAACCATGGTCAGAAAGGTTGGGTGTGACCAATAACCGCTTTGCTCAGCAATAGGCATCGCGGTCCCCATTGTGTAAGTCGAGGACTGCCTGTATGGATTTTATACTATCATGCTTTTAAATGTAATAATAGACGCTCATTATCTCATTTTTCTTGCAAAAGTATAAAAACCGGCCAATTTATATTATGTCAGATTTGAAAACCGCAAAGAAAAATGTGCTTTTTAATGAGAAGTGCAGGTGTGGCATGAAGGTAAATGGAGCAAAATAACACACGATTCGGACACGGCACAGAGCCCACAATTTCTCTCCTAAGACAGAAAAGCCCCTTTTACTCAGTGGTGATTATAGTTGTTGGTGCCGTTTGTGGCTGCTCTGCTGAGGGAAAAGCCCCTTGGATGACTCCATGTAAAGGTTGCAGCTTCGTTTGCAGTAAAGGGCAAGTTTATTAATACCGTTTTCCTCTGTGTTGAAAGTAGGAAGGACTTGTTGCTTGGTCTGAAAAGAAATAATCTCGATAAAACTGATCATAGGTTTTTTTAATAGTTAAAGCTCCCAAAAAAGATACTGTCAATTAGCTGTGTGATAATAGGACCCTCGCTCTTTGCCCAATGCCTGCAAGCAAGGCTGTGGGCTGTTTCCGTTTTCCTCTTGCGATAAACCGAAGCTTGTTTCTTCTCTTGGCAGTTCCTTCGGATCTGCGCCGACCTCTTTCGCTTGGTCCCTTTCCTGGTCTTCATCGTCGTTCCCTTCATGGAATTCTTGCTTCCCGTAGCTTTGAAGTTGTTCCCGAATATGCTTCCTTCAACATTTGAGACAAAATCTAAGAAGGTAACAGTTACATCGGGAAGTATTTGTAGGAAAGTCTATGGAGCGGCAGTATCCCTGGTTAAAATACCCGCTGAAATACCCGTACACCTGAGCAGGTAGGCCTAAGTGTTCCAAAATGCCTCTGCTAGGTGGACCATGCTGTCTGGAGACCCCTCTCTCCAATCACAGCGTGCTCATTTCTGTTAAAATTATGCCCAGTGTTCAAAGGGACGGAATAAAGGATTGCGGAGTGTCCTTACTTCACCTTAGACTCAGGGAAGTTGACTTCAGAAAGCCTGCACGCGAAGGACCTTAAATCTCAATGTGAAAGAACTTGATTTTTAGCGAGAGAGCTCAGGAAATACCTCGATGGAGCGGCTGAGGAGCGGCTCTTCGTTTAGATAACCCTATGCGAAGCTGCGGGCTGGCATACTTGGTTGGGAATAAACTCATTTCGTTCAGTTCAGCTTGGCTTCCAGTAACTGTTCCTGGGCTAGAAGAGCTTACATAAGAACGTTGCTAAATATTGTACCCCTCCGAGATTTAATAGTGTCCAAAGCGGACGTAATAGGAAATTAATTTTTTAATCCCTGTCTGGAGCCGCTTTCTGTTAAAGGGCCTTTTTGTTTTTCTTATTAGGAAGAGAGGTTGAAGAAAGAACTGAGGGTAAAGCTTGAGGTGGCTAAATTTCTTCAAGATACCATTGAGGAGATTGCCTTAAAAAACAAAGCAGCCAAAGGGAACGCTACGAAGGATTTCTCAACCTTCTTTCAAAAGGTATTTGAAAATTTAAGTTGTGTTGTTGTGTTTTATCACCAGGCAAGTGGATAATAATAGACACATCTGACACAATCATAGTTAACATTTCTTAGGGTCAATCCCTGCTTTTCTGAGGAAAAAGTGGCTGTGGTAAGACTTCATAGCGTACCATTTCTAATTTCAGATACGCGAGACGGGTGAGAGGCCGAGCAACGAAGAGATTTTACGGTTTTCTAAGCTGTTTGAGGACGAGCTGACCCTGGACAACCTGACAAGGCCCCAACTGGTTGCTCTGTGTAAACTTCTAGAACTTCAGTCCATCGGAACAAACAACTTTCTTCGCTTCCAGCTAATAATGCGACTGAGAAGCATCAAAGCAGATGATAAAGTAAGTGTGTGGGGGGGGGGGGGAACTTTTTTTGTTTACGGTTTATTTAAAGAAACTGTGTTGTGGAAAAGAAGATTAATTTTAGAATCACGATGCATGTGGAGGGGAACGGGGCTCAAGTGGAGAAAGGTCATGAGCTATTGTTCTGAAGGAAGAGAGCTGCCTGTTGTAACGGTTGTTTCTGAATATTTGGAGAATGAGCGTGTGTGTGCGCTGTTCCTCTTTCGTCCTGTCTAGCTGATAATGGAGGAAGGCACGGATAGCCTGACAGTAAAGGAGCTGCAAGCAGCCTGCCGAGCGAGGGGCATGAGAGCCCTCGGCGTCACGGAGGAGCGGTTAAAGGATCAGCTGAAGCAGGTATTGGATCCGCCAGGAGTGTCAGAAGGCTTTGGTCACGAGGCCCAAACTCCTCCTGGATCCCGACGGGAGCAATTCAGGCACAGAAGCGCTTACTCAGAATACTCTTCATGAGAGAGAACGGCTCAAGAACCAGCAGAGCTCTGCTAAAAACTGCCAGGGTCCAATTCTAACTCATGCATGGAATTTTGAACTGCAGACAGACACCCAAACATGCATATGGGCCTGGGGGCGCAGATGTCTTTTGAGCCAGAATGGCTCACGGGATGGAACCCCGCAACCTTTCTGCCTCTGCTGGGGGAGGCCTGGCTTTTGCAGACATCCAGGTTTTTAAGCAATAACCCAGAGAATATAGTACCCGCCTCCCTTGCCTGGCAATTCCAATCTGGACTCTCATCCTTTGACCAAATCTGGAAGGAGATTTTATCAAAGGAAGGAGCTCTGCTACTAATTTTGGGAATTTGCATCGCATCCTAAAATCTTCGCCAGTTCTCACTTATGAAATCTGTAAAAACACAGTGGAATGTTGAAGACGACGATATTCCTAGCGACTTAATACTTTCTCAGAATTTGGAACGTTGTCTGTGGAACAGGTAGATTGCCATAGTTTTGCGACCGTGGGCTTCCTGGGTCTGTTTTCAGCAGTATTTGCATTATGTAGTATATTGTAACTGCTGATACTTTTCCAACCTCGATCTTGTGCTATTCAAAAACCTTACTTCGAGAAGAGATGTTGCTCTGAGGCAAATTATACAGTGCTTCCATTTCGGCTTTAAATTATTGTATCTCCCATTTTGTGTGTCCCAGTAGGAAAAAATATTGCCACTTAAGATCTAAAAGGCCTTCTTTTAAAGGAATAATTGCTTTCGTACGATGGTCTCTGCATCAAACCAAGAACTCCTGATATTTTATCTTGTTTAATTGCAGTGGCTGGACTTGCACCTGAATCAAGAAATCCCAACCTCCCTGCTTATATTATCCAGAGCTCTGTACCTCCCGGAAACTCTGTCTCCGGCTGACCAGCTGAAAACGACCTTGCAAATCCTCCCTGAGAATGTGGTAGGTTTTGCTTTGCGTGGCCAGCCTTTTTCTACGAATTAGCGGTCTTGGAAGCAGTCAAGGTGTTTGTAGCCTTAGGAATTTTACACCTTGGGGAGATACGTTGTTCAAGGTTTCACATCCACCCCCAACCCTCTGCGTTAGAATGATTTCGTTCAGTTTGGAATAAGTTTTCACGTTCTTTCACGTTTGGTAACAAATCTGGTTGTTAAAGGCAATCTGTGTCGCCCCAAGAGCCATTCGTGTCCCTTTTCCGTGGACACTAAGACAGAGTGGAGGGAAGAAGGCCCAGCTTGCTGTGATGGATTGAGCAGAGCTGATCTCTGGGAGCTAGAAAGGGGTGGTATGAATTGGCCTCTCTTCCCACGGAGATGCCGTCTCGCCCAGGCAGTTGGCCCAAGCTCTTGTCTGGGTGGCATCTCGGCGGTTCTCAACCTTTCCCTTCACCGCCCTCTAAGCACCTTTGGTGGCCCCCAAGGTTCAACTCAAGGCTTAAACCCCGGTGTTTCCTCCAGCCTCCGCGGGGCCCCTCGGGGCTCCATGGGCCACCGGGTGAGGAGCACCGCAATATCTGAGTAGCCTCTTCGTGATGTGTTCCCCGGGCAGCTTTGCTGTCCTTGCCTCCAAGGCAGTTCAGTTTGTCTTAAAAGGAACAGAGTAACGTGCTTGGTGTTATTGGAACATTTGCGGCCGGAAGGGCAAATCCACCTGTAGATGGGCGGCTTATCCCACTGCAGTCCTCGACTTACAATAGTTCATTTAGTGACCGTTCAAAGTTACAACAGCGTGAAGAAAAGGGACCTCTGGCCATTGTTCACGCTGACAGCCGTGGCAGCATCCCCAAGGTGGCCACGTGATCCGAACCCAGCAGCTTGGCAACTGACTCGTACTTACGACAGTCACTGTGTCCCGGGGTCACATGATCCCCTTTTGGGACCTTCTGGTAAGCAGAGTCAACGGGGAAGCCGGGTTCACTTAACCGTCAGGTCACTAAGTTAACAACTGCAGTGATGGGCTTAACAACTGCCACAAGACAGGTCGTAAAATGGGGCAGAACCAATTTCTCACTTAACCACCTAAATGCTGGGCCTCATTGTGGCCGTAAGTCGAGGACTCCTTGTTCCCTATGGAGAGCCGCGGGGTTTTTCCTCCCGGGCTGTTTTCTTCCCGTCTTGTTAGGCGGCTTCTCAGAGCTTCTGGCGGGTCTCTGCGGAAGGTGGCGTTACCTGCCTGGGTGAAACCAGGGCTCAGTTCCCTGGGCTGCAGGACCCGGCTTGTTGCTCTGCAGGCAGAGGCCTTCGCCTCCTCCGGGAAAGCCCCGTGTGTCTCCGCAGGTGTACATTTCATTTTTTTTTTTTTTCCTCCCCCCCCCCCCGCCCTGAATTAAAAAAAGGCAAAAGAGGCTCAGGTGAAAGCAGCGGAAGTGGAAGGGGAGAAGATTGACAACAAAGCCAGACTGGAAGCAACGCTCCAAGAAGAGGAAGCCATCAGGAAAGAACAGCACGAGAAGGAGCTGGAAAAGCTTTCCGAAGCGGCCGAAAAAGCCAAAGAGACGCTTCACGCTGCGGAGAGGGTGAGTAAGGGAGGCCGGAGGGTTGAGGAGGCCGTGACGTGGATGCCACGCTGAGCTCCTGGAGGGGAACGGCGGGATAGAAATCCTCCCCATGACCTCAAGGGAGGAGGCCAAGGAAGGCTTTGCCGTTCTTCTGCCAGAAGCCCTCATGAAAGGGCCGGGCGTCCATCTCGCCATCCCCCGTGTGAAGTGATACTTGAGCCACACGGGTCTAATTGTTGTCTTTCCTGTGTTCCGGAAGGAGGTGGGCGTAGATCTGGATCCCTCAGCTCTGAACAAAGTCTCCCTAGATGCCACTGCTGACCGAGAACCGGCAAAAGTGACCCTAGCCCTCCAGTCAGAGGTTTTGACGGATACGGCCCCCGTGTTGGAAGGCACGAAGGTAAAAGCTGAGGTGGGCGGGAGGCGACTGGGTCACGCTGGGAAGCTCAGCGCAGGCTCTGCAAGGGGGATCGGGAGGCAGGTCAGGGTTGCTCCATCCAATTACAAGAGACACAGAGAAGGATTGAATTCATTACCTGCTGGTTACTTAAGGTTCCAGTCCCGGTACTTAAAGTTAGGCTGGGCAGTCTTTGGCGGATGAAAATCAGGCTGCTTAAGATTTGAGCGTCAGCACTGCGGTGAAATAAAGTTGGAACGCTATACTAGGAAAAGTCATAAGAAGTCAGCTTCAGTTAAGCTGCTTAAAATGAGACTGATCCCAGCATTAGATAGCTGCCATCTAAAAATAGGACAAAGACCATTTTATCTACTGTTGCTCAAGGAGAATAACGTTTAGTAGCTATGTGTACCAACAAAGACCTCAATAGTGCTCTATGAATCTTTCAAACTCCTCAAGTCTTTCGGCATGTTACGTTCTGGAAGAATTGCTATCAAGGCGCAATTGGGAAAACTGAGGACTCAGTGAAGATCAGTGTAAAATGGGCAGAACCCAAAACATACCCAGTTGTCTCTTGTCAGCCCCAGATCTCTGGAGCAGAACCATTCAAAAGGAGGGAGGGTTTTTTGGTTTTACATTTTTCCCCTAGTAGCACTCAGAGGACGGCTCCAACGAGCCAAAGCTCAGAGTCTCCTCTTTGAGCAGGGACTATTCTCTGCGAAGGGTACCTGGCAAGTATTAACTCTGCTTAGATCAGCCTGACGTTCTCTATCCATACTCTTTGCTGCTTACAGGGAGCGGCCTTGCCCCCTCTTCACTCTTGAGAAAGCAGGAGGTGTAAACCCAGAGAGAAAGAGAGCGGCGATGTAAGGGGTCTCTTGCAAGTCCACCCTCCGTTCTGTGAGAGTAAGGCCAACTGAGTAGAAGCGACAGGTTGGCCAGGAGTTGAGTGTATTTAACAAAACGCCTGTTGCCTCTAGTTGTATTAAGCCCCTTTTGGGTTGGGGGGGGGGCGGCAATTGGCCCCTGAAGTGTTGGCCTAAGTAATTCAGATTGAATTTCTGAGGAAGCAGGTAGAGAAAAGATCGAATTGTGCCCTTTATACGGGAGATGGGCCGCTCTCTATTTGGCTTCACATGCTTTGACTGCCGGGGGTGCAAAACAGTCCCCGTTCTGCAGCATTTCACCCTCTCGAAGAAGAAGAAGAAGAATTTGTAAGTGGCGCTTTGTGGGGCCGAGCGAATAAACTTCGGTGCGCTCTTCGGCCAGCAGTTTTCTGGGGAACGGTCCCAGGCGTTTGTTTTATAAGGGGAGCCTCGCTCCCTTTTGAGCCCCTGGGTGCCTCCTGCGTGAGCCCTTTGCTCTCTCTGGAAAGAAGAAGATTTTGACTTTTGCTATAATCCCTCTCTCAGTGATCTTCTTTACCAGAGCCTCCAAAGCTCTTCTGGCTGTGGGACTTTGGCCGGATGGCCGAGTTAGCCACGGACTGTGGAGGGCATGGAGAGCCTCTCGGCCTAAGCAGATTGAACAGGCAGGTTTCCTAGGCAACCACCGGGAGGTCGGATGTGGACGTTGAGCGGAAGTGGACAGAGAGCAGGCAGCTTCTTTGAACTGCCCCTTTATCACAGCAAGCCACTATATAGTAATGATCAGGTAACACCTTCAGACTGGTGCAGTTACAAAGAACCCGGCTAAGAGGGGCTGGGCCCAGCCTCCCTTTTCCCCCAGAGAGAAATTTGTCCAGGAAACAGACTCAGACGTGATTTCTTACCAGTGGAAGCTGTGTGAAAAAGTTAAGGATCCCTCATTTGCAGGATGCAGTCGAAAATCATTTGGGAATCATTTCTTGGCTAGAAAGTCAACAAAAGCATTGTCAAATAGGAGAGCCACGTTGGTGGGGAATCAGGCTAGGAACAGAGAGACCGTGAGTTCTAGTCCCCTCTTAGGCACAAAGCCAGCTGGGTGATCTTGGGCCAGTCTCTCTCCGGAGGAGGAGGAGGAGGAGGAGGAGGAGGCCAGAGAAAAGCCCTGCCAAGAATACGCCAGGGATTTATTCAGGCAGCCTCTGAGAATCGGTTGAAGGGAAAGGGGGAAAAATTGTCCTATTAGACTGGTTTTGCAAACAAAGTAATTTCAGAGTTAATGTGGATTCACTTTTTCCGCTTCATTTTGTCAGCATCTCTTGGTAAAATATTTTAGCTTAAACAACACCTAGATCTGGAATACGGAGGCTCCGTGTTTTTCAAAATTCAGCAGCCTAGTTTTAATGGAAGCGCTATTCTGTTTTATATGCTGTTTTACTTCCTAAAAAGTTCCCGTTGATTTGGGTGTTCTTTCAGTGATACCGTTTGTGGGATTTTTTTTGTGCTTTTGTGTATATTGCAGGCAGGGGTAAAATGGATGTAATACATGTAAGCAAGTAATATAATTTGTTATAACTTTTTCCTGTCTTGCACAGTGTGCTGCATCATAGCGTAGCATGCCCCATAAGATAGCCAGTTTGTAACTCAGTCTGTGAAAGTTTGTAGTGCAGAAGGATGCGGGAAAGGCACGAGAAGGTAGGTGGATTTAGCCATAGCATAAAGTAAGTTTGTCAGCTATTTTGCAATTTAATGAAAAGTGCAGGCATTCTCGCTTTACCCGGATTTAACTAATATTTGTGCGTAAATAGAAACGTTGTTAACGTTCACGTGAGTATTTGCTGTTTCCACAAAAACTTGAAACATGGACTTTGAATTTCATAAGTCGGCAGCCTCCTCCTCCTCCTCCTCCTCCTCCTCCTCCTCCTCCTCCTCCTCCGGTCTTCAGTTTGCTCTAACTAAGCTGTACTCATTGCTATTTTTTCCCTCAGTTTCTCTTATTTATTTTATTTTTTGCTCCTTTTTTTGTACTGGGACTGCCCCGCCTGGTCTTACCCAGGAAGTTGCTCATCATCTTTGTCCGGATGATTGGTCCTGCCAGCCTCTCTGTTCATGCCCTCCCCGGTCCCTCCGGGGAGCTTCCTGGCTGTCCCAGAAGGGGTGGGCTCCTTCTCCGCCTGCCCTTCGATTCCTCCGCTGAAGGGAAGACGTGGTTCGGGCAGAGCTTTCTTCCTCAAGTCCGAGCCTTTGGTCGACTGACAGGAGTCTCCTTGCCGCTTCACGTGTTGCCCGCTAGGCTAAACTTGACTGAGAGCCAGTTTGGTCTAAGGGTGACGGCGCCAGGCTGGAGACGGGCAGTTCTAGTCCCGCCTTATCCATGAAGGGTGGCTGGGTGGCTTTGGGCCAGTGCCTCCCTTTCAGCCCAATTCACCTCACAGGGTTGTGGTTGTGTTGGGGAAAAGAGGAGGAGGAGGAGGAGGAGCGTTCGACAGCCGCCTGGAGTTATTTGTAAAAACGATCCAGCTGGGGCACTAACCCACCCCGTAACTCTCTTGGATGGGCCCAGGGGAGTCACAGAGCCCTCCTACCCGGCCGTACCAACAAAGGTCCTCCTGGGTGAAAGCAGCCCCTTCCCCCCCCCGGCTCCTCTCCAGGGTCTTGTCCGTTGCCCTCGCCTGCTCTCCGGACACGTTCTCAGCCCCTGTGGCCCAGGGCCCCATCCTCCGAGCGTTTCTCCAGGGGCAGGGGCCTCCGCCGTGATCACGTCTGCGTGGCCGGGGTTCCTGGGGCCCTCCGGGGTTCATGGCAGGCAGGGGGCCGAGAGAAACCGTGGGCTCCAGCGGCCTCTTCCAAATAACCAGGGAGGCGTCCGTGGAAATCCAGGCCGAAACCTCTCAAGAACAGCTGCCTGCCTCCACTCTGAAAAGCGTGGCATTGTCCTTCGTCCTGTGGGGGCTGCAGTCAGAGGGGCAGGTCTGCGCCACTTGGACCTGAGCGCATTCTTTCACATTGAGGAATACGAAAGGTGGTGGCTGCATGTCACGCGGAGCGGGCCTGCGGAATAGGTAGAGCTATAGAATGCCAACCGTAGTCGATCTCTCTCCGTGAGGATCCATGCTGAATTCATGGAGTGGCATCCAGAGAGACGAACGTCACTTGCCCTTAAACCCCTCCGGTTCCTGGGTCTCCCGTAGAGCCTCTTGGGTGGTGTATTTTAGGTGGGCAGGAGGAGGACGTGGAGGAGGGCCGCGGGGGCTTAGCGCTCTTTTTCCTTCCCCATTGACGTAGGGCGAAGAAATAACAAAAGAGGAGATTGACATGCTAAGCGATGCTTGCACTAAACTGAAGGAACAAAAGAAGCTGCTGACAAAGGAGAAGGAAGAACTGGAGGACCTGAAGGACGACGTGCAGGAATACAGCGAGGTGAGGCCAGGGGCTCCCCCTCTGCATCTCCCAGCTCTGACGGAGGGGAACGGGGGCCACAAAGGCAGCTTCCTTTCTGGGTTTCTCTCCGTGCTTGGAGACTCCCAGAGTCCCTGGCATGGTTTGGGCTCCTTCAGTCCTGAGGCCTTGCCCTTCCTTCAGACCCCGGGCCGGGGCTCCTGGGTTGAGTATCCGCCCCAGGGACACAGCTGCCCCTGCGTCTTCAGAGGGTCCCGGGGACCCTGCGCCTTTCGTAAGCCTGGGCTGGGCTCCCATCGCCAGCTCCCCCCTTCAGTATCAAAAGGTTTACGTGTTAAGAAAAGGCGTCCCTCTTTCACCCTTAGGATTTGCAAGAAATCAAGGAACTGTCTAAGAACGGACCCGAAGAAGTGGAGGAATCCAAGGCCAGCAAGAGGCTGACTAAAAGGGTGAACCGAATGATCGGGCAGATCGATCGAATTATTCTGGAGCTGGAGACAGACCAGAAACCAGCCGGAGAAGAGCTGAGCGGGGGTCCCATTGGGTGAGTGGTGGGCAGTGTGGCCAGGGGGAGGAGCTCTGCCATCGCAATCCATTCAAGGGAGGTGGGGGGCTTTTGAAAGGGGCCAGCCTTTGAGGAACCGAAAGGAGGCTGCCCACGAAGGAGTCCCGGGTGTCAGAGAAGCTCTGTGGTTCCTGGCTTCCTCCTTACAAGGAATGGGAAAAAAAAAGGGAAAAATCCAGGCGGCAAACAACTTGGGATTTCCACCCGAACGAAGTAGGCTACGCAGAGACTCCGCCCGCGCCCACCGAGCCCTGGTAGTAACCGCTTGCTTCACTACAGGCTGCGTTTCCCACTTAGGGAGAACCTCATCAGCCTCCAGGATCTCATCAACGTGATGAAGCAGCTCCAGGAAATCCCCGAAGGGAAGCTGAACAAGCTGGCCGAGGCGCTGGACGAGAACAAGGACGGCAAGATCAACCTGGATGACGTGGTCAAGGTGAGCCCGCTGAGCAGCAGCAGCAGCAGCATGGCCGGGCAGGGCAGGGCCGGGCAGGGCGGGGGGCTGGCTTCGTGTGTCCCCCCGGCAGTCGCTCCCGCCAGCCCACCTGGGACCGCTTGCAGCCTCCTGCTTGGAGGTGCCCTGAGTTGTCTTCGCACTCTTGTGTCTGCATAGTGTAGCGTGGCAGCCGGGGTGGAATATTTCAGCTCCTAGAGACGTTGAGGATTAAGGGCGAAGGCTACCTGGGAGGAGGAAAGTCGGTCCTCCAGCGTGTTTGTCAGAGAAATAGCATTTCCCAAATAACGGCATTCATTCACGGGAAGAAGCACCTGTTTCTTTGGAAAAGGCCTCCTGATGTTCTTCAGCGGTGGCCTTTTATGCTGCTTGGTGCTTGAGTCAGGCAGGATTTAGGGACAAACTTTGTTTTTTAAGGCACTCGGGTTTCTTTTCTTTCCTGTTCGAGCTTTTCAAAACTATTTAGGAAGGAAACCCAAGTGGCACACGTAACCCATACCTCTAAAAATGTTTGCCTAGGTGATCGAATTGATTGACAAGGAGGATATCGATATCTCTACCAAGCAAGTAGCCGAGATCGTATCGCTGCTGCACAAGGAGGAAAAAGTGGAAGAGATTGAGAAGACCAAAGAAAGCCTGGAGAAGGAGGCTGCCGAGGTGAAGAACTAGCCCTCCAGCTCAGCGGCTGACTGGAGGAAGGCGGCCTCCTCCTCCTCCTCCTCCTCCTCCTCCTCCTCCTCCTCCTCCTCCTCCTCTGTACCTGAGTCAGCACTTAGCAGCGGTGAGATGAAGCGCCCTGGTAGTTTTCCAACTAATCAAAGATAAAAGTAATTTTGGGACCCTGGAGAGACAAACGATCATTCCATGAAATAGAAACTGTTCCGGTCTCCTAAGAAAACGCCCCGTCCTCTACAGTGACGTTGGCTCTTGGGTCTGGCGGGTTGATTCAGTCCCTTTGTCTCTCGGTTGTGATAGAAATCAGAAAATCCTTTGCAATGCCCGAGGGAATCACTGCTCCTTTCAAAACTCTGCTACCTTTGCTTGTCACAGAGATAATGATGTTTTTCTCCTTGGGAAAGTGAAAATCTCTACCGCAAAGTCTCCAACAACCGAAACCACTCAAAAATGACTAAATCCAGGCGAAACTTGGTTTCTGAAAGTTTTGGAATTATTTTATGTTAACACATGTAGAATTGCACTGCAGCCGTAATTTAAAAAACAAAACGGAAATCTTCTTGAACATTTTTATTTGGGCTTGATTAATGTTAATTAATCTCAGTGTTTAAAAAGAGAAAAAGATATCGCACTATTTAGCTATCCATACGCACCCTTTTAAAAAAGGGGTTTAAATTCTCTCACCCCTCTAATCCCATTCATGTTTCTCTCCATTTTATCCATTTATCCAATTTCACTTATACATAATCTGGACTCCCAGAGTTTGCAGATCAGACCTCCATTAGCTACAAGGCGACTTTGAACTTGTAAAAAAAAAAGTCTATCAAATCACTGTTTATATAATAGGTGTACCTTAATCAGGAGATTTTTTTCACCTTGGATGTGAAATAACAATAAATAATAAATAATTCAACATACTGGAAACATAAAAAAAATGGCCTATATAATCATGACAATTAAAGGCTGCTAACAAGTATCTCCCTTAGTTTGCTTTTGATCTCGTCCGTTCTGCTGTGTGGTTGTGCTAGTTGTCCAGGCGGTTTTTTCTTAAGCAGCCCTTTAAAGCATTTGGGGGGGGGGGGATTCCGCGTCTGTTCCCAGAAATAGGTGGGGGTTGAAATTGGTCTCGTGAGCCCGAACTTTTCTGTTTCCAATTAACGGCACTTGGGTTTTGCCAGGGCTCAGAATCTGCCTTGCCGTCCTTTAATTGAGGTGTAATACGGATCATCCCCTCGGGGGCCTCCCAGGTTTGGTTCCGGAATGAAGAGCAAATGGGTCTCAGACCCCAGTTGGGAGGGGTTGAAATGGCCCTGGCCGCTCAGAGGGATTTGCCCCCGTTTCCTAGTTTTGCTGCCGCCTTAGTGCTGTTGATAGGCAGGACACACAGACTGAGCCCATTTCTTCTCCTCTTCCAGTTGTGATACGCTTTGGTTTTATGGGGACGCGGCTGAGGTGGCATCTGGTGACCTGGGAAGTTCTTTTGGGGCAGACTTGAAATATGTTTCCTTGTGAAGAGAGTGTCTGCAGCTGAGTTGGGCTCAAAGGGGAAAAACTCCCCTAGCAATTTAAGCATCCGTGGAGAAGAACTCCCCTTTTTCATGGCGCACAGGATGGACCCTCCTTTTTACTGCATATTTATTCCTGTGACAGATTAGCAAAAGGGAGCCCAATCTGTCCAAGTGCCTGTTCTGGATTCAAGAGAAAATCCCGACTGGAGGAGGGCAGGAGGAATGGTTGGACATTCTTACAACTGCACTTCACAGTATATGCCAGGTTGCGGCAGCTACGTGAGGCTACAAAGTACATCTGTCAAACCTGTGTAGTTGCTGTTTACGCGTTGTCGCAGAGGAGGTGGAAAGCCGCCCCCAAGCTAAATCGTGTCTTGCTATTGGAAACAATTGTGTGCATTCACAGTGTCCGGAGGCATTTCAGTGATTAAGTCCATCCTGTGGATACTAAGATAGTTCTGTGGCCTGGTGCTAGCGTTGTGCGTCAGTTGACCTCCCCGCTGAAGGAAGCCCCAGCGACCCCTTTCCGTTCCCCGTTGCCTTCCTAGCTCCTTGTTGCTACGGCTTCCCTTCGCCCAAACCGTGGCTGGTAACCTAGCAAGGGATTGTCTCACTCGGGCAGGGGTGTGTAGGCGGCGGTGTGTCTGCAGGGGCAACGGCACACGAAGTGATGGGAGAGGGGAACTGCCTCACCTGCCCTTTGCCCACGAGGGCATCAGTCACACACACACACACACCCCCGTTCACCTTTTGGGAAAGAGAAGGGAGCGGCTGCCTCTCCGAGAGGAGATCCGGAGTTGCTGACAGGCATCAACTCCAGAGAAGGTTTGGATTCTGTTTAGGGGGGTCTCTCGGGGGACTTTCAGTGCCTTTAGACTAGCAAGGGGGGCTCACGCTGGTCCTAGATCAGGCAGTTTCCTTCGCTTGGCTTCTGTTTCATTTTAGCTTCTGTAGCTTGAGCAGCAGGTCTGAGCAAAGAACTTTGACAGCTGAGGGCCTATATACATACATATATATATATATTTACGGGAGCCAGTGGCGGGCTTCTTGTTTTGCATATAGAAATTGCCAGAATTCCATTTAAAACTGGGGGAAAAAACACCCCAGTCTCAACATCAACTCCTGTTGATAGCTGGCAGGAATCAACCGCCGGTCTCGGTATAACGCAGCTTTCTGCCTTTGCTGTAGGATGCATAAAGGACAATGCAGATAATCATAAGCTTTCTGTATTTAGGGGTAGATAAATTGGCATTAGGCATCTTTTGCGCTTTGTACACGTGTATGGACTCTTTCTGGTGGATACGAATAAATATCAGTTGGATTTAAATGCAGAATGGTTGTACGGGATTAGAGTGCTGAAGACCTAAAATAGGAAAGAAAAATTGTGTTTTCAATAAACATTAATTTTCAGAAATAACATCTGAGACACGGCAAGTGGTAATAAATCCCAGATGCAGAATATTAAACGTTTGACATTTCATATGGCAAACGGCATCTACAAGCCTTACCCCCCCCTTTATTTCTGGAAATAATTGTTTGTATTTCTGTCCAGGACGCAGAGTGGTATGTGGCCCCGGGGCTGCAGAGTTAGGCTGTCTCTGTCTCTGTAAGAGGCAGAAGGGAAGACAAGGGCTAAGTTCATACGCGGGTTGACTGGCAACGGTGAGTTATCAAAGGTAATAATGGGTGAGAGCCCGATTGGTTGGCACTATAAGGTGGTACTTGCAGGACAGTTGAATGTGCCTCATCTTTTGTATTCAAAGGATGAAGATTTTGCCCCCGTTCGGATGTAAAATAAAGAATATACTATTCAGTCTACGTTAAAATATAACCAAGGCCCTTTCCTTGGTAAAGAATATTCTGCTGTTCATATTTTGATGTAGGCTGCTGTTGAGGTGGTATTGAGAGGTACAACTTCCTTCAGTTTTTTCACATAACTGGTTGAATGTCCAGCCGTTCAAAGCTCTTTGGGTCACTCCAGAGTCCGCAAGTCCAGAGATTTGGGGGCCGCAGACTAATGGTGCACCTTCCCTCCCTCTTCACAGATGTCTGCATCCAAGCTGTTGCCTTCCACCCGTAGCGCTGCCCCCTTTTGCCTGCCAGCCAGATGGGTTCACTTTCTCTCTTACCGAGCCTGGGGCTGGAATTAGGGCCCCCCTCCTTCCCCCGGGGAAAGAAAGTAAATCTACAGGCTTCGGGGATCCCTTCATTTACAGTTAAAATGACCAGAGCAGAGGCTCCTCCAGTGCAGTGTGTGATTCCCTAAATATTCAAGGACGTCCTAGGAAAAAAACAACAACTACTGAGTGAATTTTGTGATTCTTTTTTTAAAAAAGGTTAGGAACTCACGGGGCAAACATGGTCCTTTTAAAGGGGCAACCGCTTTTTTCAACCAATATTTTCTTTTTAGAAAAAAATGTGATAGGATCAGAAAGCCAGATCTGAATACTCCCTTGCCAAAATAGAGAGAGAGACAGAGAGAAAGACTAGATTTTTTGGCCTTTTCAAGAAAGACCCCTCTCCTCGCCCTAGAAGGAAACTGAGGCTGGTGGGGGGGGGGATCATTTCGGCTGCCCCCTTTCAGCCCCGGAGGGGTAAGGATGGAATGAGGTGGGCCCTTGTACACTCCACTTGACACTGGGAGGGACGTTATTTCCTTATCAAGATTTGAAATGGATCCACATTGGCAAATCAGCCGTTTTTAAGAATACCTTAACTGGCAACCTAAGCTTGTAGATAATCTATTAGCAGAGAAATTTCACGCTATTTCATAGATTTTAACAATTAGCACGAGGCAAACCATCTGGCTTTTTTTTCTAAAAGGGAATTTGATTCTCTTTTGAAAAGAGCTTTGAACCATCCCCAGTTACATAAGATCTGAGTTGAAATACATTTCCGTGTGTAACGCTAGTGGTGCTTTGTGTTTAATATGTATAAAATCCTTTTTATCTTTCTAAGGTTAAATTATTATATAAAATACCATTATTAAAGAAAAACCATATCCTATTCCTCTCTTTTACCGTGGATTATTTATGAATAAAATCTTACATAATCAACATGTCAATATTGATCATGTGAACTGAAAGACAATACTTCTCGGTGTACAGCGGAATAAAAAATGATCGAAACTTTTGTGTTTGTTTGCCTTTGACTTTACGTTGTTTGTTCACCTGCTTTAAACTGCTTTTTACAAACTGAACAGTTCATTGAAGCTTAACTGGTACACGTGTGATAGAATTATGATTAGCAAGTGCAGGGTATTAGACCAAAACGGGCGATTTCACTCAGCAGATGCCTTTTAAAAGCTTGTTTCTCTATATTCACTGTCTCCAGCCATTAAATCCATGATTGGATGGCTCTTGTTGGTCCTTTGGGTGATCTAGAAAACCCCAAATAGTCCATTTCTTTCTCGCTGCTTTTTCCCTTTTTGGAAAAAATAAAAAAAACAGAGTTTTAGGCCAAGCAGTTGGTCTTCTTTTTAATCACATCCCTGAAATCGGGCGTCCCTTTATCCAGGATGATAGGAGGTCTGCTGCCTTGACCAGGGGGCTGGACTAGAAGACCTCCAAGGTCCCTCCCAGCCCCAGGATTGTACATTTTCTTTGTTTTCTAAGATAATTGATGAGGTTTTTTTTTTTTTAGTTGCGCTGGGCTTCATGCGAGGGGCCTCCCCGTGGGAGGAGGTGCCCTGGGCCCCGAGGTCAGGGTGGCACTTGCTGCGGGTGCCCTGTGCTTCCCTTGCCACAGGCCCCTCCCCAGCGAATGCCCAGGCAATGCAAACGGAGCACTTCAAGGCCTCCTTTGAAATGGCGCCGGAATTAGTGCCCTTCCATGTTTTCTGGGTGAGCCACCGGTGAATAGGCACACGTGGCACCACCTCCAGCGAACAGCCACGGGAGCGCGTGGGTCCCTTGGTGGCTCCTGTTTCGGCTGGCTCGGCTGACTTCCCCTCCCTCCCAGGGGGACCTGCCTCAGACGAGGGGCACGGGGGTCCCTCCGAGGCCCTGAACTGAGGAAGGGGCCGCTCTGCTACTCAACTCCAGGGCGAAGGTCCGCACGGGAAAGTCAGCGCTGAAGAGAGGGGGAGGGAAAGCTTCGTACTTCGCGCGATTCACCTGGTGACGTGGAATGAGACTGCTTAGTGGAGCAAGTAATTCTCCCCCTCTTTTTAATTACTATTGTTCTTTTTCAATCGTTTGCAACAGGTATGTTACGTTGCTTGTTTAGTTGGGTGGGGAGCAGGTTGCCCCTAGCCCCATCCAGGCGAGATGGACAATAAACAAATGGTGGGAGGTTATGGTGTAATACCTTTAAGCAAGACATTTGCAAGGTGCGGGGAGCATTTCAGAGGGGGCCAATTCAGCAGGTTCTGACCAGTTCTGGAGAACCGGTAGCAGAAACTTTGAGGAGTTTGGAGAACCGGCCAATCCCGCCTCTGACTGGAGATTTTGCAGTCTCCTCCCCCTGCCACGTCCGCCAAGCCACGCCCACAGAACCGCTAGTAAAAAAAATGGAACCCCCGCTGGAGCATTCGCAAACACGCATACACCTTGTGCTTGGCCATCTTCTTGCAATTCAACAATATGGACCCTGGAAGTGCGCCTTCTCCGTGGCAGGTCTTTCTGGCCTCTGGGTGGCCCCCTTCTGCTGTCTGTCACTTGGATGGAAGACCCAGGAGGACCTGGCTTCATCCAGGCCAGGCCCCCCCCCCTCAAACTTGGCAACTGCTTAAATGCTGGCTGGGGAATTCTGGGAGTTGAAGTCCATGAGTCTTATTCAAGTTGCCAAGTTTGGAGACCTCTGATCTGGGCCATTGGGGGGGGCGGGGGCACCTGTGGTGACAGCTCTGACCTGCAGACTTCCAAGCGTTGTCCACCTCTGACCTGGGCCTTTGGCCAAGGTGTCAGGGCCTATTCATGAACTGGAATAGAGCCCGGTAACAAGGCCAGCCAAGAAATGGGCATAGCAACTAAGTCAGCCAATGAGGACTGTTTGGAAACTGAAACTAGAAGTCGCCTAGGGTTGGCTCTATATTAAGCTCTGCAGCTCTGTTGAATTCTGAGTCTGTATTGAACAATGAAACTTGCTTGCCTGCTGAGCTAAAGTGAAACGGAGGCTCCTCGGAAGCTTCTTTCTAAGCCCCTGAGTTGCCCCTGAAGTTACTTGCAACATGTTTCTGTCTTGAGTTTGCTCCATGTTGGAGAAGTCTACAACTGGTCTGTAAAATCTACTTACGTTTATAAAGAAGTTAAAGGAAGCACCAGCCGTCTGTGTTTACTTTTCTGGCGCTGAATGAACGCTGCAAAACTCTGGACACGACGGGGCGAGCGAGACCCCAGCCTCCACTGCCTTTGCTCTCTCTCCCCGCTTTCCCCCCGTGTTGATGTCGCGGCCATCCCTCGGGCGGTTGGGGGCTGCCTCCGTAGCCTCCCTTCCTTGCTCTGCCACCTTTCAAGGTTGAGAAGCTCTTCTCCAGTTGGCCCCTTGGGGGGAAATGCCCCTTTTTTCTTTCTTCAAGAGGAGCGTCAGGAACAGAGACTTCCCGCGTCTGCCTTGTCAAACTGCTGCTTGAGGAGACCAGGGCCTGTTTGGGACGAGTTGCAGGATGCAAGCGGGGAATCTAAGTTCCAGCCAGGATGTCACCGAAGGCGACGCTGATCTGGGATGGGGAGAACCCACTGGGCCCAGCATCACCCAGGATCTTGGTCTGCCCCCCTCCTCCCAACCCAGCATCTTAAGCGCCGCATCCTAACCACCTCTTCTGTGATCCCCAGACGATACCCTCCTTGAACCCTTGTTCGGTTTCCACAGCCGTGTTGCTTGGGCGGTGGTAACCCTCTTCCGGTGGGAGCCGCTAGAAGGATCAGAAGCTCCCACTGGGTGGTGCTGCAGGATCACGAGAGGCCACTGAGTTGTCTCGACTGGGCGGAAAGTGTGCAGGTCCCCCCGATTCCCTGGAGCCTTAAAGGGATCCTCTGCCCAGGGTCTCCTTTCCGATCCTTATGATCCAGTCACGGCTCTCAGGAACGACCGTTTCCAACCACGAATGGGGAAGGGACGGGGGGTGGGGGGGAAACCCCCGATTTCACTTGGACAGAGGTCCAAACATTTCAGCTGCGGTTGGTTTCTCTGTTGCATGTGTTGCAGAGGGAGTTGTGTAGGGGGAAACCTTGCATAGAAGGCTGCTCTGTGTAGGGGTGTGTGTGTGTGTGTGTGTGTGTGTATGTGTGTGTGTGTGTGTGTGTGTGTGTGTGAGAGAGAGAGAGAGAGAGAGAGAGAGAGAGATCAGAGTGATCTCCAAAAGATTATTTGATAGCAACACGTGAGATCTCTTGACCCCGAATGATAATCACATTTGACAGAGAATTCTTAGGGAAGGATTCAGTTCTTGAGAGTCTCTCTCTCTCTCTCTTTCTCTCTTTTTCTTTCTGTTTTTTTTTCTGTTTCTCTCACACTTTCTCTCTTTTTCTCCTTGTTTCACACTTTCTGTTTCTCTTGTTTCTCTCTCTCTCTTTTGTTTCTCTTACACCTTTTGTTTTTCTCTGTCTCTCTCTCTCTCTTTCACTCTGTTTCTTTTCTCTCTCTCTCTCTCTCTCTCTCTCTCTTTCTCTTTCTCTTTCTCTCTCTCTCTGCTTCTCTCTTATTCCCTCACTCTGAGAATTGAATCCTGTCCTCTTCCTTTCTCCATGCTCGTGGAGAGAAATGAAATTGGAAATTAATCTCATCTGGTTTAATTTTCCCGCCTGGAGAAAGGACGGCTGCGCACACGAAGACACTCTCACACCACCAACTGAAGGGGCTGGGAGGACTCGGTAGGAGCCCCGGGAGAGCGAACGTAAACCACAGGGCCGTTTTAAACTCCCTGAGCTTTAGGGAAGTCACCTCAGAAGCAAAGCCCAGCAGGGCGAGCGGAGGGTGAAGAGCCTCCGACATGGCAGGGTTTCAAGCAGATCACCCACAATTACACAGCGGCCCCAGGAAAGGAGAACGAGGCTGGAGCACGGCCAGGCAGAAGAGAGAGACTGGCCCAGGGTTCGAAAAGAGAACATCCCGCCCGCTTCGACTCCCCCATTCCGCTTTGAGTGTTGCGCTGCCGTTAAAAATACACCAATGAAGTCTTGGAATGACACCAAATAAAAGCAAAATGTGGATCCACATAACTCTTTGCATAATTTAAAGTACGTTATGCTGGCCGATGGAGCCGCCTTGACTCTTCGATCTGCTGGCTTAAAGAAGGCAAGAGAAGGACCTTCTTGCTTCAGAAATAACTCTGCCCGTTGGTGGCTTAGACTGACCTCAAGGCCCCAAGATACCTGTGGAGCAGGGATTGTCAACCCCAGGATCTTCAAGGTGGGTGGATTTCAGCTGAAGTCCACCCCCCTTAAAGGTGACAAACGCCGCTCTAGAGAGCAAAGAAGAAGACCTTGATGGAGACATGGAAGCCCTCCTGCCTTCCTGACTCTCTAGCGGGAGAAACTGGGTGACACACACGGTCAGTTCCAACTATAGATCTGGTGCAGTCTTTCCATCCTCTCCCCTTGTCATAACACCCAGTTGATCTTGTCTGGGTTCAGGGTCATCCTTAGTCAGGAGACCACCGAAATCCTCGGGCTGAAGAGAGAACCTAGAGCGAGGCTTCGAGTCTGCAGAGCAGGGTTAAGACTGAGTCAAGATGGCCGCTGGGATGGCACGAGGGAAGCTCCGCCCATTTGTTAGGGGAGGTGCTACACCTCGTAGAGATTGTTGGTTTGTGGCATCTCATCCCACCTCATTCCCGTCTATTGAAAAGCTACTGGAAGTAGGAATGAGGGGACCTTGGTGCTCCCTGAACTTGGTTGTTTCCTTGCAGATGTTTCATCACCCAACTAGGTAGCAGCATCAGTGCTAGAAGGGAGTGAGGTTTGCTCTCGTTTTATATACCAGTGGCTCGTCTGTCAGTGTTGGTGGTTCCTGGGTTAGGTTGCTGGTTGCTGTTGGCTTGTGTGTCAGAGTTGGTGGTTCCTTGTTTGGAGTATTGTTTACTTCTTGATTGTGGGTCTAGTGTTAATCTTGGTGTTAATCTCTGCTCATCTGGTAACCACTGGTTTCTGGTAAGGAGGTATTTTGTTTTCTTTGTGGCTTTTTGATTGTCCCTTTTGTACGTTACGTAGATGAAGTTTATTTATTTGTATTCCACGTTTATTTATATCCAACACCACTTCCTCCTCCTATTTTCCCCACAACAACCACCCTGTGAGGTGGGTTGGATTGAGAGAGAGAGAGAGAGAGAGAGAGGGAGAGAGAGACCGACCCAAGGTCGCTCACTTGGCTTCCATGCCTTAGATGGGACTTGAAGTCACAACCTCCCACTTTCTAGCCTGGTGCCTTAACCACTAGACCAAACCGGCTCTCCCTGTGCCTTCATGTAATGTGCCTGCATATCTCTGTGCCTACAAATCCCCCTCTCCTTTCTAGCACTGATGAAGTTACCAAGTTGGGTCATGAAACGTCTGTGAGGGAACAGCCAAGCTCAGAGAGCACCAAGGAGACCTCCGCTCAGCCCGGAGCTGCAAATATTCTCTCCGATAGGCAGGAGTGTGTTTTGCACAAGTGAGAGAAGGCAGAAGGCAGCCAGCTTCTCTGGGGAAACCCTGCCACGCTTCTTCTGTGTGCAGTGTGCATGTGTGAGTGCGTGTATGTGGGTGTGGGGGGGGGGGGGGGGGGGGGGCAGATCATCTTTGTGGGTGTTCCAAAACAGGCCTCCTTTAACAGCCCTGGCCCCAGAATGTAGAGAGGCCGGCTGCCTTTTCAAATACGCCATATGTCAAAATGCAGGAAGCTGGTTTTTCCCCCTTTGGCACACACACGCGTCTTTGTGCTGAAAATATGTCTCTCCCACCACCCCCCTCCCCCCGCAGATGACAAGGGAGCCGTAGCTACACGGAGGGGGCTACCTAAACCGTGGAGATGTTTGTCAAAGCTTCTTGTCTCCTAGCCAAATCTCACCGTGGATGAGGGGGAAAAAAAGAAGGAAAACAGACTTTGCCCCTCACCCGGATCTGAATGGAAAAGCGCTCGGGGCTGCAGGCGGATCGATCGATCGATTCGGCTAGGAAAAAGAAGAAGAAGATGACGAGGCAGCCACGTTTTGGGTTTTCATTCCTGGAAGTTAATAAATGAGTTAAATGGGGGGGGGGGTGTCTAAAATGCTCAGAAGATTTTGGATCCCCCTTTTCACAGAAATCAGATGCTCCCAGTTCTCAGGTATTTGAGGAAGGAGTGAATGAAGTTTGGCACGACCTTCCTTTCCCAAGACTTGAGGTTAATGATCACGTTTTGGGGATATTTTGAAACCGCGTGTTGGGCAGAGAATACGGAGGCCTCAGCACTGGGGTTCGGCATGGGCTGCAATGGGGCCAGTCACTCTACGAGGTGTGAGTGACTCAATTGCGCAATTCCGGTGAGCTCCGGTTGGGCCGAGTCTTTGATGACCCAAAGGGGCCCGGCACAAAGGCAACCCGGTCACATAAGCAAGAAGTGTCCCTTTAGTACCTCCCACTTTGCCCCCTAATGTCCAGGTTGTCTTCGGCTGGAGAAAAACTCTCTCAGGAACAGCCTTTAAGTGGAGGAAATTCAGTCCGAAAACAAAGTACATATAAACTGTAGCTAAAAATCCACACAAACCATGCTATAACAATTAACTTGACAGGGGCAGGAGAAGGAATTCCAGACTTGAAAGGCCAGCAAAAAAGGCAATTTGGGAAGATGCCAGGAACACTCGACAATACCAGATAATTCACGATTTGCTCCCAACAGCTTGCTGTGCGCAGCTTCCTCTTTTATACACTTGTGTTCCCAGCTGCAGCTAAATGAAGGGAATCAGGGCCCTTTCCTCCCCCGTAAGCCATGCAACTCACATTGCTCCCTTCTCCGTTCCTTCCTGCGTTCCCTAGGATGAAGGGGGAATTGTCCTGGGTCTTCCTCCGAATTCCTTCTCCCTTGCTCTACCTCCCCCCACTGCTCTGCCCAGCCAGAGTTTGCCCTTCCCCAGTTTCTTCCCCAGCCAACGGAGCCACACTCCCACTCCCCGTCAGCTGTTTGTCTTCCTCCTCTGAGTCAGATCCCGACAGGGGCACGACAGAGTCCATCCTCAACCCCAGAAGCTCCTTGAGAGACCAGTCCTCTCAGCCAACGATCACACAGGAGATTGTGAGCCAAATGGAAGAAAAATGCTATATTTTTTCTGGGAGAAAAGGCAGGACGTCCATCTGAAACCGTGCTTGATACCTGGGTGCTTTTCAGTCGTGCTGGACATCAGAGTCCCCAGTCCTTAGTTGGAATTGTTAAGTTTGAGCAATGAGAGGCTGAACCAGAGCATGAGTGCAACA
>NW_020769446.1:581838-604343 GCF_900518735.1 Pseudonaja textilis | reverse complement strand
ATCCTATCCTATCCTATCCTATCCTATCCTATCCTATCCTATCCTATCCTATCCTATCCTATCCTATCCATCCGTATACCCATCTGTGTATCTATATTGACTGTTTCCTAGTATGATTTGATTGCTTATTGTATCCTATGACTCTCATCAAGTGTTGCACCCGATGATTCTTGATGAAGGTATCTTTTCTTTTAGGGACACTGAGAGCATCTGCAGGACAAGAAGCAATGGATGGAAACTAATCAAGGAGAGATCCAAGTCAGAACTAATTTTTTTTCTGACAAGGAGGACAATTAATCCATGGAACAACTTGCCTCTAGAATTTGTGAATGCTCCAACACTGGAGGTTTTTAAGAAGAGACCGGACAGCCGTTTGTCTAGAATGGTATGGGGCCCCCTGCTTGAGCAGGGGGTTGGACTAGAAGACCTCCAAGGTCCTTTCCAACTCCATTATTCTGTTACATGTCCTGCAAGTGATCGATCTAATTTTTAAGACGAAAGTTGGCTTTTGGGGTGGCTTCAGACAACATCTCCATCCTCTTTAGTCTTTTAGGAAGAAGTTGATGCCACTGCCGGTGTGTTTGTGGTGCATTGTGTGGATTTCTACTGGGCAGGAATGGTCAACAGGTCAATACCCAAACCTGGGAATTCAAGGGCAGCCATGACAGGAATAGTCTACCAGCCTCCAGCCTGTCTTCAGCCTTCTAGAACGGGGCTCTCTAAAACTGGGCAACTTTAAGACTTGTGGGCTTTAACTCCCAGCATGGCTGGCTGAGGAATTCTGGGAGTTGAAGTCCACAAGCCTTAAAATTGCCAGAGTTGGAGACCCTGTTTTAAAGAACAAAGGTTGACATTTCCCAAAGACAGCTTTCTACCGACTGGGACTTCCAGTCAATTGCACGAATTATAATTTTCTGTTCTGAAAAATATTTGGAAATGTTTTCGGAAGCCAGATTCCTGCAGGTCCAACACACTGGCTAAATCTGCTACAAGAGACGGAAAGGTTGGCGTTGGAGACCCGACAGCTTAAATCCTTTTTCCTGCATGAAAAATGCATCTGTTTACGGCTTGGTTTCCTCGGGAGTAGGTTTGTCTCCCCAGAAGCTCTGGAATCGCAGGTCAGAAACACTGAATTGCAGGGGTCCGCCGGGAACCCTCCACAGGCTCCCACCAGGGTCAGTTGCTCAGTGCCCATTTCATAATCCACACGAAACAACATGGAACAAAACCAAAGCGTGAATTTCTTCACAGTTGCAACCCGAATGTTCCTTTGGGAAGTTTATTTAAGCAGTTGGGCTCTCTTTCCAATACCAACATCAAATGTGTCAGATTAATTCGAGATGGAATTTATCTTACAAAACAAACCGAGAAGCTAAAAATAAAATCGTTTTAGCCTTGTGTGGCTAGGTATTGCCTTCTGCCTTGGGCAGCAAGCATGCAATGCCTCCTATATTGTATGTTTCTATTCTATAATAAAATATTTTAAATTATATAGAGCAGTGGTCACCAATCAGTGGGCCGAGGACCACTGGTGTTCCACCAGAAAATGTTGGTGGTCCACAGAGAAATGTCCCCCCCCCAAAGCAATTAATCCAGGCTGTGCGGGAACACAAGGCTGTGCTGCCCACATGGCCTGCCCACCTGATGCCCCCCTGCCCTTTGGCCAAGCGCAAACTTACCTTGAGTAGAGCCACCGGTGGGGGAGGGAAATGCACCCTAGGGTGGCTTACTGACGCTGGTGGGGAAGTCGGTCCCATGTTCCGGAGCTGCAGGAGTCACAGGACCGGCCCTTTGGTCATCCCAGACCAACAGCTCCTCCACCCGGGTGCACTGGACTGCCACGGACTGGAGGAGCTGCTCCGGGATGACCAAAGGGCCGGTCCTGTGACTCCTGCAGCTCCGGAACATGGGACCGACTTCCCCACCAGCGTCAGTAAGCCACCGTCCGTCAAAATTCATATTAGTGGTCCGCGGGATATCAAATGATGATTTTATGATTATTATGATTATTTGGTGGTCCCCGAGGTCCAAACGGTTGGCGACCCCTGATGGAGAGGGTCCTATATGCTATATCGAACGTTTTGCCAACCCCAATGCAGAGTGTCTCCAGCAGGGGGTGCTCACAGAACTCTCTTACCAACGACTCACCCTGGCCTTAAAACAATAATAATACTGTGGAAAACTTTTTAAAGTGCCGGATTTTAGGTGCGCCAGGTAGAATTTGGGCCAATGACATTTGAGTGTTGATTTTTCAATTTCCCCCTCATTGGTTATCCCAGAAAAGGAGAAACCTTTGCTCAGTGCAGGAATTCAGCCTCTTCCACCGATCGCCGTTTTTTGAAACATCGGCAGCCTCTCAAAGCAACCAGTTTGAAGGCCGAGGACCCTTTTCTCCCGAGGCCCCATTGTTGTTATTTTACAACTATTCCTGTGTTCTGGAGGAACACTAATCTATTCTAGTCTGTTTTCAAGCACTTTGGGTTTTTTTAATTTGTGTTTTTCTCACTTTTGCTCTGGACTAGAGAAGGCAAAGGTGCAGTGAGGCGTTTGAGCGCCAGCGCAGCAACTGGTGGGATTGGGAGGGAGTCTGCGCCAAGCCCTTGAGGAAGACAGATGAAGAAGTTCGTAGAGATCCGATCCAGAAGCAAAACGAGATTTCCTAGCAGTGAGAGTAACCGATCAGGGTGGGACGCTCTGGGCTGACAGTTGCAGACAGCAAGATACTGCAGAGGGTGGTGAGCACAGCACAAAACATCGTGGGCTGTTCCCTAACACCGCTAGATGACCTCACTGGGACTCGCTGCCTTAGAAGAGTGAGGAATATCCTCAGGGGTGACTCACACCCGGGCCAGCCTTTCACCAATCACTCTCCTCCGGCTCGGTAGGAGATAGAGAAGAAGAGCCAGCCGCACCAACAGGCTGAAGAGCAGCTTCTACCAGGGGGGCTGTCAGACTCCCGGACGGAAAATAACTTCCTGTCAACAGAGTAGGAGAGCCTTGCAGGGCCAGCGCGATGCGCAATCAGTTCACCTGGTGCAATATAGGATTGCGTGTTTGTCAGGAGGATTCACTGGGTTAGGGATTTTTCTCTTTGGCCTTCACTGTGAGTTGCATTGTGTTGGGGTGCACAAAGGGAGGCCAATCCCATTGTTCACATGTTGTACGCTGACCATAAAGGTTTGAACTTGGGAGCAGCTGGCCTTCAGAAGCTGTGGATGCCCCATCACTGTTTTTTGTTTTTTTGTTTAAAGAAAAGGCTGGAGAACCGTTTGCCCAGAAGGGTATCGGTTCTCCTGCTTCAGCAGGGGTTGGGCTAGATGTCCTCCAAGGTCCCTTCCAACTCGGTTATTCTATGTTCTATACCTGGCAGAGTGCTTCGTTAATTCGTTCCATCTGCACAGGGGACAAAGCTTTTTGAGTAACTTAAACCTAAACAAGGTTACATCACTTCCTGGGCGTCCAGCCTAAAATACGACTTTATCTCCAGGCTTCAAAGATGGAACCATGTTGGTGGACGCTGCCAGAGGTGGGATTCAGCCGGTTCTGACCAGTTCTGGAGAACCGGTGGTGGAAACGTTGAGTAGTTTGGAGAACCGGCCAATCCCACCTCTGACTGGCCCCGCCAACCCCATCTATCCTCTGCCTCCCATCGAGTCCCAGGAAAACGGAGCTGGAAAGCAGGTCAGGGGGGCGGAGAGGGAAGAGGGATTTGGCAGTAACCTTCCACTGCCACGCCCACAAAGCCACACCACACTTACAAAACCATGCCCACTGAACTGGTAGTTAAAAAAAATTGAATCCCACCACTGGACACTGCCTCTTACTACAGAAGCCCATTCCCATGGGAAGCTAAAGCTAAACATGAGTTTGTTTCCCACATGCAGGGAAAAACTTTTCTCTTGTCACAAGACAAGGATTGGCCATCGCACAGAAGGAGCGTATGTCTGTCTGCAGGTGAGGTTGGATCCCCAAACCCTCCCACCTCGGGTTCCAGTTGACTCCTGATTCTGCAAGGCAGAGAAGCCCACGGATCGTCCTCCAAATCCTTCCCTTGGAGAGTCCCATCGTACCTAATTTCAGCCGGGCTAGGTCTGCTGGGCGCATGCTTGGGCTCTCAGGCTTGGCGTCAGGGGGTCAGGCCAACCTTGGCTCAGCTCCAGGAGAGAAGTTTAATCCCCCCCCCCCCCAACCCCCCCCCCCCACAATCCTCCACCGAGGAGAGACTTGCCAGGAAAGTTCTGCCCATCCTGGGAATCTCCTTAGCAACCCCAAGCGAAGCCTACTGTAATTCAATTTATGCCTTGAAGCTCCTTTAAAGCCTGTCACAGGCAGGTTGCCCTGGGAAACGATTTGAAGGGCCTAAACCTTTGACCAGACAGAGAAAATAAGCATTCGTATAAATCAAGCCGGCAGGTTGGGCTGTTTTTTATACTCAGAGGACGGTCCATTTAACATTCTCTCCGTGGAGCCCCCCCAACTCCGTGCATCTGCCGCATTGTCCTTGGGCCCCACTCGGAGCCACAACCCCCCCCCCAGCAAAAGAGATGGGGGGTGGGGGAAGAGGGCCATTCAGCGGGAAAAATCCCCCCAGGCTGGAAGGGCCCGGCCACCGCCCCGGAGAGAGACGGGGTGTCACGGGAAGGATAAGCAGAGCTGGTCTGGCCACGTCTCAATCAGGACTTAAGTGGGGTTTACAAAGGGGTGAAGCCTCAGCGGAGAAACACAAATGATAATGAACTGCTCGCTGTGTGTAAACAGCCATGGCCAAATACTTCGGGACCCTCACGTAGCCCTGAGCAAACCAAGGTTTGTAGGCGAGTCCCACTGAGCTGGGTTCAGGAGGGAATATGTGCCGTCAATGGGGGGCTGTGGGGTGTCCCTGGCCCTGCAGCTCCTCATCCTCCCACCAGCATCTTTCTGGGGGGTCAGAAGAAGAGGAAGCGTCCTCCCCTCCAGCAGAGATGCTCGGGGTCATCCTGGTCCTTACCTGGCTTGGGAACTCTAACCCTGACCCTCCTGGGAGAGGAGGGACCCCCGACTGGATTGTTCTTCTAGCGAGGAGGGTTCTTCCAGACCAGGGCCGCTTTAAGGCTTGTGCGCTTCCAAGTCTCTCTGCTGGCTGGAGAATTCTGGGAGTTGAAGTCCACAAGTCTTAAAGCGGCCAAGTTTGGGGACCCCTCTTCAAGACAAGTAAGGGGCTGGAGGCCAAAACATTTGGAGACCGGTTTCAGGAATTGGGTCTGTCTATGAAAAGGGGGACCACGGCGGACACGAGAGCGAGGTTCCAGGGTTTTAGGGGCTCCCCCAAAGAAGAGGAGGGTCAAAAGCACCAAAACTCTCTGCTTAACAATAGAAACATTGGGCTCAATTGTGGTCATATGTTGAGGACTACCTGTATGAGAAATGGCTTCCTCCCATCTACCATCTGTGTGAGTTTTGCTTGTGGGCATTGTTTAAAATACTATTTGAACTCTGGGGCTGGAGGAGGAGGAGATTCCCGCGAGTACCTTGGACGGCAAGGCCACCCAACCGGTCAGTCCTAGAGGAGACCAACCCTGGCTGCTCTTGAGGAGGCCAGATCCTGAAGAGGAAGCTCAAAGACTTTGGCCACCTCACGAGAAGGAAGGAAGGACTCGTTGGAGAAGAAGAACCGAATGCTGGGAACGATGGAGGGCAAGAGAAGAAGAAGAAGGGGATGACGGCAGAGAAGGAGGGGGCTGGATGGCGTCCCTGAAGCAGTCGGCGAGAGCTTCAATGGACTCCAGAAGATGGTGGAAGACAGGAAGGCCTGGAGGAATGTTGTCCATGGGGTCACGATGGGTCGGACAGGACTTGGCCACTAACAAGAACAATCACAACACTTTTTAAAAGATAAGCTACCTAATGGAAGCCATTCCCACCGGTGGGTTTTCTTGTGAATCCTTTGTGACAAGCAATTAAAACAAACCCTAAGACACACCACGGAGTCAGTTGCCTGTAGCTTGACAGCAGCTGCGTTTCTGATTCAGAGCTTTTGTGTCGGATTGTGTTCTTGGCAAAGGGGTTGTGGCAGAGAGGGGCAAACAAACAAGCCGTGTTAAAGTTTGCTTTGTAAGCGCCTACTCTCACAGAGAGAGAGAGGGGGGGTGGGGCAAGGGATTATATACATATATACATTTAACATTAAGCAAAACATTCTCTCTCTTTTTCTTAAGGCAACCGAACCCAACGCTCCACTTCCTTGCCAAAATAGCAGCTGTGGTCTTCCCACCTCAGGAAAGTCGACCTCTGGTGCCGAAAGAGCAAAGATTCCTTGGGCGAGGAAGAAGGACTTGAACCAAGGCAGCAGCTTCCCTTGAAGGACCTCCGAGAAGTCCAGGTGGAGCTGCTGCTCCAGGCCAAGCCCTGACCCGAAAGAATTAGAATTCCCTTTTTATTGGCCAAGGGTGATTGGACACCCAAGGAATTTGTCTTGCTGCAAATGCTCTCAGTGTCCATAAAAGAAAAGAGACATTCGTCAAGAGTCAAGAATCATCAGGTACGACACTTAATGACAGTCGTAGGATACAATAAGCAATCAAATCATACTAGGAAACAGTCAATATAAATCATAAGGATACAAGCAACAAAGTTGCAGTCCTACAGTCACAAGTGGGAGGGGATGGGTGATAAGGAGTGATGAGAAGATTAACAGTAATAGTAGTGCACTTAGTAAATAGTTGAACAGTGTTGAGGGAATTAGTTGTTTAGCAGAGTGATGGCGTTGGGGAAAAAACCGTCCTTGTGTCTAGTTGTTCTGGTGTGCAGGGCTCTATAGCGTCGTTTTGAGGGAAGGAGTTGAGCCAGTTTATATCCGGGATGTGAGGGGTCTGTAGATATTTTCCCAGCCCTCTTTTTGACTCGTGCAGGATACAGGTCCTCCATGGTAGTAATCGTTTTTTCTGCCGTCCTAATTACCCTCTGGAGTCCGTGTCTGTCTTGTTGGGTTGCAGAGCCAAACCAGACAGTGATAGAGGTGCAGATGACAGACTCCATCCTTCCTCTGCAGAACTGGATCAGCAGCTCCTTGGGCAGGTCTCCGTCAGGTCTCCTCAGAACCGAGGACGGACGGACGGACGGACGGAGCCGGACAGAAGCTCCATCGAAGGAGGAATGCAAAGCCCAAAACCCGCATCGTTCTCAGGGCCGCTTTCATGCCTGACTGGTTTGGAACAAAGGCCCAATGTTGGCCAGAGAAAAGGCACTTGGGCCACAATTTTCACTCCTTGACGTTTCCCCGCTTTCCCCCCACCCAATTGTCTTCGAAGAGCATTTGTCCTTCCCTTGGCACCCCTACCCCTCCCCCGATTCCCACTTCTTCTGCTTGAGAGGGAAGTCCATTCTGCTGGGGGGCATGGGGGGGGGGAGGTCTCAGAACACCCTCAGAGATCTTCTAGTCCAGCCCCGAAAGAGGCCGGAGGAGCAGTTGAGGTGCAGCCTCTCGCTCCGCTCCTCTCCGTCTTTTTCTTGGGGTGCTTCCAGAGGAGGCTGTCCCTGGGGTGCTACGATACGCCCAGACCGGTTCGGACAGGGAAAGGCCCAACTCCTCCTGGCCTCCAGAGACCGACAAGGGGAGCGGAGAGAAATTCTTGCTCAGAGCATTCGGTAGAGGTGACTCCGAAGGACGATCGTTCGCTAAGAGACTAGCGAGCAGCAGCCCGACTTTATCCTTCTCAATTGCAAATGTTGCCCCCGACACAACTCAGACACCGACTGCTGCCCCGGTGAGGCCGGATCTGTCCGTTTGATGGGTTTGGAAAGAAGGCCTTGGCCTTCACCAACTCCTCGTGGAGGAAGCTGCTCCTGCCTCCGATGGATGAATTGATAAAAACTTTGGGGGGTTTTCTCACATCTTTCAGGCAGGAGCCGGAAAGCATCTCAAGAAAACTGGTTTCAGCGAATCCTGCAGTGATTTATGGTGCTTTTTAAACTATGTTTATCATGTTTGGTTTGACTTTGTTTTGCTTCCTTGTTCATATGCTTGCTTGTGTGCACATTTATGGGCCTCCTGTCCTGTCCTAGACAGAAATTCCACGTATAAGCTGACTGTGGTATACAATATTCAGGGTTTCTGACCAACTATCTTAATTAAACCACGCAATGTAATATTTTATTTATATAATTAATTTCAATAAGGAGTCAATTAGAGGCAGTAGTCATTTGGGGCAGCTTAATACATATGGTTAAAAGTCTAAAAAACAAAGGACATCATTAACAACAAAAATGTGTGCACACACTACACACACCCAAGACAATATAGCCAATGCTGACCACAGTGTATTCCACTTGAGTCATTCTGGATGGTTCATCTAGCAGTCTGAAGGGAACATGAACAAGTTTGCAGGACTTGTAAAAGATCCACAGGGCTGAGGGGCCCTTTGAATTTTGGGGAAAGTGTCCTTTCTCAGCACAAGGCCCTGCAAGAGAGGAGGCCACGTCCTTGATTCTCCCAGGAACCCAGGGATTCCTTCACTCAAAGGACCTACATGTGCTCAGGCTGCTGGACCTTGTGGGACATGGACAGATATTTAGAGGCAGTAACTTGAATGAACCTGAAGTCACAGCTGGCACCACATTCAAAATCCAGGTGAGCACACGGCCATGCTGAGTCCTCCTCGTGCCCCATGCCCAGGTAGGTCTCATTAACAAGCATCAGATTTTGCTTCTCATCATTCTTACAATATTAGACAACACAGGATCAACGGCAGAGGAGGCCTTCAAGTTCCGGGTTCTATCATATCACAAGACCTAAAATGGACACCTAATATCAAAAACGTCGTTAAAAGAAGGTTCTTCCTGAGTCAACTCAGAAAGCTCAGGCTTCCCAAGGATCTGCTGAGACAGTTCTGCAGAGGAACCGATGGAGTCTGTCATTTGTACTTCTAGAACTGTCTGGTTTGGCACAGCAACCCAACAGGACAGGCACAGATTTCAACAGATAGTTAGGACTACAGAAACAAACAATTGCAACCAGCCTGCCTTCCATTGAGGACCCATATATTGTGCCAGTCAGAAAGAGGGCTGGGGAAAAAAACTACAGACCCCTCACATCCTGAACATAAACCGTTTCAACTCCTCCCCTCAGGATGCTGCTGAAGGGCATCACATACCACAACAACTAGACACAAATACAGATTTTACCCCCGTGCCATTACTCGGCTAAACACATAATGCCCAGAGCACTAGGTATGCCTAAGGACATCTAACCATGTAGTAGGGTTGTGTTACTTTAATTCTTCTCATCTTTATCATCTTCTCAGTTTTATTGCGACCATCTCCTATTAGTATCTTATGATTTATCACTTGTTTGTATCTCATGATTTGCGATCCAGGACGTATCACTTTGTTGCTTGTCTGTACACCGAGAGCTTCTGCACCAGAGACAAATTCCTTGTGTTTCCAATCCCACTTGGCCAAGAAAGAATACCCCAATATTCGAATTCACTCGTGGCTGAGGAAGCCTCCTTGTACACGGGCCTCCCATTCAGTAGGAAAAGCTGAAATTGGGAGGCACTGAGGGCCCAACGGCTGTGCCCAGGGGTTGGAGCAGAGGCCTTTGGGCGGAAGAATTGGTGCCACACCCAGAGAGCAACTCCTTTGAGAGCAGCCCACCCCACCTCTGATTCCCACCACAGTGGGAATACGGTCTGCCCTTACCTACGACACCTCAGCTGAAACAAAGAAGCCTCACCACATTTGCCAGATTAAACTGGACTCACAATGAAAAACATTTGCATCAGGTTTTACCCTTTCATTCAAAGGTAGAAAGGAAAGTATTTCAAAGCAGAGGTCTCCAATCTTGGCCCCTTTAAGGCTTGTGGACTTCAACTCCAGAATTCCATGCTGGCTGGAGAATTCTGGGAGTTGAAGTCCACAAGCCTTAAAGGGGCCAAGCTAGGAGACCCTCCTGTTCCAAAGAAACATCAAGGCTTCCAGTGCCCATAGAGTGACATGGCCCTCCACATCAGCAACCTGTTGAGAGGTTGAAGTTCACCCACACAAATGCAGAAATTCCTCATCCTATCTCAGCTCACATCGCTATGATGCCTGAATGTCCTCTGTTCCATTACCGATGAGATTAATATATATATATTGTTGGCCAGGAAATTTTAAGATAGAGCCAAAAAGCATCAAGATGTTTTCTCCAGATTCTGGTCTTCATTTTGTTTTTTCAGGGCATCCTGGACTTAAAAGTCACCATTCAGGTTTCGATACGCAAAATTGTTCAGCAAATTGTTGGGGGAAAGCTGTGAAATGATAGCTTTGCATAAACCACTCCAAGGGATTCTTTTTCAGAGCACAATCTGGTTTTCTGCTCTTAACCAAGAAACACTGAACTTTTGCCATGAATAAAAAAAAAAATGTTGGAAATATTAACCAAAACCAAGGGAAAATATAAATAAAGAAAAGGGTTTCCAGCAGACAGTCTATAATTTTCTCTGAATGTGGTTATTTGGTATCAGTTTCATGTATTTCCAAAAAATATAGGTTCGCTTTTCTGGGTGTTTGTATAAATGGATGGCTGTGGGGGGGCAATGGGTAGATAAGATTCTCAGCCCTGACGTTTTTCTTTTTCTGCCCTTAGCTGATCTTGCAGAAAAGATCACGCCTGGAACCAAGATTGCCCGTTACCAGAGTAACGGAATAGCGAAGTCGGAGGGGGACCTTGGAGGTCTTGTAGTCCAACATCTGGACAAGTGGATGTCCAGTCTCTTCTGAAAAGCCTCCAGGGATGAAGCACCCACAACTTCTGAAGGCAAAGGCCACTCCGCTGGTTAATTATTCCAACTGTCAGGAAATTCCTCCTTAGTTCTAGGTTGCTTCTCTCCTTGTTTAGTTTCCACCCGTTGCTTCTCGCTCTCCCTTCGGGGCCTTTGGAGAAGAGGCTGACCTCTCCTCTTCTTTTGAGGGAGTATTTGACTCCCTCAAATACTGGAAGGCTGCCGGCATGTCCCTCCTAGTCCTCCTCTTCATTAAACTAGATAGACTCCATTTCTGCAACCGTTCTTCCAATGCCTCAGCCTCCTCCGGTCCCCCTCATCACCTTCGTTGCTCTTCTCTGCACACTCTGGTCTCTACGTCCTTTTCGTAATGGGTTGACCAAAACGGGTCTCAGCCTTCCAAATCAGATCTTACCAAGGCCTCATAAAGCAGAACTAGCACTTCACGCGATCTTAATTCCACCTCGATGTTGATGCAGCCTAGGATTACGTTGGCTCCTTTGGCGGCGGTGGCGGCGGCTGCGCAAGGCTGGCTCGTGCTTAAGGGATGGTCCCGGGGTAGGAGTCAAAATTTTGAACAACTCGTTCTATGGGTGTGGCTGGGTGGGCGTGGCCATGTGATTGGGTGGGCATGACTTGTTTTTTTTCCAGCAACCCCCCACCCCGTTTTTGGGGCCTTCTGGGCCTCAGGGAAGCCTCCTGGGGGGTGTTTTTGCTCCCAGAAAGTTTCACTGGGACCCAGAAAGGCAAAAAATGGAGCCCGGGGGGGGGGGGCGCTGTGCCCCTCCTCCTTTTTTTGCCTTCCTGGGCCTCAGGGAAGCCTCCTGGGTGAAGAAGTAAGATGACGAGGGGAATCCCGGCACAGCTGATCTTAGGAAGAGCTGATGGTCGGGAGGGGAAAAAATGAAATAACTTAAAGAGGGCAGGGGAGAACCCAGTCAGCGATGTCGCGCATGTGTGATAAGGACTGACTGGGGAGGGGAGGGGAGGGGAGGGGAGGGGCGGGTGGAGAGGGGTGGGTCAGCCATGGGCACCATTTGCCGGCTCTCCGAACTGCGCAGAATCATAACCACCGTTTCTATAGAACCAATCCAAACCAGTAGAATCCCACGCCTGGATTGTCCGCTAGGGCTCCAAGGTCTTGGAATCTTAGTGGACACTCCTTATGTCGTCCACTACTCTCTGAGTGGACAGATGGGAGACACCCCCCCCACCCGGGAGGTGGGTTTTTCCAGGGACCTCCTTCAGCTTCTGCTGCAGAGATCCCAATAAGGAGATCTGGTGGAAAACGCATTCGCTTCCTGAAGAGAGATTTTCTTGTCTTTTTTACCCCGCTCAGCCAAGGCTTTATTTGGAATGAAGACACACCACATTCTCCACCCCTGCCTTGTTATCATGTCTTCCCAGGGGTTGGTTTTTTTTCCCCCTAGAAGGGAATCTGTGAGGGTTCTGGGGCTTGTAAGACCAGTTTGATCAATGGCGGCTTCGGCTGCTGCTCTGGACCCCGATAAGCGTTGACACTCCGTATACAAGCTGTCATTCCAGACGTTTGGTTTTTCTCTTGAGGTTTTCAAGGATCTTAAACAGAGGTCCGGAATGCTAATCAAGGGTGTAAGTTTGGTAGTTTTCTGATGCCCAGGTAGAAGCCTTCACGGGGCGAAAATGAAAACCGTTGATGCTCAAAGAAGGATGATTGCCACTTAGCGCATTACAAATATTCATGTCACATCTGAAAACCTTCTGTAAGAATCAGCCCAATGTTTCTAGAACTTTCTCGAGTGGTACTGCAAGATCCTCACAGGATATGGGTCTCTGATCTCTTTCAATCTCTTTGCCACAAAACATTTTGGTTTCTGGCCTAGCAATCAATGGGTATACAGTAAAGAAACATTACAGTGTTTGCACCACCAAAACCTCAATCAGAATTTTTTAACATAGTATTTAATAATATCAATATTATTATGCAGTCAGAGACAAGGAAAACAGCAGAAAGCTTAGAGCAAGATAATAGTTGGTTCTCCAAATTTCTGCAGCCCAGACCTGGAGATTTAAGAAAGCGTTGTTTGTAAACTTAAACATACAAGTGATTGTCTGAATTTTTTAAAATGAAGAATAATATCCACATGTATCCTTCCCAATCCAACATGTTGTGTAGCCTGGGCCATTTCCAGATGGCCAATTCTGAGAGTTGAATTGCAAAGTTGAAGAAGCTATCCTAAGATTTGCTGAGCATCCTTAAAAAAAAAACTCTTGGGTCTCCCACAGGTTTAACAGAGTGCCGGATAAACTAAATGTTATATATCAAGAGGTAATAACAATCTAGCTTTTCTTTTCTTCCAAGCCTGAAATACTGCAACAAAAAGCAAGCTTGCAATACTTTCCCACAGAATGACATCTTGGAGCATCGAATGTGTCTTGTGAAGTGCATCTCAGGATCACACCACAAAACAAAGAAGAAAAAGTAACGGGGCACAGAATAAAAACAGATTTTAAAGGAGCTCAACTTAAAATCTGACACCAATTTTTATGAAGCTTGATGACTTCCGAATGTTCTTGATCTTTCGTAAGCTGAGTCCTCTTCTGACGTTTTTAATCATTAGACAATGTTGATATTTTTGTCACGCTAAATAATGGGAGGGTGCAACATCTATGCTTTGGAATTGATCTCAGGATTTGGGGACAAGTGCAACAGGCTATACACCTAGAGTAACCTTGGCGGATGTAGCCCTCAGAGTTAGTTGTCAAGGAAGGGTCTCACCTGTTTATTTAAAGCAGGGGTCCCCAAACTTGGCCACGTCAAGACTTGTGGACCTCCAACTCCCAGAGTTCTGGCTGGAGAATTCTGGGAGTTGAAGTCCGCAAGTCTTAAAGTGGCCCAGTTTGGAGACCTCTGATTTAAAGGAAGGATGAAAGAGCTTTGGAAATTAAGGTCAGGTGATCAGACTTAATGGAAGAGGAGCAAACATCTCCCTCTCTCAACTCTGCATTTATTGCTGAGAGGGTTTGTACTTTGTCAAGCAAAGAGAGGGAAGAATTAAGCAAGACTGAATTCTGGCTGCCGGCCCAAAGGAGAGGAACAGAGTCCTCTCAATGGACTGAATTGGAAAGTAAATAAGAGTTACGGTTGTGTTTTTCTAAAGCTTAGACTTGCTAATGCCTGTAGTAAATGCAGCACTGTAGCCCCGTCGCCCAAAAACCTGTCCAGATGAAGAAAAGCTGCTTTTGTGATTGGGTAGCAGTGGGGAAAGAAAAGGGCAGTGAGAAGAACGAATTTTGCCTTTTTTTAGCTTGCAATTTCTTCACTTCAGTTTCCCTTAAGTAAGCTTCCTTCATGAGATCTTAGGGGCATCTCCCCTGCCAGGGCTTCTTCGGTTGGCCACCATCGCATTACGATCCCTTCACCCTCCAAGGCTAGTGTAGTCGCAAGTAGAAGGTTCTAGATTTGTGTTTTTCAACCTGGACAAGTCAGCCAGCTGACTGGAGACTTCTGGGAGTTGAAGTCCCCACATCTTCAAGCTGCCATTTTTGTCTCTGGTGGCTCTGATTAAGTCGCCCAGACTGGTTTTGGGCAGGAGATGGGCATCAAATAAAAGAAATCAATAACTGTGACTGCAAATATTGAGTTGTGCTTATAGGAAAATCCATGACCTCTTATTTTGTGAACGCTGGAACAATCAATCAGAATAGAGTTGGAAGGGGGGCCTTGGAGGTCTTCTAGTCCAACCCCCTGTTCAGGCAGGAGACCCTATAGTATTTCAGACAGGTGGCTGTCCAGAACATTCCGAAGATTTCCAAGGTAACAACTAAGAGTAGAGTATTACTAAACAGCGCAATACAAAATAAGGGAGGTTCTAAAGAAGTTTAAAGGGGCTCAGGGGCTGAGACACTGAGCTCATCAATCCAAAAGGTCAGCAGTTCGGCGGTTCGAATCCCCAGCGCCACATAACGGAGTGAGCTCCCGTTCCTTGTCCCAACAGCTTCTGCCAACCTAGCAGTTCGAAAGCACGTAAAAAATGCAAGTAGAAAAACAGGGGCCCCTTTGGTGGGAAGGGAACAGCGTTCCTCCGTGCGCCTTTGAAGGCATTTAGTCCTGCCGGCCACATGACCACGGAGATGTCTTCGGACAGCGCTGGCTCTTCTTTGGCTTTGTGACTGAGATGAGCAGCGCCCCCTGGAGCCAGAAATGACTGCCAGGGACGTGCCAGGAGGGGCACCTTTACCTTTTTAAAGAAGTTTAATTTAAAAAAACAACCACCACTCTATCCTCAATCTCAGAAAATCTCAGTCTTGTTCATGGATAGGATGTGGCCTCACTGCTTTCTCACAGACCTTGCTTGGCCCCAGAAAAACACCTGTGTGCATCCCCCAGACCCTAAAAGGCCCCAACTCCTGCCCTACGGGTTTTAAAGGCTGAAGGATAGTTTTTTTTCTCTCTCTCCTGAAAGAAAGTCAGTTGAAACTGGAAGAAGAGTCAGTTCAGGTCTTCATGGCGAAGCCCTGGTCACGCAAGACAAGATCTTCTTGGCTTCTAGAAGCTTATCTCACCTAACAACATTGTGTGGGATTATGCCACTCAGTTCTGTGTAATCTAAAGACTTGATGAGCAGATGTTTTATTTTTACATCTACCCCTTCACGAAAACGCTGAGAAAGCTCTCCTGTAAACTACACAGAGCTTTCACTATTGGGTGGTTGAAGCACTTTACACGCCATATGATGAAATGAAATACAGGTTTTAAACCCCTGGCAGCTATGAGTAGAGGCTGTTGGTTTAAGAAGAAGAGAAAACACTCACTTAAGGTCTTAAGCAGGCCATCTCCCGACGAGGAAGGCTACGTCATGGGGCCACAGAGAAAGCGATGCTGCCAAGACAAGTTTGTGCAATGGTTAGACACAAGGGGGAAACGCCCTCCGTGAGATTTTATGGGGAATATACGGACTCCACCAGATGATTCAACCCTAATTGGCATTTGAATGTGAATGGCATCGTAGGTGTAACTTCTCTTGAAGGTCCTCTGAGAAACCCAGAGAACGGAGGTGGCGGCTTGGCTCTGTGGTGGGAAGAAGGCTGGGCAGATTCCTTGACGGGATAGCTGAAGCTGGAGAAGGAGCTCCGGGTGCCGCCCACCGAACCTTCAGGAAGACCCCTTCTTTCACTTGTGCATGGCCGGAAGGCGCAGGGAGGTTCCTGGCTGGCCGGGGGAGAAGGCATCCAGTCCTTGGGAACAAAGTCAGAGGAAGCCTCCTTGGGCCAAGGCAGAGGCCGATGCCAAGCAGTAGCCTGGCCTTCGAGCCAGGAACACAAGCCAAACCAGGAAGTGGCCCTGTGAGGATGGTGTGCTTAATAATCAATCATGATTGGGATGTACAAACGGTTGTCTTGCTTGGAGTAGTAGCCAATTCTACAGCACGCATCCTCTCCAACCTTTGAATAGCACCGTGACTGACAACCCCAGCACCGTAAGCCAACTTCCTACAAACACCACATGGCAGGTGTGTTGAACCTGGATAAACCCACGAAGACATGACGTGGACCTCGTGATTTCTACCTAGGGAGAACCTATTTTTTTAAAAAAATGGTTATGGATGGCAGGCACTTTCTGAAAATTCCCTGGTGAGCAGCATGTCTGGGAGGCTGCTCCCTTTCTGGTTTGAAACTCAGTAAGAGTCACCAGCCCAAAGTCACCTTGTAGAGCAACATAAACATAAACAAACAATCCAGATACTGAGCCTCTGCAGCCCACATCTCTCCGTTTTGCACCTTCTTCTTCTTCTTCTTGTGCCATTTCTTCATTTAACACTAGGGTGTGTCAGAGCCAAATGAGAACCCCGAAGTAGATTCACAGAGAGAGTTTCTCCACACCAAGAACTCAATCTGCTTACACTGTAATGTGTTTTTCCAAAACGCAAATGCCTACTTGAATGCCCCTCCAGGGGTTCCTTAACTCCTTGCAAATACTTCTCTACTTGTTCATTCTTATCATTGGGCGTAACTACATTTTGTTAGTGGGTTAGAATTCATTCGTTTTCTTTGATGGGACAGCTGCTGGGTAACAGGTCTTTGATCCAGAAATACTTTCTTGATATCTCATCAGATTATCTTTTGGAATAATTTTAGGTTTATTCATGAAATCGGGTTGGGTGTGAATTCTCTCCCGTGAATTACTTCATGAATATTCTTCGATGTTCGAGGCAGTGTAGAGCTTCTGTTCGTCGGATATTGGAGAACCTCAGTGCAAGTCCCAAAACTTTCTATATACGAAGTCTTTTTTTTCCAGAAAAAATTAAAGACTTTTCTATACAAGGATACAAGTTACTTGCATCTTCTGCTTGAAGTTGTAGGCACAAAATGTAATGCAAACGTTATTAAAAGTCACTGGCTTTTGTGAGCTGCGACTTACTGTAGGAGAGGACCTGGCTGAGCCTGAGGAAGGGGTCAAACGCATCATTAGCCATGAATCCTTGCAGGGCCCACAAGAGATCTCTCTTATCTCCTGCCCATTTCCCTTGACGGTTACTAGCTCAGATTCTTGTAGAGAGCTTAAGCTTGCAATAAATCTTTATTATACTCCTTTGAATGGCTGAGGATTTCCTCGGGGTTTGAGAGCTACTTCATTTCATGAAAGCTCACAAAATCTGGTGACATTTGTAGGTCAGAAAAGACCCCAAATTACCAGCTGCTACTTTAGGCAACTCTTTGGTAAAAGGTAAAGGTTCCCCTCACACAGACCTGCTCGTCGTTTCTAGGGGGCGGTGCTCGTCTCCGTCACAAAGCCAAAGAAGAGCCAGCCCTGTCCGAAGACGTCTCCGTGGTCATGTGGCCGGCAGGACTCAACACCTTCGGAGGCGCACGGAACTCTCTTCCCTTCCCACCAAAGGGCTCCCTCATTTTCTACTTGCATTTTTTTTTACGTGCTTTCAAATTGCTAGGTTGGCTGCTGGGACAAGGAACAGGAACTCACTCTGTTCCGCGGTGCTAGGGATTCGAACCGCTGAACTGCCGACCTTTCTGATCGACAAGCTGAGTGTCTTAGCCCCTGAGCCACTGCATCCCTAACACATTGGTTAGCGATAGATAAATAAGATCCATGTAATGAGAATTGCCATTCTATATCCAGCGATGATGGGTATTTTTCCAGGGACGTGAAGGCATGGAAGGCTTCGAATATGGCTCTCTCGGCAAAACTCTACTTAAAAGAAGGGAATTGGACAAAGTAGATTCACAGTGGTGGAAACAGTGCAGAAAAGCAGGAAAGGAGACGAGTTTGGGAGGAGGGATGACTTGACTTCCCTCAGAATCTCAGGGCTCTGTCAGCCCTGCTATTCTCCAAACAAATTGAACAGATTAAACAGATTAACAGAGTTGGGAGGGACCTTGTAGGTCATCTAGTCCAACCCCTCTCCTTCCAAGCAGGAGACCCTACACCATTTCTGACAGATTGCAATCCAATCTCTTCTTGAAGGTCTCAAGTGATGACGCTCCCATAACTTCCAAAGGCAACTTCTGTTCCATCGGTTGGTTGTTCTCCCTGTCAGAAAGTTTCGCCTTATTTCCAGGGTGAATCTCTCCTTGTCCAGTTTCCATCCATTATTCCTTGTCTGGCCTTCGGGTGTCTTGGACAATAGCTTGATCCCCTCCTCCTCTCTGTGGCAGCCCCTCAAATATTGGAAGACCGCTATCATGTCTCCCCTGGTCCTTCTTTTCACTAGACTAGCCAGGACAAAATCAAGGACAAAGTCTAATTTATGATTTAAGATCTAAATTCCTGCTTACTCTGGCTGTTTGACCTGACTGTGGAGACAGTAGCAATGGAAGCTGCCAAATGACGGGCAAAGGGGTTCAAGAGACTTTTCTCAGCATATTTAACTTTTAAAGGAGAAATGTCAGAGTCACTTTCTTTCCTGGGCAGGACTTGCTTGAAACTGAATGCAAGTGGACAGCTGGGGGACGCAGGAAACTGACCAGGGCGAGTAAAAGACTACAAAGTTTGAGGCTTGTTGTTTTTTACATCCCAAAGCAATTTCTCTAAAGGAAGCTGTGTCTCCCCACCAATACCTCATTATTTGGTGATCAACTATTAAGAAAGTGGGACTGACCATAACATTAAGATTTAAGAACTATATTAAGAAGGGATTTTTGAAGCCAGTAGGAGAAACGCCATTCTGGATGCTCATGTTTCTCCTTTTTAACTATTTGTATTGTATTATCAGAATGCCAGAGTTGGAAGGGGCCTTGGAGGTCCTCTAGTCCAGGGGTCACCAACCTTTTGGACCTCAGGGACCCCCAAACTCATCATTTTAAATCCTGCGGACCAGAGATCCTGGGAAAATCCCCCCAAAAGTCTGCAGGGTGGGAAAATCACCCACCCCATTTTCCTACCGATCGATCGTTCTTTATTTGGGATCGCAGGATCCCGTCTCCAGCTCCGTTCTCAGGGGGAGAGGGAGAGACTTTTGGCTTCATGCAAGGAAAGCAGCAGAAGCAGCAGAAGTCTTTCTTTCTCTCCCCCAAACTCCACCAGGAATGAGTCTTTGCTGGTGCAGCCTCTTGGAGCAGGAGGCCCCGCAGGGTCCCACAGACTCATTTCTGGCAGAGTTTGGGGGAGAGAAAGAAAGACTTTGGCTGCTTTCCTTGCCTGCAGCCAAAAGCAGAAGAAGGAAGAAGCGGAAAGAAGCAGCCCTGTGGCTGGGCGAGGTGTGTGGGGTGAGTGGGGCAAGTTCCCCACTCCTCTCACTACCTTGTGTTGTTCACAATGCAAGTGACACAAGCCTTGTGTTCCCATGGGCCCTGTGGGCGGTGCAGCCTTGTGTTGCCGCACAGCCTGGATTCATTGCTTTGGAGGGGGGGGACATTTCTCTGTGGACCACCAGAATGTTCTCGTGGACCACCGGTGGACCCCAGCCCACTGGTTGGTGACCGCTGGACTAGTCCACCCCCCCCCCCGGCCAAGCAGGAGACCTTACACCCTTTCAGACAAAAGACTGTGCAGCCTCTTCTTAGCCCTTCCCACTTCAGCTATTCTGTAACTCGGTCTGAATCAAACAGTGTAAGATAAACATGTTTTTTTTTTAAAAAAAAACCTGTTGCTTGTACTGAACATCTGTGTCAGAAAATTAAATGTCTGAAATTTTACAGGGTCTCCTGCTTGAGCAGGGGGGTTGGACTAGAAGACCTCCAAGGTCCCTTCTGACTCTGTAATACTGTAAATACCATTTCCAAAGGCAAACTTCAAAAGATAATCCGCCTCCTGAGCTGTATTCTTATTTAAAGGAAGACGCGTTTCATGGTGAATTAATGGCTTCGAAGAGGGTTTTTTTAGATCAGTGGGATCTGACATTAGTTAAAAATCAGCTCCAAACCTGGAAAGAAGAGGAGAAATTTGATAATCAATGGAGCAAAGGCTAGAACCTCCACACTCAAGAGAGAGATTTATCCAAATTTTAGGGATGTAGTCTTTTGCCACCAACCACGTATTCCTTCCATGGTCCTGATTATTTGCAACTGGTGAAGCCTTTTGCGATGCGCAGTTTTATCATAACTCTGGAACCACCGCCGGGAGATCAGGATTTGAACCACTTTCTGAATTTTGTCTCCATTTCAAAAGGGGGATTTCAGTCAACGTCTTCCATCCAGCTCCCTCTTTACAAAGGCAGAATCTCCCTCCTTCGTTCAGTTGGGGGCGATTAGAGGCCCCCAGTTCTCCCCAGGCGCAGCCAGTCGGTCGCATCCGATCGCCAAGCGTCTCCTGGAATTGGGGTGGGGGGGGGTCCTGTGCCAGACCCGGAGCAGAGCAGACCCCAGGGGAGGGGGAGGGAGCCCTAAGGGGTGGGATTAAGGGCTGGCTCCGTCCAAAGAACAGGCAGCTCTTTGGAGCAGATCTCATCTCTCTCGCAGTCGCCCTAAGAAATCTCCAGGTCTGTGAATGACGGCACCTTAATCCCTGCTTTCCTGGGCTGCACTGGGAGGGGGAGGGGTGGGGGTGTTGCCTTTACATGGCCCAGGAAAGTAGTTTCTCTACTACCGGGCTGTAAAAGTGTGTGTACCCATCGCTCTTTCAAGAGATCATCCATCCATCCATCCATCCATCATCTATCAATCATCGCTATCTCTACTAATCTCTTTCTCTTTCTTTCTCTGTATCTATCTATTATCTATCTATCTATCTATCTATCTATCTATCTATCTATCAATCTATCTATCTATCTATCTATCATCTATCTATCTATCTATTATCTATCTATTTATCTATCTATCATTATCTATCTATCTATCTATCTATCTATCTATCTATCTATCTATCTATCTATCTATCTATCATTATCTATCTATCTATCTATCTATCTATCTATCTATCTATCTATCTATTATCTATCTATCATCTATCTATCTATCTATCTATCTATCTATCTATCTATCTATCATCTATCTATTTATCATCTATCTATCTATCTATCTATCTATCTATCTATCTATCTCATCTATCTATCTATTTTGATTTATAATTCAGCTCTTTTAACACACTGAAAAATACCCAAGCGTTCACAGCAGAATTTATATGGTCTAGAGATCTGCAAAGGCTATAATTGCAGACTCTCTCAAACCATTGGATTTTTCCAGGAAGGTATTTTTAGCATTCTAACTTTCATTGGAAAAAAAGAATGAATTTCTAGCTCTAGTGACATTTTGAAAAATATTATTCTTGGAAGCAAAAAGATGGCAGACCTCTGTTTGAAAAGCTGGTTTGATCCAAATATTTGAAAATGTTTTTTTGAATAAGCGTGGCCTAGGAAGAAAAAGGCCACCAGGTACATACAGTCTCTCTTTCTCCGTTCCTTTAACCGGCCACATTGCCACCACCACCATCATCATCATCATCAAAAAATATGGTTATCAGCTTCAGCTTGGAGTGTGCAAAATCTTCCACTCGCACATCATCACAAAATCTCCAGAACCGTAAAGCCTACAAACTTGAAATTGGGCACGTATATCCCTCTTGGCTTCTAGGGGCTCACTAAGAAAGGATTTTTGCCAAATGACCATCAGAGCATTTAGAGTATTTCCTATATTATTATTATTAACACGCTCTGATGGTAAGGAGTTCTACTCCCCCTCCCCGCCTGAAAAGAAATCTCTTCCAAAGGCAAAACACCAGCAGAGGAGTTTCAGTTTCAGTTTCACAGCAGCACCAAGCAGCTTTAGTATACAGAACAGTTGAGCTAAGCCACGCCCAGGCTCCTTGCTGTCTCCTTGCTCACACAGCAAATACTGTTTCACTTTCCAAACAGCCCTCAACTTTCTCACACATTGACAGGACACTAGCCAGATGAATACCGATGGATGCTGGTAGGCAGAGGCAAAATTCCCCCCTCCCTTATTTTCCTCCCCCCAAATTAAGCCCGACCACGTAGTTTTGCAGTGAAGCACGGGTATCCAGCTAGTTACTAATATACAACACAAATAATCTGAAATAAGGTTATGATACAGCATTTTGAAAAAGAAAAACAATGTATCATAGACAAATCATTAACAATTTTGAACAGTGAGTGATGCAAAAGTGTAGAAGGAATTTGGGGAGGAAGAATTGAATACGGAATATCGTAGATGCAAATTTCTACATTCTTTTGCTTCATTATTTTAATAGTGTGAGGATATTAATTTCCTGTATAAGATGGAAATTGTTGCCTTAAATTCCTTCTATATTCAGGTTGCACCAAGGATGTCCATAAGGTCAAAAGTCAAGAATTAAAGCTCTACTTTTTTAAAAAA